>JAXLNO010000259.1:0-46069 GCA_038087875.1 Malacoraja senta | reverse complement strand
GAGGGGAGAGTCACTTTGGATTGAGTTGAAGAATTGTAAAGGCAAGAAGACACAAATGGTGTTATTTACAGACCCCCAAATAGAAGCCGGGATGTAGGGTGCAAGTTGCAGCAGGAGTTAAAACTGGCATGTAACAAAGGTAATGCCACTGTGGTGATGGGGTATTTCAATATGCAGGTAGACTGGGAAAATCAGGTTGGTTCAGGCCCCAAGAAAGAGAGTTTGCAGAATGCCTCCGAGATGGATTCTTAGAGCAGCTTGTAATGAGCCGACCAGAGAAAAGGCAATTCTGGATTTAGTGTTGTCCAATGAACCAGATATGATAAGAGAACTCGAGGTAAAGGAACCGCTTGGAGGTAATGATTATATTATGATTAGTTCTAATCTGCAATTTGAGAGGGAGAACGTTAAATCGGAAGTGTCAGTGATGCATTTGAACAAAGGGGACTGTGAAGGTATGAGAGGGGAGCTGGCCAAAGTCGACTCGAAAGGGATCCGAGCAGGAATGACGGTGGAACAGCAATGGCTGGAATTTCTGGGCATAATGCGGAAGACGCAGGATCATTTCATTCCAAAAAGGAAGTAAGATTCGAAGGGGGAGTAGGAAGCACCGTGGCTGACAAGAGAAGTTAGGGATAGAATAAAACTAAAAGAAAAGACGTATAACACAGCAAAGAGTAGCCGGAAGCCAGAGGATTGGGAAACGTTCATAGGACAACAAAAGGAAACAAAACGGGCAATACGGGCTGAAAAGATGAAGTTTGAAGGGAAGCTGGCCAGGAATATAAAGAAGGACAGTAAAAGCTCCTTTAGATATGTTAAGGGAAAACGAGTAGCAAAGTCAAATATGGGTCCCTTGAAGGCAGACACGGATGAAATTATTATGGGCAACAAGGAAATGGCAGAAGTGTTGAATAGGTACTTCGGATCTGTCTTCACTAAAAAGACAGAAACAATCTCTCAGATGTACTGGAGGACAGAGGATCTAAGGGGGTAGTGGAACTGAAATAAATTGTCATTAGGCGAGAAATAGTATTGGGTAGGCTAATGGGACGGAAGGATGATAAATCCCCTGGGCCTGCTGGTCTACATCCCAGGGTCCTCAGGGAGGTGGCTCTAGACGCATTGGTGATCAGTGGACGCATTGGTGATCATTTTCCAATGTTCAATAGATTCAGGATCAGTTGCTGTGGATTGGAGGATAGCTACTGTTATCCCACTTGTCAAGAAAGAGGCGAGAGAGAAAACGGGGAATTACAGACCAGTTAGCCTGACTTCGGTGGTGGGAAAGATGGTGGAGTCAATTATTAAAGAGGTAATAATGAGGCATTTGGATAGCAGTTAAGGATTAGTCCAAGTCAACATGGATTTATGAAAGGGAAATCATGCTTGACTAATCTACTGGAATTTTTTGAGGATGTGACAAGTAAATGGATGAAGGGGTGCCAGTGGATGTAGTGTATTTAGACTTTCAGAAAGCCTTTGATAAGGTCCCGCACGAGAGACTAGTGACTAAAATTAGAGCACATGGTATTGGGGGTAGGGTGTTGACATGGATAGAAATTGGTTGGCAGACCGGAAGAAAAGATTAGGAGAGAACGGGTCCTTTTCAGAATGGCAGGAAGTGGCGAGTGGAGTGCCGCAAGGCTCGGTGTTGGGGTCGCAACTGTTTAATATATATATTAATGATTTGGAAGAGGGAATTAGGAGCAACACTAGCAAGTTTGCAGATGACACAAAGCTGGGTGGAAGTGTGAACTGTGAAGAGGATGTTAGGAAAATGCAGGGTGACCTGGACAGATTGAGCGAGTGGGTAGATGCGTGGCAGATGCAGTATAATATAGATAAATGTGAGGTTATCCACTTTGCCGCAAAAACAAGGGGGGAAATTATTATCTCAATGGGGTTAGGTAAGGTAAGGGAGGTGCAGCGAGAACTGGACGTCCTTGTACACCGGTCACTGAAAGTTGTCTTACAAGTACAGCAGGCAGTGAAAAAAGCTAATGGAATGTTGGCCTTTATATCAAGAGGATTTCAGTATAGGAGTAAATAGGTTCTTCTGCAGTGGTATAGGGCTCTGGTGATACCACATCTGGAGTATTGTATACAGTTTTGGTCTCCTAATTTGAGGAAGGACGTCCTTGTGATTGAGGCAGTGCAGCGTAGGTTCACAAGATTGATCCCAGGGATGGCGGGGCTGTCATATGTGGAAAGATTGAAAAGACTAGGCTTGTATTCACTGTAATTTAGAAGGATGAGGTTGGATCTGATTAATAGATATTAAATTATCAAAGGACTGGACAAGCTAGATGCAGGAAAAATGTTCCCAATGTTGGGCGAGTCCAGAACCACGGGCCACGGTCTTATAATAAAGGGGAGGTCATTTAAGACTGAGGTGAGATAAACCTTTTTCACCCAGAGAGTTGTGAATTTATGGAATTCCCTGCCACAGGGGGCAGTGGAGGCCAACTCACTTGATGGATTTAAGAGAGAGTTAGATAGATCTCTAGGGGCTAATGGAGGCAATGGATATGGGGAGAAGGCAGGCACGGGTTATTGATAGGGGTCGATCAGCTATGAATGGCGGCGCTGGTTCGAAGGGTCGAATGGCCTCCTCCTGCACCGATTTACTATGTTTCTATGTTTATATGTTTCTATGTTTCTATCTCTCACCCTCTCTCTCTCTCTTTCATTTCTCCTTCTACCTCGCTCCCTCTCTCTCCATCCCTCCCTCCCTTTCTCATCACCTCTCAGTCTGTCTCTCTCTCGCGCTCGCTCATTCAGTCTCTCTCCCTCGCACTCTCCCTCTCGCTCCCACTTTCTTAATTTCTCCCTCTCCCTTCCTCCCGAGCACCCTCCCTCTCTACTCTCTATCTTGTCCTCTCTCATTTTCTCTCTCACCATGTACGACGTCCGCTCCCTCTCCCCTTCTCTCCCCCTCTCTCGCTCTACCTCCCTACGCCTGTCTCTCAAGTAAAATTGATGAAGGGTTGCCAGTGGTGTAGTGTATCTAGACTTGCAGATAGCCTTTTATAAGGTCCCGCACGGGAGGCTGGTGACTAAAATTAGAGCACACTGTATTGGGGGTAGGGTGTTGACATGGATAGAAAATTGGTTGGCGGACCGGAAGCAAAGGGTAAGTGTGAACGGGTCCTTTTCAGAATGGCAGGCATTGGTGAGTGGAGTGCCGCAAGGCTCAGTTTTGCGGACGCAACTGTTTATCATATATATTAGTTCATGTTCAAGTTCAAGCGAGTTTATTGTCATGTGTCCCTGATAGGACAATGAAAGTCTTGCTCAGTGATTTGTCCGAGCCAGGCTTAATAGCCTGATGGCTGTGGGGTAGTAGCTATTCCTGAACCTGGTCGTTGTAGGCTTCCGGCTCCTGTACCTTCTACTTGAAGGTAGAAGGGAGTTGAATGTGTGGCCAGGATGGTGTGGGTCCTTGATGATACTGCCACCCTTTTTGAGGCAGCGACTGTGATAGATCCCTTCGATGGAAGGGAGGTTAGAGCCGATGATGGACTGGGGAGTGTTTACTACTTTTTGTAGTCTTTTCCTCTCCAGGGCGCTCAAGTTGCCGAACCAAGCCACGATGCAACCGGTCTGCATGCTCTCTCCTGAGCACCTGTAGAAGTTAGAGAGAGTCCTCCTTGACAAACCGACTCTACGTAATCTTCGCAGGAAGTAGAGGCGCTGATGTGCTTTCTTAATAATGGCATCAGTGTTCTCGGTCCAGGAAAGATCTTCAGAGATGCGAACGCCTAGGAATTTGAAGCTCTTGACCCTTTCAACCATCGACTCGTTGATATTAACGGGACTGTGGGTCCCCATCCTATTCCTTCCAAAGTCCACAATCAGTTCCTTGGTTTTGCTGGTGTTGAGGACCAGGTTATTGTGCTGGCACCATATGGACAGTTTCTCGATCTCTCTTCTATACTCTGACTCATGCCCATCAGTGATACGTCCCACAACAGTGGTGTCGTCAGCGAACTTGATGATGCAGTTCGCACTATTTCCGCCTACGCAGTCATGAGTATAGAGTGATTACAGCAGGGGCTGAGCACCCAGCCTTGAGGTGCTCCCGTGCTGATTGTTATCAAGTCTGACACATGTCCACCAATACGAACAGACTGTGCTCTGAGACTGAGGAAGTCGAGGATCCAATTGCAGAGGGATGCGCAGAGACGCAGTTCTGTGAGTTTGGTAACCAGCTTGGAGGGGAAGATTGTATTAAGTGCCGAGCTGTAATCGATGAATAACAGCCTGACATTTGAGTTGTTGTTCTCCAAGTGGTCCAGTGCGGAGTGGAGGGCCAACGAGATCGCATCCACCGTTGACCGGTTGTGGCGGTAAGCGAACTGCAGTTGGTCCAGATTTTTGTCGAGATAGGAGTTGATCTGCGTCATGATCAACCTCTCAAAGCACTTCATCACCACAGGCGTTAGTGCCACAGGTCGATAGTCATTGAGGCACGTCACCTTACTCTTCTTGGGCACTGGTATAATTGATGCCCTTTTGAAGCATGAATGATTTGGAAGAGCGAATTAGGAGCAACACTAGCAAGTTTGCGGATGACACAAAGCTGGTTGGCAGTATGAACTGCGAAGAGGATGTTAGGAGGTTGCAGGATGACCTGGGCAGTTTGAATGAGTGGGCAGATGCGTGGCAGATGCAGAGTAATGGATCATGGGAACTTTATTTTCATTTAGACCTTTCGGTCTGAACGAAAAATAGTTGCCTTGCAGTCATACATATAATAAAATAACAAAACACACAATAAACACAAATTTAACATCCACCACAGTGAGTTCACCAGGCACCTCCTCACTGTGATGGAAGGCAAAAATCTTAAGTCTTTATCTCTTCCCTCCTTGTTCTCTCCTCTTCGCGAAGGCGATCCAGGCCTCAGATATTGTGACCCCACCGGATGATGGTAAGTAAGTCCCGCGGCCCAACCATGCTCCACGAACGGGCCGGTTCAATCTCCGCGGCCTGGGGTAGTCGAAGCTGCCGCCCTCCAGGCCAGCCGATAAAGCTGTTGCCGCGGGAGCTCTGGAAAAACAGTTCACCAACCTGTGACCTGCAAGCTCCCGACGATGTCGTCTACTGGGCCCGCGGCCGAACCTCCGAAGTCGGGTCGCCGCCGCCGTAATACCACCTCAGCCCCGAGTCGGGTCGCCGCCGCCGTAACACCACCTCAGCCCCGAGTCGAGCCGCCGCCGCCGGAACACCACCTCAGCCCCGAGACGGGCCGCCGCCGGTACGCCAGAACACGCTACAGACCCGAAGTCGGCCATCCTCGCGCTGGTAAGTCCTGGCTGGCTCTGCCTCCGGAGCCTCGAGGTCGGTCCCAGTTGGAGGACGCCAGCTCCGCCATTAGTGCCTCAGCGCAGACGGAGAAGGAGACGGGGAATACGACAACAAAAGTCGCATTCCCCCGAAGAAAGAGACTAAAACGCGTCGCTCCCACTCCCACCCCACACATACACAACCTAATAACTCAAATTAACTAGCTAAAACAGGACAAGAAAACAACAACGAAAAATAAAGAAACAGACGGACTGCAGGCGAGCCTCAGCTGCCGACGCAGCGCCGCCACTCCAATATAGATAAATGTGAGGTTATCCACTTTGGCGCAAAAACAAGGGGGCAGATTATTATGTCAATGGGGTTATGTTAAGTAAGGGGGAGGTGCAGCGAGACATGGGTGTGCTTGTACACCGGTCACTGAAAGTTGGCTAAGAAAGCTAATGGAATTTTGGCGTTCATAACAAGAGGATTTCAGTATAGGAGTTCTTCTCGAGTTGTATAGGGCTCTGGTGAGACCACATCTGTAGTATTGTGTACAGTTTTGGTCTCCTAATTTGAGGAAGGACATCCTTGTCATTGCGGCAGTGCAGCGTAGGTTCACGAGATTGATCCCTTCGATGGCGGGACTGTCATCTGAGGAATGATTGAAAAGACTAGGCTTGTATTCACTGGAGTTCAGAAGGATGAGGGGGCGATCTTATAGACACATATCAAATTATAAAAGGACTGGAGAAGCTAGAGGCAGAACTTTTTTCCCAATGTTGGGCGAGTCCAGAACCAGGGGCCACAGTCTTAGAATAAAGAGGAGGTCATTTAAGATTGAGGTGAGAAAAACGTTTTCACCCAGAGAATTGTGAATTCATGGAATTCCCTGGAGGCCACATCACTGGATGGATTCAAGAGAGAGCTAGATAGAGGTCTAGGGTCTAGTGGAGTCAAGGGATATGGGGAGAAGGCAGACACGGGTTATTGATGGTGGACGATCAGCCATGATCACAATGAATAGCGGTGTTGGCTCGAAGGACCGAATGACCTCCTCTCTCTCTCTCTCTCTCTCTCTCTCTCTCTCTATCTATCTCTCTCTCTCTCTCTCTCTCTCTCTCTCTCTCTCTCTCTCTCTCTCTCTCTCTCTCTCTCTCTCTCTCTCTCTCTCTCTCTCTCTCTCTCTCTCCCTCTCTCCCTCTCTCTTGTTCTGTGTCTCTACCTAACTATCTCTATCCTCTCTCTGCCATCTGTCGCTCTATCCCTCTCCTCTCTCTCTCTCGCTTTCCGTCCCTCTCTCTCTCGCACTCTCTCTCGCACTCCCTCTCTCCTCTTGGCTAATGGAGGCAATGGATATGGGGAGAAGGAAGGCACGGGTTATTGATAGGGGTCGATCAGCTATGACCATAATGAATGGCGGCGCTGGTTCGAAGGGTCGAATGGCCTCCTCCTGCACCGATTTTCTATGTTTCTATGTTTCTATGTTTCTATGTTTCTATCTCTCACCCTCTCTCTCTCTCTTTCATTTCTCCTTCTTCCTCGCTCCCTCTCTCTCCATCCCTCCCTCCCTTTCTCATCACCTCTCAGTATGTCTCTCTCTCGCGCTCGCTCATTCGATCTCTCTCCCTCGCACTCTCCCTCTCGCTCCCACTTTCTTAATTTATCCCTCTCCCTTCCTCCCGATCACCCTCCCTCTCACTCTCTATCTGTCTCTCTCATTTTCTCTCTCACCATGTGCGACGTCCGCTCCCTCTCCCCTTCTCTCCCCCTCTCTCGCTCTACCTCCCTACGCCTGTCTCTCAAGTAAAATGGATGAAGGGTTGCCAGTGGATGTAGTCTATCTAGACTTGCAGATAGCCTTTGATAAGGTCCCGCACGGGAGGCTGGTGACTAAAATTAGAGCACACGGTATTGGGGGTAGGGTGTTGACATGGATAGAAAATTGGTTGGCAGACCGGAAGCAACGGGTAAGAGTGAACGGGTCCTTTTCAGAATGGCAGGCATTGGCGAGTGGAGTGCCGCAAGGCTCGGTGTTGCGGACGCAACTCTTTACCATATATATTAGTTCATGTTCAAGTTCAAGTGAGTTTATTGTCATGTGTCCCTGATAGGACAATGAAAGTCTTGCTCAGTGATTTGTCCGAGCCAGGCTTAATAGCCTGATGGCTGTGGGGTAGTAGCTATTCCTGAACCTGGTCGTTGTAGTCTTCCGGCTCCTGTACCTTCTACTTGAAGGTAGAAGGGAGTTAAGTGTGTGGCCAGGATGGTGTGGGTCCTTGATGATACTGCCACCCTTTTTGAGGCAGCGACTGTGATAGATCCCTTCGATGGAAGGGAGGTTAGAGCCGATGATGGACTGGGCAGTGTTTACTACTTTTTGTAGTCTTTTCCTCTCCAGGGCGCTCAAGTTGCCGAACCAAGCCACGATGCAACCGGTCTGCATGCTCTCTACTGAGCACCTGTAGAAGTTAGAGAGAGTCCTCCTTGACAAACCGACTCTCCGTAATCTTCTCAGGAAGTAGAGGCGCTGATGTGCTTTCTTAATAATGTCATCAGTGTTCTCGGTCCAGGAGAGATCTTCAGAGATGTGCACGCCTAGGAATTTGAAGCTATTGACCCTTTCAACCATCGACTCGTTGAAATAAACGGGACTGTGGGTCCCCATCTTATTCCTTCCAAAGTCCACAATCAGTTCCTTGGTTTTGCTGGTGTTGAGGGCCAGGTTATTGTGCTGGCACCATATGGACAGTTGCTCGATATCTCTTCTATACTCTGACTCATCCCCATCAGTGATAAGTCCCACAACAGTGGTGTCGTCAGCGAACTTGATGATGCAGTTCGCACTATGTCCGCCTACGCAGTCATGAGTATAGAGTGAGTACAGCAGGGGGGCTGAGCACCCAGCCTTGAGGTGCTCCCGTGCTGATTGTTATCGAGTCTGACACATGTCCACCAATACGAACAGACTGTGGTCTGAGAGTGAGGAAGTCGAGGATCCAATTGCAGAGGGATGCGCAGAGACGCAGTTCTGTGAGTTTGGTAACCAGCTTGGAGGGGATGATTGTATTAAATGCCGAGCAGTAATCGATGAATAACAGCCTGACTTTTGAGTTTTTGTTGTCCAAGTGGTCCAGTGCGGAGTGGAGGGCCAACGAGATCGCATCCACCGTTGACCGGTTGTGGCGGTAAGCGAACTGCAGTTGGTCCAGATTTTTGTCGAGATAGGAGTTGATCTGCGTCATGATCAACCTCTCAAAGTACTTCATCACCACAGGCGTTAGTGCCACAGGTCGATAGTCATTGAGGCACGTCACCTTACTCTTCTTGTGCACTGGTATCATTGATGCCCTTTTGAAGCATTAATGAATTGGAAGAGCGAATTAGGAGCAACACTAGCAAGTTTGCGGATGACACAAAGTTGGGTGGCAGTGTGAACTGTGAAGAGGATGTTAGGAGGTTGCAGGATGACCTGGGCCGTTCGAGTGAGTGGGCAGATGCGTGGCAGATGCAGAGTAATGGATCATGGGAACTTTACTTTCATTTAGACCTTTCGGTCTGAACGAAATTTAGTTGCCTTGCAGTCATACATATAATAAAATAACAAAACACAAAATAAACACAAATTTAACATCCACCACAGTGAGTTCACCAGGCACCTCCTCACTGTGATGGAAGGCAAAAATCTTAAGTCTTTATCTCTTCCCTCCTTGTTCTCCCTCTTCGCGAAGGCGATCCAGGCCTCAGATATTGTGACCCCCCGACTTCCGGTGGCGCCATGTTGGACTAACAGACGTGCACCTAGCTCCTCTCCCGAAAAATTTCACGATTTATCGTGTAAAACGGGTCCAGAAATCGGGACTGTTTTTAAAAACCTTACCGGAGCTTCTGGTCGTCGCGCTGATGACGTCATCATTAAGCGCGATGTTTTAAACGGTGGTTTGAAGCCCTTTAAATGAGTAACCGGCCTCCAGTTCTGAGCCCTCAGAGAACAGTGAAAAAGCTGCTGAGAGACCACAAGAACCCTGAAGCAGAAGTTACCTCTGAAGTCTCTGAAGTCTCTGAAGTGGCTGCAGAAATGGATACAAGATCTAAGAAAGAGTTTGATGACTGGAGGAAATCAGTGAAAAATATGAAAGATGAGATTTTGAACGAAAATAAAATTATGATGGAATATATGAAGGAAAATATTAAGGAAGATAGAAGGAAATGAAGGAAAATATGGCAAAAATGATGGAAGGAATGGAGAAGATGATGAGGGATTTAAATGCTGGTAATCAGAAGAATATGATTGATTCACTGGACATTATGAATAAACGAATTGATGAGGTGAAAGATGGACTATCAGAGAGAATGGACAAGATGGATGTAACTACTACGGACAAGTTCACGGCTGTGCTTGAAACAGTAGCTGCAAGTATGCGCACAATTACGGAATTGGAAAAAAAACACGGCTCGAGTGGTTGAAGACATGGCGAAAATGACGCAAGAACATGAGCAAATGAGGCGAAAAAATGAACAAACTTCACTACAGATGGTGACTCAACTGGAGAAAGTCTCAGTCAAATGCCTGGACCTGGAAGCTCGCTCTAGACGCCAGAATTTGAGAATTCTTGGAGTTTCAGAGGGAGCCGAAGGGGAGGATGTACGTGAGTTTGCCATGGGCTTGTTTGAACAACTGCTGAATCTTTCCAAAGAACCGAAAATCGAAGTGGCTCATCGTGTCCCAAGATTTAAACAAAGATCTGGTGCGGGAAAAACTTATCCACGACATATTATTGTGAAATTTCGGGATATTTTAGAACTGGAAGATATTATGAGCAAAATCAAATACGGTGTGCAACTGCGGCTGGACAATGACACTATTAAGATATTCAGGGACTACCCGTATGAAATTGTGCAAAAAAGAAACAAATTCGAGAAGGTTAAGGATCTTTTAAGAGGGAGAGAAGGGATCAGATATGGGATTTTTTATCCCGCGAAAATGCGTATTTCCTTTAAGGGTCTTGAAAAGTCATTTGTTAAGCCTGAAGACGCGTTTAAATATGCCCAAACTATCGTTGAAAAATAGAAATGAAAGGGAGGTTTGGCAGAACTGAACCATTCTAAGCAATGCTTTGTCTGGGGATAGTTAGATTGTTATCTTTGGAATGTTGAATCAAGGACACTTTCTGTTCAAAACGAGTAAACAGCTGAACAGATGGGAAGGGTATATACCAGAAAGCATATACTTGCTTATTAGATTATAATATTATAACCAATTGTAAGAACTTATCCTATTAACAACTTAATAAGTTATGCATGTTAGATTAGAATACTAACAAAAACAAAAATAAAAAATAACGGACTAACATACCAATATGAATTTTTAATAAATTGAAACCTTATGTATAAGTGGGAGGAGGGGATGAGAAACGAGCACCTGGCTTAGGCCTAGGAGCACGTCTCGTTAACCCCTTCAACCAACAGTTGATTCTTATTGAAGTCAAATGTATCGGTTTAATAATTAGTAGTTAAAATTCCGATATATATATATATGTTATAATGAAATATACAGGGTAAAATTGTATTATATATCTGAATGTGAGGCCCCGTTTTAATATTTTAATATGTTATGATTAACCAAGAGAGCGGAGCTATTTGTGCAACAACGCAATGGAAATCAAAACAAGGTTTTTTTCCCACCTACAGGTGGGACACTCGCTACAGTGCCGACTATATTAGACACTGTATTTTCACTTTTTTAGGGTTTTTTTTATCACATAAAATCACTTGTTTGTGTTTTGTGTTTAGTGATAAGTGTAAAATGGACATACCAGCAAAACTTAAAAACTCAAAAGCTCCCCCAATACCCAAAGACCTGGGATATGGATGCACCACAAGACTTAAAGGTACTATAATTATTCAAAATGCATGACACCACACATAAGAACCTAGGAGGAATCTAATTTTGTAGTTGGAATATAAGAGGTATTAACGAACCTATTAAAAGGGGTAAGATATTAGCTCAGCTGAAATTGTACAACTCCGACATTACCTGCCTACAAGAAACACACCTAAAATCTCAGGATCAAGTTAGGTTGAGGGCGAAATGGATAGGTCAAACATACCATTCTTCATTTACTTCAAAATCTAGAGGCACGTCAATCATCATAAGAAAATGTATACCATTTAAAGCAAAGAATATCATAACAGATATAGGAGATACCTAATAATTAATGGAGAAATCCATGACACTCCACTTACTTTGGTAAATATATATGCCCCTAACTTTGATAACTCCCACTTTTTCAATAACATTTTCAACATAATTGCAGTCAAACTATCAAAATGTTATAATAGGAGGAGACTTTAACTGTGTTTTAGATCCGTACTTAGATAAATCAAGTCTGGATCATTGGGACCTCTTTTGTGGAAGCTTCGACCTGTACAAAAAGGATGGGTTGCACTTGAACCTGAGAGGGACCGATATCCTGGCGGGGAGATCCGCAAAGGCTGCTGGGGAGACTTTAAACTAGAATGGTTGGGGGGAGGGCCTCAAATAGAGAATGCTATTAGACCGTGTGTGAGGCAGGATGCAGAGAAGGAAAGCACTCAGTCCCAACATGTAGGGGGAAAGAAGAAAACAATAAGAAACATAGAATAAGAGGTGGTGGGGTTCTTAAATGGGTGAGCAGAGAAACAGAGGGGTGTAAAATGCGGGCGGAAGCAATAGGTAGCAAGGTGAAAAGTAAAAGTGGCAGGCAGACAAATCCAGGGCAAAAATCAAAAAGAGCCACTTTTCAACATAATTGTACAAGGGGTAAGAGCGTTGTAAAAACAAGCCTGAAGGCTTTGTGTCTCAATGCAAGGAGCATTCGTAATAAGGTCGATGAGTTGAACGTGCAGATAGCAATTAATGATTATGATATAGTTGGGATCACGGAGACATGGCTCCAGGGTGACCAAGGCTGGGAGCTGAACATCCAGGGATATTCAATATTCAGGAGGGATAGAGAGAAAGGAAAAGGAGGTGGGGTAGCGTTGTTGGTTAGAGAGGAGATTAACGCAGTGGAAAGGAAGGACATTAGCTTGGAGGATGTGGAATCGGTATGGGTAGAGCTACGAAACACTAAGGGGCAGAAAACGCTGGTGGGTGTTGTGTACAGGCCACCTAGCAGTAGTAGTGAAGTTGGGGATGGCATCAAACAGGAAATTAGAAATGCGTGCAACAAAGGCAAAACAGTGATAATGGGTGACTTCAATCTACATATAGATTGGGTGAATCAAATTGGCAGGGGTGCTGAGGAAGAGGATTTCTTGGAATGTATGAGGGATAGTTATCTAAACCAACATGTAGAGGAACCAACGGGAGAGCAGGCTATTCTAGACCGGGTATTGAGTAATGAGGAAGGGTTAGTTAGCAGACTTGTTGTGCGTGCCCCCTTGGGCAAGAGTGAACATAATATGGTTGAGTTCTTCATTAGGATGGAGAGTGACATTGTTAATACAGAAACAACGGTTCTGAACTTAAAGAAAGGTAACTTTGAGGGTATGAGACGTGAATTGGCCAAAATTGACTGGCAATTAGTTCTAAAAGGGTTGACGGTGGATATGCAATGTAAGGCATTTAAAGACCGCATGGATGAACTACAAAAATTGTTCATCCCAGTTTGGCAAAAGAATAAATCAGGGAAGGTAGTGCATCCGTGGATAACAAGGGAAATCAGGGATAGTATCAAAGCAAAAGATGATGCGTACAAATTAGCCAGAAAAATTAGCCAGCATACCAGAGGACTGGGAGAAATTCAGAGACCAGCAGAGGAGGACAAAGGGCTTAATTAGGAAAGGGAAAATGGATTATGAAAAGAAACTGGCAGGGAACATAAAAACTGACTGCAAAAGTTTTTATAGATATGTGACGAGAAAGAGATCAGTTAAAACAAATGTAGGTCCCTTGCAGTCAGAAACAGGTGAATTGATATGGCGGACCAATTGAATAACTACTTTGGTTCCGTCTTCACTAAGTAAGACATAAATAATCTGCCGGAAATAGCAGGGGGCCGCGGGTCAAAGGAGATGGAGGTATTGAGTGAAATCCAGGTTAGTCGGGAAGTGGTGTTGGGTAAATTGAATGGATTAAAGGCCGATAAATCTTCAGGGCCAGATAGGCTGCATCCCAGAGTACTTAAGGAAGTAGCTCCAGAAATAGTGGATGCATTAGTGATAATTTTTCAAAACTCTTTAGATTATGGAGTAGTTCATGAGGATTGGAGGGTAGCAAACGTAACCCCACTTTTTAAGAAGGGATAGAGAGAGTAAACGGGGAATTACAGACCAGTTAGTCTAACATTGGTAGTGGGGAAACTGCTAGAGTCAGTTATTAAAGATGGGATAGCAGCACATTTGGAAAGTGGTGAAATCATTGGACAAAGTCAGCATGGATTTACGAAAGGTAAATCGTGTCTGACGAATCTTATAGAATTTTTCGAGGATGTAACTAGTAGAGTGGATAGGGGAGAACCAGTGGATGAGTTGTATCTGGACTTTCAGAACGCTTTCGACAAGGTACCACATAAGAGATTAGGATACAAACTTAAATCACACGGTATTGGGGGTTCAGTATTGATGTGGATAGAGAACTGGCTGGTAAACAGGAAGCAAAGAGAAGGAGTAAACGGGTCCTTTTCACAATGGCGGCAGTGACTAGTGGGGTACCGCAAGGCTCAGTGCTGGGACCCCAGCTATTTACAATTTATATTAATGATCTGGACGAGGGAATTGAAAGCAACATCTCCAAGTTTGCGGATGACACTAAGCTGGGGGGCAGTGTTAGCTGTGAGGAGGATGCTAGGAGACTGCAAGGTGACTTGGATAGGCTGGGTGAGTGGGCAAATGTTTGGCAGATGCAGTATAATGTGGATAAATGTGAAGTTATCCACTTTGGTGGCAAAAACGGGAAGGCAGACTATTATCTAAATGGTGGCCGATTAGGAAATGGGGAGATGCAGCGAGACCTGGGTGTCATGGTACACCAGTCATTGAAAGTAGGCATGCAGGTGCAGCAGGCAGTGAAGAAAGCGAATGGTATGTTGGCCTTCATAGCAAGAGGATTTGAGTATAGGAGCAGGGAGGTTCTACTGCAGTTGTACAGGGCCTTGGTGAGACCACACCTGGAGTATTGCGTACAGTTCTGGTCTCCACATCTGAGGAAGGACATTATAGCCATAGAGGGAGTGCAGAGAAGGTTCACGAGACTGATTCCTGGGATGTCAGGACTTTCATATGAAGAAAGACTGGATAGACTTGGCTTATACTCGCTAGAATTTAGGAGATTGAGAGGGGATCTTCTAGAAACGTACAAAATTCTTATGGGGTTGCACAGGCTAGATGCAGGAAGATTGTTCCGGATGTTGGGGAAGTCCAGGACAAGGGGTCACAGCTTAAGGATAAGGGGGAAATCCTTTAAGACCGAGATGAGGAAAAACTTTTTCACACAGAGAGTGGTGAATCTCTGGAACTCTCTGCCACAGAGGGTAGTTGAGGCCAGTTCATTGGCTATATTTAAGAGGGAGTTAGATGTGGCCCTTGTGGCTAAAGGGATCAGGGGGTATGGAGAGAAGGCAGGTACGGGATACTGAGTTGGATGATCAGCCATGATCATATTGAATGGCGGTGCAGGCTCGAAGGGCCGAATGGCCTACTCCTGCACCTATTTTCTATGTATCTATGTATCAATGTAAGTCAAAAACAGAGAGGGAATATGAAATCGAAAACCGGGGAACTCCTCAATACCTATATAAACAACACTAATATAGCAGATGTTTGGAGAATTGTTAATCCAACTGGCAGGGAATACTCGTTTTATTCAATGGTACATAAGACATACTCACGTATAGACTACTTTCTGCTGGATACAAAATTAATCCCCCAAACATCTAATGCAATATACCACACAAATTCGATTTCAGACCATTCTCCACTAACTTTCTTTTTAAAACTGGAAGGATTGTCTAAGTATAAATCGTTTTGGAGATTTAATTCTCAAATTCTAAAAGATCCACAAGCGAGTATATATTTAAAAGAACAAATGGAGGTCTTTTTTCAAATAAATGATACTCCAGATATATCGCCTACTGTATTATGGGAATCTTTCAAAGCATACATCAGGGGTATTATAATTTCATATCAAGCTTTTCAAAATAAAAAGAATAAGAATGAACAATGACAGTTAGAAGAACTTATTAGACAAATGGATATAGATAATGCTAAAGATCCAACAATAGATAAACATAATAAAATAATAATTTTAAAATTTAAATTAAATAAATTATTATCTGCCAAACTTATAAGACTTTTTCAAATTACAAAACAAGAGCACTTTGAATTTGGGGATAAACCGCATAAACTTTTGGCTCGCCAGCTAAAAAAACGAGAAAAGGAACATACTATACCAAAGATCAAATCAGATAAAGGGGAATTATTAACAACACCGAAGGATATTAATAAAAGATTTGCGCAATTTTACGAGAATTTGTATACATCTAAAACGATAATTGATTCCAATAATATCACAAAGTTCTTGGATACCTGTAATCTTCCAAAGTTAGAGCTGAAGGAACAAGAGGAACTGGGTGCACAAATCTCAATTAAGGAATTAGAAGATACAATAAACTCACTAAAAAATGGAAAAACACCAGGCCCTGATGGATTTACTAATGAATTTTATAAAAACTTTTATGATAAAATAATACCAAGATTACAAAAAATGTACCAATACGCTTTTAAAAAACGAATACTACCTGATACATTAGCGGAATCAACGATTACATTAATACCTAAGAAAAATAAGGATTTAGAAGAACCTGGCTCATATAGAGCTATAGCATTGTTAAACACAGATCAAAAAATATTAGCGAAAACATTAGCCAGAAGATTAAGTAAATACATTAGTAAATTAATAAACCCAGATCAGACAGGGTTTATCCCTAAGAGATACTCTTCTAATAATATGAGACGTCTACTCAACATAATGCACTCACACAAATCTGAAGATCAAGAATTATCAATTATTTCGCTGGATGCTGAAAAAGCATTTGATCAAGTAGAATGGAATTATATGGATAAAGTATTACAAAAATTTCAACTGGGAGAGAATTTTATTTTATGGATTAAGTTACTATATAACAAACCTACAGCTAGAATACTTACTAATAACATATTATCCTCGAAATTTCAACTATCAAGGGGAAATAGACAAGGATGCTCATTATCACCACAGCTGTTTGCTCTCATTATTGAACCGCTAGCAGAAAAAATTAGAATACACCCTGATATTCATGGATATAATACTAAAGACTCATATAATAAAATATCTTTATACGCGGATGATATATTATTGTATATTACAAAACCTCAAATCACTATACCAAATATATTAAATTTAATTGAAGACTTCGGATCTTTTTCTGGATATAGAATAAATTGGAATAAAAGTGAAATTATGTCAATAAAACCGAAAGATTCAACACATCTTTTAAAATTCCCTTTTAAAATAGCTACAGAAAAATTTAAATATTTGGGAATCGAAATTACCAGAGCATATCAAGGTATGCTCAGGGCAAATTTTGACCCCCTACTTAATAAACTGAATACATTAATTAAATTCTGGAAAACGCTTCCGATGTCTTTAATAGGCCGAATAAACGCAATAAAAATGATCTTTTTACCACAAATTTTATACCTATTTCAATCAATTCCTATATACTTACCTAAGAAGTTTTTTAAAAAACTCGACTCAGATATCACTAATTTTATATGGGACTATAAATCACATAGAATACAAAAAATCCATCTGAATAAATCTAAAGTATTGGGGGGTCTAGCACTACCCAATTTTATGTATTATTATTGGTCAGTAAATATTAAAAACATGATTCAACTGATGGATAACTCCGCCCAGCAAGTAGACTGGATTGTAATGGAGAAAGAGGATTGCTCCTCTAGAAACATTGGAGCGATCCTCCTCTCTCCAATGAAATTGAATAACATAAACTATAATAAGAACCCAATTATTCATAGTACAATCCGTATTTGGAAACAAATAAAACAAAATTTAAAATTAAGAAACTTATCACTTTTATTACCTATAGTCAATAACCCTTCGTTTAGTCCTTCTATTATAGATAAAGCTTATACACAATGGGATAGACTAGGAATTAAAACGCTTGGTGACTTGTATGAAACTGGAAAATTACTTTCATTTCAACAATTACAAATAAAATATAAACTCGGAAATAATCAATATTTTAAATACTTTCAAATATGCGACTATTTGAAAAAATATATAAAAGATCATCATAATAACCCAGCAGATGTACTGGACGAGGCAATGCAGACAAAAGCGGAATCAGCAAACTTAATATCATATTTGTACAATATTATCTTAAATGTACAAATACCATCTACGGAGGGTATCAGAAGAGACTGGGAACAAGAGTTAGCTATTAAAATTTCAAAGGAAAGTTGGAATGAATACTTATTAAAAGTACATAAATGCTCGATTAATGTAAGACACACTTTAATACAATTTAAAATTTTACATAGATTATATTATTCGAAAACTAAAATTCATAAAATTTTCCCAAACGTATCATCTATTTGTGATAAATGTCAATCCCAAGAAGCAACTATAGCGCACTCATTTGTCTTCTGTACAAAAATTCAAAAATTTTGGAATGACATTTTTGAAATCTTTACAAAGTTATTTAAAACAAGACTGATACCCAAAGCAGAATGGATTATCTTCGGAATAACGGAAGATGATCCAGAACTAAATGTGTTTCAAAAGAAATTAATGGATTATGGGTTAATAACTGGAAAAAAGCTAATTCTAAAATTTTGGAAGAAGGCTCCAATACCAACTATAAATATGTGGATTTCAAATATGTTTGAAACACTACACCTTGAAGAGATAAGACTCCTCCTAGCAGGTAAACCAGATCACTTCCACCTGACGTGGTCTGCATTTATAGAATTATTACAAACATAGGGTGCAAAAGTACTTTAAAAAAATAAAAAATTGAGGTCGGGTAAGGGGGGGATGATAGTTGAAGAGTTGGTATGTCCTATTTACGTGATGCTCAAAAAAAAAAACATTTGTTTTTCTTTTTTTCTCTCTCTCTTTTCTTTTCTTAGGGCCTATTTCTTAACTCTTTTTCTTTTTGTTTTTAATTTCGCTCTCATAGGGTCCTCGTCCTTTTTTTGTTGTTGTTACATTTTCTACACTTTTCTACACTTGCACTTTTTCCTTCACTTTCTTCTCTCTTTCAATCTTTTGTTTCTTTAGTGTAAAAAAAATAAATAAAGGGAGTACATTAATTGTAAGAAGATATAAATGACGAGTATTAATGTATGTGGCTGTGATGTAATGTACTTCTAATAAATAAAAATTAAAAAAAAAAAAAAAAAAAAAAAAAAAAACTAATGGAAACATCCTCTCCACATCCATCTATGCAGACCTTTCACTATTCGATTAGTCGCAATGAGTTTCCTCTCATCCTTCTATGAATTCCGTAAAATCTCTGTCCTCTCAATTTATATTCTGGCATCAGGTGTTTAGACACTGTGCGGAAAAGGTTACATTTATTCACCGCATCTATGCCACTCAGGAATTGAGAATAATTTATAAGGTCACCTTTATCCTCATTGCATCATAGCCAAATACTGGGCGGACAAACCCCTTCGAGTCCACACCACCCACAAATCTCGATTGAAATTAATCCTCAGTTGTCTTATTTTATTCTGTATATCGTCACTGATTTTTCTTTTTATCAACCTGCTGAAACAATTCACTGTGCCCAATTAACCTATCAAACTGAGCGTCTTTGGAATGCAGGGGAACATTGGAGCGCCCGGGGAAACCCATCGTCGAGATGGCGGAGATATGCGTCGGGGAGCACTTCAGGTCCAGTGATGACAATACCATTAGTTTCAATATAATTATGGAGAGGGTCAGAACTGGACCTAGGGTTGAGATTTTTGTTTGGAGAAAGGCTAACTTTGAGGAGATGCGAAAGGATTTAAAAGGAGTGAATTGTGACATGTTGTTTTATGGGAAGGATGTAGAAGAAAAATGGAGGACATTTAAGGGTGAAATTTTAAGAGTACAGAATCTTTATGTCCCTGTTCGCTTGAAAGGAAATAGTAAAAAATGGAAAGAGCCATGGTTTTCAAGAGAAATTGGACACTTGGTTCGGAAAAAGGGAGAGATCTACAATAATTATAGGCAGCATGGAGTAAATGAGGTGCTTGAGGAGTATAAAGAATGTAAAAAGAACATTAAGAAAGAAATTAGAAAAGCTAAAAGAAGATATGAGGTTGCTTTGGCAAGTAAGGTGAAAGTAAATCCAAAGGGTTTCTACAGCTATATTAATAGCAAAAGGATAACAAGGAATAAAATCGGACCATTAGAGAGTCAGAGTGGACAGCTATCTGCAGAGCCAAAAGAGATGGGGGAGATATTGAACAATTTCTTTTCTTCGGTATTCACGAAGGAGAAGGATATGGAATTATGTGAGGTAAGGGAAACGAGCAGAGTAGCAATGGAAACTGTGAGATTCAAAGAAGTGGAGGTGCGGACACTTTTGAAAAATATGAAAACGGATAAGTCTCCAGGTCCTGACAGGATATTCCCTAGGACATTGAGGGAAGTTAGTGTAGAAATAGCAGGGGCTATGACAGAAATATTTCAAATGTCATTAGAAACGGGAATAGTGCCGGAGGATTGGAGTACTGCGCATGTTGTTCCGTTGTTTAAAAAGGGTTCGAAGAGTAAACCTAGCAATTATAGACCTGTTAGTTTGACGTCAGTGGTGGGCAAATGAATGGAAAGGATACTTAAAGATAATATATATAAGCATCTGGATAAGCAGGGTCTGATTAGGAACAGTCAACATGGATTTGTGCCTGGAAGGTCATGCTTGACTAATCTTCTTGAATTTTTCGAAGAAGTTACTAGGGAAATTGATGAGGGTAAAGTAGTGGATGTTGTCTATATGGACTTCAGTAAGGCCTTTGACAAGGTTCCTCATGGAAGGTTGGTTAAGAAGATTCAATTGTTGGGTATTAATGGTGGAGTAGCAAGATGGATTCAACAGTGGCTGAATGGGAGATGCCAGAGAGTAATGGTGGATGGCTGTTTGTCAGGTTGGAGGCCGGTGACTAGTGGGGTGCCTCAGGGGTCTGTGTTGGGTCCACTGTTGTTTGTCATGTACATCAATGATCTGGATGAAGGTGTGGAAAATTGCATTAGTAAGTATGCAGATGATACTAAGATAGGTGGTGTTCTGGTTAATGAAGTAGATTTTCAAAGTCTACAGAGAGATTTAGGCCATTTGGAAGAGTGGGCTGAAAGATGGCAGATGGAGTTTAATGCTGACAAATGTGAGGTGCTACATCTCGGCAGGACAAATCAAAATAGGACGTACACGGTAAATGGTAGCGAATTGAGCAATGCAGTTGAACAGAGGGATCTAGGAATAACTGGGCATGGTTCCCTGAAGGTGGAATCTCATGTAGATAGGGTGGTAAAGAAAGCTTTTGGTGTGCTGGCCTTTATAAATCAGAGCATTGAATATAGAAGTTGGGATGTAATGTTAAAATTGTACAAGGCATTCGTGAGGCCAATTCTGGAGTATGGAGTACAATTTTGGTCGCCTAATTATAGGAAGGATGTCAACAAAATAGAGAGAGTACAGAGGAGATTTACTAGAATGTTGCCTGGGTTTCAGCAACTAAGTTACAGAGAAAGGTTGAACAAGTTAGGTCTTTATTCTTTGGAGCGCAGAAGGTTAAGAGGGGACTTGACAGAGGTCTTTAAAATTATGAGCGGGTTAGACAGAGTGGACGTGGATAAGCTTTTTCCCATTGAGAGTAGGGAAGATTCAAACAAGGGGACATGACTTGAGAATTAAGGGACAGAAGTTTAGGGGGAACATTAGGGGGAACTTCTTTACTCAGAGAGTGGTAGCTGTGTGGAATGAGCTTCCAGTGGAAGTGGTGGAGGCAGGTTCGATGTTATCCTTTTAAAAGAGATTGGATGGGTATATGGACGGGAAAGGAATGGAGGGTTATGGTCTGAGTGCAGGTAGATGGGACTAGGGGGGAAGTATTTATTTTTAATTAAAAAAAAAAAAATTTTTTTAAATGTTCGGCACGGACTTGAAGGGCCGAGATGGCCTGTTTCCGTGCTGTTATGGTTATATGGTTATATGGTTATATGGTTATATGGTTATATGATCAGTGAGACATTGCCTTACATGATGCGCCCCTCTCTACCATAAATGTGCACTTCTGTCTCGGCCTCTGATTTAGGCGCGTCATTTGGCGCTAGGAATTTATGACTGTTTATTCACCGTTAGACATATTTCATTAATTTCCTCCCTTTCATGAAGTCCGAACCTTTTCTGTGTTTTATGTTCTGTTAATGATTAAAGCAACTGCAGTTTCTTGTTTTTCCAGAGTAATATATTGAATGAATTTCTAATTTCTTAGTCACATCCATACTAATTGTGCGTCAGTGAAAATGTTTCTCTAGTGCTTACAAGTAATTCATAATTTTCGCTGTGTTTCAGTGTTTTGAGTGCACAGGTAGACTTTACTCAGTGATCCCGTGGATTTTGACGCAACAGCAACAAAGAGAAGCAGGAGAAAGCACCGATTGGCTCTAGCCCGAGTGGGAGGAGAGTTAGAAGTGAGAAGGGGAAACAGATGAAAAGGAGAGGCAAAGCACAGGCAGACTTTACTCAGTGCTCCCGTGGATTTTGAAGCAACAGCAACAAAGAGAAGCAGGAGAAATCACTGATTGGCTCTAGCACGAGTGGGAGGAGAGTTAGAAGTGAGTCAGACGGGGACAACAGTTTAAAACTGAGGAATTTGGTTTGTAAATTGGTAAATTAGGCAATTTAGATGACAAGATAAGCAAGACAGCTGTTAGGGAGCGGCAGTGAGGGACCGGCCTTGTGAGGGAAGTGCCATATGAGAAAAGTGTGAGTCTTTAGCTCGAGAGTCTTCGGCGAGGAGGCTGAGTAGAGGAGGCTTCGCAAAACGCTGGAGAGGGAGAGACGAAATAAGGAGATGTCAAGCAAGCTGATTCAGCGTGATGCTTGCAGAATGTGGGAGGTCAAGGACACTGCTGGTGGCTCTGGCTGCTACAAACGTGAGAAGTGCATCCAGGTACAGCTCCTGAAGGACCGTGCTGGGGAACTGGAGAAGCAAGTGGATGACCTCAGGTTCGTCCAATAAACTGAGTCGTTCCTCGACACGTCCTACAGTAAGATTGTTACACATACGGTACTGGAAGAGAGAAGGTGGGTGCCGGTGAGAAAAGGAAGGAAACATGGAATGCAAAGGTACCCGGGTTTTGTACCTCTTGTGAACAGGTTCCCCCAATTAGAAGCTGTTGGGACAAAATACGTTATTACACTGAGCGGCGGACTGGCTTGCAAAGCAAAAAGGGCTGTTGACCCAAAACCAAAGAGGCCATCGTCCGGCAACGCCATTGCAGTTGGAGACTCCATTGTGAGAGGTACGGACAGGCGTTTCTGCGGCAACAGACGGGATTCGAGGATGGTGTGCTGCCTTCCTGGTGCCAGGATCCAGGATGTCACGGACAGAGTGCAGAAAATCCTCCAGGGCGTGGGCGAACAGCCGGAAGTGGTAGTGCATGTCGGCACAAACGATGTCGGAAAGAAGGGGATGAATATACTGCACCGTGACTTTAGTGAGCTCGGAACAATTCTGAAAAGCAGGACCTCCAGAGTTGTTATATCCTGTTGGCTTCCAGTTGCTCGTGCTGGCGAGAGCAGGAACAGGGAGATACGGGACCTGAATGTGTGGCTGAGGAACTGGTGCAGGGAGCAGGGATTTAAATTATTACATCACTGGGATCGTTTTTGGAGTAAGGGGGAACTGTACAAAAGGGACGGATTGCATCTTAACAGGTGGGGGACCAGCATTCTGGCAGGCTTGTTTGCCACTGCTACACGGGTGGTTTTAAACTGAATAAGGGGGGTGGGGTATCAAATGATAAAGTCGAGGACGGAGTTAAAGGGAAAGAAAGGGGTGTTTAATGACCCCAGAATTGACGGGAAAGAAAGCTCACAAAGGGATAGGCGAGTATGGCCAAGTGTAATAGGGATCGATGTGAAAGGTGAGATGCGCAAGCAATTAAAAGTATTGTATATGAATGCGCGAAGTATAAGAAGTTAAGTAGATCAGCGTGGGGCTCAGTTAGAGGTTGGTAGATATGACATTGTGGGGATTACTGAGACGTGGCTGCAGAAGGATTGGGCCAGGGAACTTAATAGTCAGGATTATACATCCTATAGAACGGACAGGCAGGTGGGCAGAGGAGGGGGGTAGCTCTGCTGGTGAGGGATGGAATTCAGTCCTTTGTGAGGGAAGACATAGGGACTGACAAGGTAGAGTCTCTGTGGATCCAGTTGAGGAATTATAAAGGCAAGAAGACCCAAATTGGTGTTATCTACAGACCCCCAAATAGTAGCCCGGATGTAGGGTGTAAGTTGCAGCAGGAGTTAAAACTGGCATGTGACAAAGGTAATGCCACTCTGGTGATGGGGGATTTCAATATACAGGTAGAATGGGAAAATCAGATTGGTTCAGGACCCCAAGAAAGACAGTTTGTAGAATACCTGCGAGATGGATTCTTAGAGCAGCTTGTAATGGAGCCGACTAGAGAAAAGGCAATTCTGTATTTAGTGTTGTCCAATGAACCAGATATGATAAGAGAACTAGAGGGAAAGGAACCGCTTGGAGGTAGTGATCATAATATGATTAGTTTTAACCTGTAATTTGAGAAGGAGAACGTTAAATCGGAAGTGTCAGTGATGCAGGTGAACAAAGGGGACTATGAAGGCATGATAGGGGAGCTGGCCAAGGTAGACTGGAAAGGGATCCAAGCAGGAATGACTGTGGAACAGCAATGGCAGGAATTTCTAGGCATAATCCGGAAGAAGCAGGATCATTTCATTCCAAAACGAAGAAAGATTCTAAGGGGTGTAGTAGGCAACCGTGGCTGACAAGAGAAGTTAGGGATAGACAAAACAAAAATAAAAGATGTATAACACAGCAAAGAGTAGCTGGAAGCCAGTGGATTGGGAAACCTTCATAGGACAACAGAAAGAAACAACACGGGCAATACGTACTGAAAAGATGAAGTACGAAGTGAAGCTAGCCAGGAATATAAAGGACAGTAACAGCTTATTTAGATAGGATAAGGAAAAAAGAGTAGCAACGTCAAATGTTGGTCCCTTGAATTCAGATACGGGTGAAATTATTATGGGCAACAGGGAAATGGCAGAAGAGTTGAATAGGTACTTCGGATCTGTCTTCACTGAGGAAGACACAAACAATCTCCCAGATGTACTGGAGGACAGAGGATCTAAGGGGGTAGACGAACTGAAATACATTTGCATTAGGGGAGAAATATTATTGGGTAGGCTAATGGGACTGCAGGATGATGAATCCCATGGTACAGATGGTCTGCTCCCATGGTCCTCAGGGAGGTGCCTCTAGAAATAGTGGACGCATTGGTGATCATTTTCCAATGTTCAATAGATTCAGCATCAGTTCCTGTGGATTGGAGGAGAGCTAATGTTATCCTACTTTCCAAGAAAGGAGCGAGAGAGAAAACGGGGAATTACAGACCAGTTAGCCTGACTTCGGTGGTGGGAGAGATGCTGCAGTCAATTATTAAAGAGGTAAAAATGGGGCATTTGGATTGCAGTAAAAGGATTAGTCCAAGTCAACATGGATTTATGAAAGGGAAATCGTGCTTGATTAATCTTCTGGAATTCTTTGAGGATGTGACAAGTAAAATGGATGAAGGGGTGCCAGTATCTAGACTTTCAGAAATCCTTTGATAAGGTCCCGCACGGGAGACTGGTGACTGAAATTAGAGCACATGGTGTTGGGGGTAAAGTGTTGACATGGATAGAAAATTGGTTGGCAGACCGGAAGCAAAGTGTAGGAGTGATCGGGTCTTTTTCAGAATGGCAGGCAGTGGCGAGTGGAGTGGCGCAAGGCTCGGTGTTAGGGCCGCAACTGTTTACCATATATATTAATGATTTGGAAGAGGGAATTAGGAGCAAAACTAGCAAGTTTGCGGATGACACAAAGCTGGATGGCAGTGTCAGCTGTGAAGAAGATGTTTGGAGTTGGCAGTGTGACCGGGACAGGTTGAGTGAGCGGGAAGATGCGTGGCAGATGCAGTATAATAGAGATAACTGTGAGGTTGTCAACTTTGGCGGCAAAAACAAGGGGGCAGATTATTATCTCAATGGGATTAGGTTAGGTAAGGGGGAGGTGCAGCGAGACCTGGGCGTCCTTGCACACCGGTCACTGAAAGTTGGCTTACAGGTACAGCAGGCAGTGAAGAAAGCTAATGGAATGTTGGCCTTTATAACAAGAGGATTTCAGTATAGGAGGAAAGAGGTTCTTGCAGTAGTATAGGGCTCAGATGAGACCACATCTCGAGTTTTGTGTACAGTTTTGGTCTCCTAATTTGAGGAAGGACATCCTTGTGATTGAAGCAGTGCAGCGTAGTTTCACGAGATTGATCGCTGGGATGGCGGGATTGTCATATGAGGAAAGATTGAAAAGACTAGGCTTGTATTCACTGGAGTTTAGAAGGATGAGGGGTGATCTTATAGAAACATATAAAATTATAAAAGGACTGGACAAGCTAGATGCAGGAAAAATGTTCCCTATTTTGGGCGTCCAGAACCAGGGGCCACAGTCTTAGAATAAAGGGGAGGTCATTAAAGACTGAGGTGAGAAAAAACGTTTTCACCCAGTGAGTTGTGAATTTATGGAATTCCCTGCCACGGAGGCCAAGTCACTGGATGGATGTAACTTAGATAGAGCTCTAGGGGCTAGTGGAGTCAAGGGATATGGGGAGAAGGCAGGCACGGGTTATTGATAAGGGACGTCAGCCTTTATCACAATGAATGGCGGTGCTGGCTCGAAGGGCCGAATGGCTTCCTCCTGCACCTAGTTTCTCTCTTTATATCTATGTTTCTATGTTTGGTTTCAGTTTGTCCTTGATGGAACGCACAACTGAATGGGCAAAGTCCCTATTCGTGCACTAGCACTTCTATGAGTGTCAGGAGGGTGACACGGGAGTGAGTGTTCCGGCAATAGACAGAATGTCACGGATCCTCGTGCTTTCCTTTACGTCTTTTGCTTCATTCAAGCGGAGGCCAAACGATAAGCAATCCCTCCGAAAGCTGAATGAACGCCCGACATCACACCACAACTTTTCTATCGTTTCATACCTCGAATTCCCATCGGGCTAAGTTGCCTGCTAAAGCGGATATGTCCCATTTAATGTCATCGTAAATATTAAGATGAGATGCTTAATGTCATGGCATGCATAAAGGTGGAATAATACTCAGGGCGACGAGATTAATCCACGGTTTATGCAGGAGGCGCATGAAATGTAATCCTCATATGTAAGTTCATGCACTTTGAACAATTTATCGTGGGTAGATCATATGCCATGATTGTAAGATTCCTAGATTTTTTTCAGAAACACCAGAATCTTATGTATTCCACAGTTATGGTGGTCAATCGGCATACGTTTAAGTATTAGCTTATTTCACTGCCCAGACCATGGAATAATAGATACATTAATATGTGGTGGAATAAATTGAATAATAGGTGGAATACTGTTATCTGATGTTGCACAAAAAAACCTTATTTTCGAACCCTCGTTTTTTTTTTTTTTAAATCTCCCTTGAACGCAATACTGAATGGGCAAGGTTTCTCTATTCGTGCGCTGTATTTTTTAAATTTTTTTTATTACATTTTATTTATTAGAAGTAAGTATATTACATTTTGATGGTACCTCTTTACAGGTTCCCAGATGTATTATAACATTCTTTGTACAACTTCCTTTTTTTTTTTTTTAAAGAAAGAAGTCGTGAACAGTAAAGGAAAGTCTAGTGAGTGTGAGGTAAAGAAAAGAAATAAGTAAGAAAGTGAAGCAGAAAGGAGATTCTCCCTCGCCACAAGTCGATGCTTTTTTAGATTCTTAATCATTTTTCGCCCAAGCCCAGAATTTTTTATTCTGCGATACTATTGCACCACATGAATCCAAAAGGTCAATAAATGTAGACCAACTCGTTAATAATTGGTCTTGTTTATCTATTAGGAGGAGTCTCATTTCTTCCAAGTGGACAGTTTCCAACATATTTCCAATCCACATTTTGAGTGTTGGTATAGTAGCATTTTTCCAAAATTTAAGTATGAATTTTTTTGATGTTATTAAACCATAATTAAAAAATGAAATTTGGGATATATTTAGTTTGTTTCCATCTCCTATTACTCCAAAGATAATCATTTACATGTTAGGTTCCATTTTATCTTAAATAAACTAGTGAATATATCAAATATATCACACCAAAATCCATGAAGTTTTGTGCAAGAAACGAAAGAATGTGATGTTGGCATTTATCACAGACATTTACCACAAATGGGAGAAATATTTGAATAACATTTATTCAACCTAACTTTTGAATAATATAATCTACGTAATATTTTAAATTGAATTAAGTTATGTCTAGCGTTAATCGAACATTTATGTGTATATATATCAAATACCTTTCCCATGTTTCTTCAGAATTTTTTGTCATTAATTCTTTTCCCAGTCTTCTCTAATTGCCTCTGTTGATGGCAATTCTCTATTAAGAATACTATTATATCAATATGATATTAATTTTTGTGAGTCCGCCTTAATATTCATTGCTTCTTCCAGTGGGTCTATCATTATGCTCTGTAGCATTGGTATATCTTTTTTTTATAAAGTCACATATCTGTAAATATTTAAGTATTGGTTATTATTCAGATTAAATTTTGATTTTAATTGTTGAGATGATAATAAATTTCCCATTCTATACATGTCACTCACCTTTTTAATTACCAATCTTTCCCATTGTCTATATGCTTTATCCATAAAAGATGGTTTAAATACCGGATTATTCACTATTGGTGTTAATGACGATAAGTTTCTTAATTTTAAAGTTAATTTTATTTGTTTCCAAATTCGAATTATATTGTGTATAATTGGATTATTCTTATATAATGTATTATTCAATTTTATCGGGGAGAAGTGGATCGCTCCTAAATCGTACGGAAAACAATCCTCTTTCTCCATTCTTATCCATGCAATCTGTTGAGAAGGACAGTCCAACCAAAAAATTATATTCTTAATATGCACTGCCCAATAATAATATAAAAAATTACACAATGCAAGTCCCCCTACATATTTAGGTTTACATACATTATTTATTTTAATTATATGTGCTTTGTAGTCCCAAATAAAATTAGTAATATTAGAGTCCAGTTTAAAAATATATATTTTGGTATATATATTGGTATGGAATGAAATAAATATATTATTTGTGGTAGAACTATCATTTTTATAGCATTTATTCTGCCAATTAATGATAGTGGGAGCGTTTTCCAAAATTTAATCAGAGCGTTCAATGTATTTAATAAAGGACTAAAATTAGCATTAAATAATGATGTATATCTTCTAGTAACTTGTATACCTAAATACTTAAATTTTTCCGTTGCAATTTTAAATGGAAATTTTAATAGATGATTCTCGGGCTGTAATGACATAATTTCACTTTTATTCCAATTAATGTATATCCAGAAATAGAGCCAAATTCCTCTATTACGTTTAGTAAATTCGGGATACTCGTTTCTGAATTTGTAATATATAAAAGTATATCATCCGCATATAATGACATTTTGTTATTAGAGTCCTTAGTATTATATCCCTGAATACTCGGATGTGTTCTTATCCTTTCAGCCAAAGGCTCTATCATAAGGGCAAATAGCAGGGGTGATAAAACACAGCCCTGCCTATTGCCCCGTGATAATTGGAATTTCGGAGACAGCATATTATTAGTTAATATTCTTGCCATTGATTTATCATATAATAATTTTACCCTTCTAATAAAATTATTCCCATATTAAATTTTGGAGTACTATGTATAAATATTGCCACTCTACCTGATCAAATGCTTTCTGTGCATCCAAAGATATAACTGATAAGTCTTCCTTTTCCACTTTATGTGAATACATTATATTAAAAAGTCGTCTCCAATTATTAAATGATTGTCTTTTACGTATAAATCCCGTTTGGTCCGGGTTTATCAATTTATTAATATATTTACTCAATCTTCTTGCTAAAATATTTGCTAAAATGTTTTGATCTGTATTTAAAAGTGATATAGCTCTATAGGAGCTCGGATCTTCTAGATCTTTATCTTTTTATTGTATAAGCGTAATTGTAGATTCTGCTAATGTTTCTGTTAATTTCTTTTCGGTAAAAGCATAAGTATATAATTTAAATAATCGTGGGACCATTAACTCCTGAAATCTTTTGTATAATTCATTATTAAAACCACCAGGCCCTGGTGTCTTCCCATTTTTCAGTTCTTTTATTGTTTCTCTTATTTCTTCACTTGTGATCTGAGCTCCCAAGATATCCAATTTTGGCAAATTACAGTTATCTAAAAAAATAATAATTTTATTGTCTTCTATTTTGGTTTTAGATGTATATAAATTTTGATAAAATTGAGCAAACCTTTTATTAATGTCCTTAGGTAAAGTTAATAGTTCTCCGTTCTCTGATTTAATTTTAATTATAGTTTTTTCATTTTCTTGCTTCTTCAATTGTCGTGCTTAAGTTTATGTGCTTTATCCCCAAATTCAAACCGTGCTTGTATTGTGATGTGAAATAATCGTATTACTCTTGCCGATAATATTCGATTAAGTTTAAATTTCAATAATGTAATCTTATTATGTTTATATATAGTTGGGTCTTTTGCGTTACCTAATTCTAATAATTTAATTTCCTTTTCTAACGTCCATTGTTCTGTGTTTTTTTTTAATTTAGAAAACTTTGATACGAAATTATAACTCCACGGATGAATGCCTTAAAAGTTTCCCATAATAGAGATGGTGAAATACCAGGTGTCTCGTTTGTCTCAAAAATAAATTTCATTTGCTGTTTTAAATACTCGTAACCTTGTGAGTTATTTGTGTGTTAAATATCCAAAGGGATTTTATACCTGGCATTCCCTCAAGTTTTAATGTAAAAGTCAACGGGGAGTGATCAGAAATATTACTATTGTGGTATTTAGGATTAATCGTATATGGTATTAATTTTGTATCCACTAAGAAATAATCAATTCTTGAATAGGTTTTGTGTAATGATGAGTAAAACGAGTATTCCCTTCCGGTTGGATTAACTATTCTCTATACATCTGTTATATTAGTGTTAATATATATATATATATATATATATATATATATATATATATATATATATATATATATATATATATATATATATATATATATATATATATATATATATATATATATGTGTTTAAGAATTCACTAGACTTGGATTTGACACTACCTTTCCTTAATTGTATTGATTTGTCTAAATATGAATATATGACACACTTAAACTCACCCCTTACTATTACATTTTGAAAATTATACTCACCTATTATATCCATAATTTTCTTTAAAAATTGGTGGTTATCAAAATTTGGAGCATAAATATTTATCAGAGTCAGTGGTGTAGAATAAATTTCTCCCGCCATTATCGTGTACCTTCCTTCTTTATCAGATATAGTGTTCTTTAATATAAATTTTACTTCGGAGTCACGTGAGTGACTACGTGAAGAAGCCCGTCAGTGCGCCTGCGCGTCATTACGTCAGACGCCTTGACGCAAACGGACGTGAGGAGCAGAGCTCCTCGAGTGGTTTGTAGTTTTTCAACTACAAGGTAAGTAAAAACTTTTTTACAGGTTTTCCAGGTCCGTTTACTGTGGGTCTATGGTGATTTTTTCCACAGACGCCATGGGAAAAAACGGACAGGGGGAAGAGGCGAGCGACAGAGCCGACAGAAGTCGGGAAAGTCGGGAGTCCGCGGTTAGAGACCAACCGCCTCTAAACCCCGGTACAGTCGCCAGCGGTGAGCATAGCGACTGTGGACCTGGGGCTGGTGAAAACACAGTCAGCGCCTGTCGGGCAAAAGACAAAGTTTAAATCCCAACGGAGGGAGTCCCAGGCAATGAAGAAGCTCCAGGGCTAGATACTGCTTTAGAGCGTATTGGCCAAATAGAAAGCCTTTTACACAGGCTGTTGGAGCAAGGTTCACTCAGGAAGGAGTGTTCTGAAAGTCAAGCTGCTGGAAACAGCTCAAACAGCTCCTGGTACAGGGCTAGATACTGCTTTCGAGCGTATTGCCTAAATAGAAGCCTTTTTCATAGGTTGTTGGAGCAAAAGTTCACTCAGGAAGGAGTGTACTGTAATCCAAGCTGCAGGAGCAGCTTAACAGCACCTGGCTCAGGGCTGATGGAATGCACCCTCAGGAATGAGGAGCGTGCTACGGGTCATGAGATTTCAGACCCGACTCTGACGGTGAGGCTGTACAAGGCGATGAAAGGCAGCTGCCAGGTGTTCCAACCCTGGTAGTAGGATTCGCTGCCCCGTCAGGGTCAGGAGAGCCATTAGGAAGAACTGGCCTCCTTAATAAATTACTTGGTTTACCATTAGCTGGAACAGCATGAAATGGTTGAGACTGCAAGAGTATCTGGAATCAGTTGCAGAGAATATTAAAGCTGCTGGGTTCTGGAATAACTGCTTTTACCAGAATAGCAGGTAACAACCAAAAGATGACGAAGTTGCATCAGCAAGCACTGGGGTTGCTATGCAGCACCCACTTCGAGAAGTGCTATACGGTCTACTATGAATCCGAAATTCGCAGCACTCTGCAAACCAAGTAATATACAAATTACCCAACTTACTCTTTGGAGAGATCTCGGGAGACGTATTAAAGAGTTGGAAGATGAAGCGAAAACAGGATTGATGAAGACATCAATGGTTGTGAAGTCTGTAAAGAGGAAGTATCCTTTCAGACGTCATACGGATCCTGGACCAAGTCGCTCATCAACGCAGGGACGTAGTTGGCGGCCTGCAGCGGGAGCAAGAACCAGTGGGCGTGCTTCCGGGAGAACCCAGGAATCTCAGGGTACTGAAATGACTCAAGAGGTAGGTGGACCTGGTTCTCATGGGAACATACTAACTGGATTAAGTCCAAAAGTTGGAGGCAGGTTACATTTCTTCTATAATAATTGGAAGAAAATTACTTCAGATGTGTAATCCTGAATAATATACAAGGATTTCGAATTGAATTCAATCCAAATTATGATTTGCCTGTTCAGCATGTTCCTAGCCGAACTCTGCACTTTGTACAAAAAGAAGTGATGGAGGTTGAGGTTGCAACCCTATATTAAAAAAAAGGGGTTATTGAAAAATCAGTCTACCAAAGTCACCAATTTGTATCAAAAATATTCCCTCGATCAAAAAAGGATGGAGGATGTAGGATTCTTGTAGATTTGATAAATCTGAATCCTTTTGTGCAATTTAGACATTTTAAAATGGAAACATTTGTGACTGCCAAACAGCTTATTTCAGAAGCATGTTATATGGCAACTATAGACTTGAAAGATGCATATTATTCAGTGTCTGTTCATTCACAAGATACGAAGTATCTTAAATTTAAATGGATGAACCAGTTGTGGCAGTTCAAAGCTCTGCCTAATGGGTTAATATCTGCACTCAGAATATTCACAAAAATTGTTAAAACCAATTCTGGGCTTGCTGAGTAGCCAGGGGCATGTACTAATGGCATATTTGGATGATGTCTTGATTATAGGCAACAGAAGTATCTGTTGCAATTGTGAAATCAACTTTTGAAATGTTGGGGTTTCTAATTCATCCACAGAAATCTAGGTTAACACCATGTACCTCTATTAATTATTTGGGGTTCACAATTGATTCAGTCCAAATGAATATCACTTTGCCCAGGGAAAAGGGTGGATTTGATTAAAGATTGCAGTAATCTCCTAAACGAGCAAAAACCTTCAATTAGACAGGTGGCTCGTGTACTGGGAAAATTAGTAGCAGCATTCCCAGCAGTCCAATTTGGACCATTACATTATCAACAGCTGCAGAGACTTAAAGAACAGGCACCGAGAATGCATGTTGGTCATTTTGATAGAACAATGCAACTAACAACAAATGCTGTTTCTGGTCTGCAGTAGTGGATTCTACATGTCTCAAGCAGTTCCAGCAAAGTGCTGATTGAACAACCTTCCATGATATTACAAACTGATGCCAGTGCACCAGGATGGGGTGCAACTGACTTAACGTCTAGCTGAGGAGGCAGATGGAATCAGGAAGAGTCATTGTTACTGCAGACATGGGGAATTAACTATTTGGAGCGTCTAGGATGTTTCTATGGGCTCCAAGCTTATTGTTCTAACACAACTAATAAGCATGTTCAAGTTCAAATTGATAACACAACAGTAGTTGTTTATATTAATGATATGGAATTAAGTCGGTGTCTTGTGAGAATGCCTTTTCTGGGACGAGGACTGTCTGAGCATACTGTGGACATGCTTACGACAGCCTGGAGGAAGAGCACTCAAAAACAGTACCTTTCTTATATTAAGAAATGGGAAGAGTTCTGGGTACAAAAGAATGTGCAATAAAGTACTGCAGATATTTCAAATGTTTAGAATTTCTGTCAAAACTTTATTATGATGAAGGTCTGAGTTGTAGTGCAATTAATTCAGCCAGAAGTGCATTGTCCTCATATTTGGTTCTGGATTCAGAAAGAAACTCAATTGGGTCACACCTAATTGTTTCCAGACTAATGAAAGGAATCTTTAATTCCAAACCACCGAAACCTAGGTACGTGAAAATCTGGGATGTAAGTGTGGTACTGAAACTACTTCGTGATGGTTATCAAGTGTGTCTTTACCTTTGGTCAAGCTCAGTATGAAAGTATTCATGTTTATGTCATGAGTGACAGCACAACGAGTGCAAACACTTGGAAAATTACAAATAGATAGTATGGAAGTAACTGAAGACAACATTACATTCTATATCTATGACCTAATAAAGCAAATTAGGCCAGGTGTGACAGGATTTAAAATTATGCTGGCAGCATATCCAAATGATCCAGGTCTTTGTATTAAGACATGTTTATTACAATACATTGAGGTCACAAAGAATTTGAGAATACGGAAACTGGGTTTTTGATCACACACAAGAAACCACACAAGAGAGTTTTAATACAGACTATTTCCAGATGGATAAAATAAGTCTTAACAGCTGCTGGTATTAACACTTATGTTTTTACGTCTTACTCGGCTAGGGCAGCAGAAATGTCGGCGGCCAGGGCAAAAGACGGCCCCGTCGACCATATCCTCGCAGCCGCCGGGTGGTCCAATGAGTTGATGTTTCAACATTTTTACCATCGGCCTATTGTTAATGCGGGGTTGTTTGCAGAAACTATTTTAAGTTCTGTGTAAATTCCTCTGGTTTAAAGGGGATCTGATTCATTTCATTCTTGAAATGAATTACTGCATTTGTGGTACAAATGTTATCATGAATGCATGATTGATTATTCTCGTTCCGAGTCAATCTATGCAGTGAGAAGCCGGGATTGATCCACGGCATGAAATCACAAAGCTTTAAAATCTTCACGTAGTCACTCACGTGACTCCGAAGTAAAATAGTAAGATTAAACGAGAACTTACCTAAGTTTGAAGTTTGATCTTTATTTTATGAGGAGTTACGTAGGTGATTACGTGCCCGCCACGACCCTACCCTCTATCATAAAGGTCAGATGGAAGTTCTTGTATTACTCGTTTTAGTATGAGACTATATTACTTCGGTTCTTGTTTTTTGTGATTTCACACCGCTGCTTTGAAGATTGACGCGCAGGCGCACTGACGGGCTTCTTCACGTAATCACCTACGTAACTCCTCATAAAATAAAGATCAAACTTCAAACTTAGGTAAGTTCTCGTTTAATCTTACTATTGTATACCTTTCCGAATAATAATAGCCGTTCCTTTAGCTTTAGCAGTAAATGACGATTGATAAGTTTGGCCTATCCAGTTTGCCATTAGTCTCATCTGTGTTTGTAATTTCGTATGCGTTTCTTGCAGAAAAGCTATGTCCACATTTAAAGATTTTAACCGGGCCATAATCTTGCTCCTTTTAATTGGATCATTCGCACCCCTAAAATTCCAACTACAGAATGTGAATCCTCCATTCTTTGTTTCCTTATTATCCTGCATTGTTAATAGGTTTTAGTGATTTGCTTCATGTGGTGTAGTTAAGTACCTCAGGCTTTTGAGTGTGTGGATATCATCCCATACTTCTGCGTCATTTTACCTCTCCTCCGTATATTGGACCTCCATAAGAAAAATAGAATAGTGTGTTGAGAAATAGTGAAGAAAGAAAGAGAAATTGTTAAATTAAACACATAAAAGTAAATACAAAAAAGGTGAGTTTAAGGTATTTAAAAAGCGATACCCTAAATACAAGAAGCCATCTATGATGGCCTAAAATTTGATTGACCTCCGTAGATGGAATTATACATTGTGTTCAGCCCCCTAAATACAATGTCATTTATGACTACATGCCGTTTCATCTAAATATATCTTAATATATCTTAATATATCTAAAAATAAATAAAAACTATTTGATTAGCAAAAATGTATCTGGTCAGGCCGAATAAAACAGAAAAAAAGTTTCAACAACTGAAAGTTATCATCATCATCTTTACTATTTGAAATATTCTCTTATTTACCCCAATTTTAAACCTTCTATGTTACTTGCTCGGTATCACAGTCGTGGAATTGTAAAACATAAAAACACATGCCTTGTCCCTGTATCGGAATATATTCATCTGTCCCTTAATTACCAGCCTGTTTCGAGGGTTAAATTTCTTATCTTAAATACAACCGTCTTCCAACCCAAACCTCGGGAACTTTTCCAAATCATTAACGCCTCTTTCTTCCCACAGGTTTATGATTTTATAATATTCTTATACCCCTTTTCATTAATTGTAGTGTATTAGTGTACATCCTAATTTATATTTAATTTCTTTTGAGCCTTATTAACATTATATATCTGTTAATAATAATCATCTCTATACGCCCCTTATCCCCCAAAATCCATTAGATGAATACATTGGTTAATCATATTAGTATAATATTAATATAATAGCATAACCATACATTAGTAATATTAGGTTTATATAGTTAGTTATTTCTTTACATTACATATATACAGTATTAATTAAAACATTTCTTAAGTCCATAATTTCCTTTGATTTTCTTTCAAATCTGATCGCGTTACTTCAAAATGTCCACCTTTCAATTATTTCTCTTCCCCTTATCCGTTCAAGGTTGAAACCAGGGCTTTGTCGTTGAATACACATTCCTGACAGATAAGCATGCCTGGTTAATGTCTAGAGCAGTTCCACCATCTTAATTACAGCACAGTTTTCCATTAAAAAGTTTAATCATCAACCTTCACTTCTCTTTTTTCTATTTTCTTTACAATTTATTGTGCGTAATTAAATGCAGCTTCCGGATCCGTCAAAGCGCGTTGAATAGATTTGTAAGTAATCTTCATCTTCGCAGGGTACACCACCCGTATTTCACATCAGATTTTCCTTGCAGAATGCTGCTTGCTCTTTTAAACTGACTCCTTTTCTGCAGTATTTCGTGTGGATAGTCCCTGTAGAATCTGACAGTCTCTCCATCGAATGTGATCCTCTCCCCACCTGGTATCATCTTCATAAGTTTTTCCATGGTAGAAATGTCCAAATATTTCACAATAATCTGTCTTGGGGAGCATTTGTTTCTCTTCTGAAGCGACCTACCCGACGTGCAACATCAATCCTCGGGTTTTCCTTCAACTTAAAGACATCTTTGAGTATTTTAGTGACAAGTTCGGTCATTAGAATTCCAAGCTCTTGTCCCTCCTTTACTCCTACAAACTTCAAGTTGTGTCTCCTTGATCTAGCTTCCAAATCTTGACATTAATCAGTCAATTTATTCAATTGCTCCCGATTAGCCCCCTGATCTTCTTTCAGGGTCGATATTTCCTGAGACATCTCACGCATTACAACCTTCATATCTTCTATCGACTTATCGACTCCTTCAGTCAGTTCATCAATTTTCTTATTATGATCATATTCCATTCTCGCAAATTCCTGTGTTGTCCTCTGATCCAGGTCCATAAGCTGCTGCTTCAAAGAGTCAAACTGTTCATTTGATTCATCGCGCCCAGTATTTATTTTCTTAGACAGGTGAACCTCCATTTTAGAGAGATTATTCTTCAGTGTATTATTCATGCTGGTAAGCATTTTGGAGAAGTCCTTAGTGAGATCTATGGTAAGATCTTTAGTAAGATTAGCTCTTACCGTTTGTTCCCACTGCTTCCCTCTTTCTCCTTTTCTTTCCCTTTTGTCTCTCCTTTTGTAGCCATTTCAGATACTGCTTGTTGAGAATCAGATTCTTCGTCTGAGCTTTCAGTTGTTGTTTGAAGAGCTGCCAAATCTTCCTCCAGCTGGAGTCTGATAGTCGATTTCTTGGGTCCCCATTGGTGTTTTCCTTTATTCATCTAAAGGTCCCGTTAAAACTCAGATTTTCTCGACACTGTCTGATGACGTCACTCCCACGACGCAAGCAGCCCCGGTGGGTGTTTTTAAATAGGGCCCGACTTAAAAAACGGCTTTTTACACGATTTTGGCAGGAGATGAGTTCAATGCTGCACCTTCTCCACTTCATGGTGCCACCGGAAGTCCGTGCGCTGCAGTTAATCAGAGCACGATGCAATTTCTAATCCTTTGCGACAAAAATAACCATCATTCCGGCAGTTTATCCTACGTTCATGATCTCCAAAAGGATCTCACAGAAAACTGGACAGTGGCTATTAATGTGTACGTACGACAGGCTTCAAATATCTTTACCAGGAAACTGCAGCCCGTGAACCTAATATCAATGGAGGATCAGTCACGAGAAGAAATACTTAGAGACGGGATCTATCTGCAGTTAATCTGCAGTTCGCGTGGAAAATCGTGACACATATTTGATTGAATGTTTTGAACAGATGATCAAGGGAATTAACGAAGACTGAGCGGTTGAAATTGTCTACATGCACTTTGACGAAGCCCGAGACAACATTTCGCAAGGTGGCGAGGGGAAATGTTTAGGTAATTTGGGATCGTGCTGTGCGAGCCATTTGATTAAATCATGGGATGGTGGTGAAACATAAAAGGACAATATTGGAGTGTTATTTCTCAGATTGAAGCCTTTAAGCAGTGACCTCTAAAATCCAGTGAATAGAAGCCCAGTCCAACCATTCTTTTATCATTTGTTAGTCACGCAATATCGGGAATTAACGCTGCTCTCCCTCAATAGCAAGAATACCCGTGTTCAAATTAGGAGACCAAAATTGCACACAATACTCCAGGGTTGGTCTCACCAGGGCCATGTACAACTGCATTAGTACCTCCTTGCTCCGAAACTCAAATTCTCTCGCAAGGATGGTCAACATACCATTAGCTTTCTTCACTGCCTGCTCTACCTGCATGCCTACTTTCAGTGACTGATGTACAAGCATACCAGTCTCGTTGTACCACCCCTTTTCCTAATCTGAAACAATTCAGATAATAATCTACACTCGTATTCTTTCCACCAAAGTGAATAACCTCACATTTAGCCACATTTTACTTCGGAGTCACGTGAGTGACTACGTGAAGAAGACCCGTCCAGCCGCACACGCGTCATTATCGATCAAACGCATAGCGTTCATGACCGTGTGTGGAGGAGCAGCAGCTCCTCCAGGCGGTGAGTAAAGCAAATTTAAAGTAAAAATCGGACAAGGTAAGTGGTTTCGTTTTTACTTACAGGGCGCTTTTCTTCCCGCTCAGACGTGTTGGCAGAGATCCACACAAACTCAGAATGGAGAAAGGGCGTAGGGGAAGGAGAGGCCAGGGACGCACCGCAGGTAAACCCCCCGATGCTAAGGGTAGCGGGCGTCAGGAAGAGGAGGCAGTGGCATCGAAGCCATCAACTCCCGTTACGGTCGAATGTGTCGTTAAACCGCTGGCGGCTGGGCGCAAGGCAGGACAAAAGTCGGCCCGACCTGTAGACTCGATGAGTCAGACCCGGAGGTATACCCTCCTGCAGCAGAAAACGTTATGGCTGCAAGGGTCGCCAGTTTATACCTCCTGATGGGGAATGATTTACAAAGAACCCCACAGGAGGAATCAGGTCGGTGTTGGCCAATGGAGGATACAGCACAGGGTGTGCCTTGGTTGGGACAGGCACAAGGGTGGCCTACAGGAGAGCCATCAGAAATGACTGTGCAAAGTTATTACAGTGGTTGGCCTACAGGAGAGCCAGTGCCAGAAATGCCTGAAAAAAGGCAGTATAAGTGCTGGCCTACTGAACAGCCAGTACCAGAAATGTCTCAAAAAAGACAGTACAAACGTACTAATGTGCCAGCACCGAAAGTTCCTAAAACGGAAAAATATGAATCGTTGGCCTAGAGTTGAGCCAGCGCCAGCAGCACCTGAAACATGGCTGCCTATCCGTGGGCCTATAAGAGAGCCCGCGCAAGGGGAATCTGGCATAGACTTACCTGAAACAGGGGAGTCAGAATTTACCCAACCTGAAGAGGAACATCGAGATTCAGAAGATGAATTCTATGAGGATGCGAGCCCATTATCAGAGCTGAAAGTTCCTGGACTAGCACAAACGTTTGCTGTTCCTAGAATAAAAGGGGAACCTTTGAGGGATGAAATAGCAATGACTATAAATTATCTACACTCCCATCAGCTCCAGGAAGTAACTATGGATGAGACTATGAAACAGTATGAGCCTCGGAGAATTGTGAATTGCTGCCAGTTCCAGCAGTGAATAACTTGATATGGGGTTATTTGAGCATTGGTTTACGCTCACAATAATTGAAATTGCAACATGTATTGAAATTGCTGGGGTCAGGCATCACGGCATTTGCCAGAGGATTGGATGATGATTTTGTATTAGATTCACAACAAGATGCTTTAGCACTGATGTGTGGTGCGCACTTTGAAATAAATTGTATTCGTAAAAATGCAATAAGACCAAATAGTCATCCTAAGTATGCAGGGCTCTGCAAACCAACCAACATACAAATGCCTAAATCTGCTGTTTGGAGAGTTAAAAAAATAAAATTAGTGGTATGATGATGCGACCACCAATGCTGAGCAGAGCAATGCGAAGGCACTATCCCTACAGGCGGAATGCTGGTGCTGGAGAATAAACAAGTCGATCATTCTCGTATACACGTTGGCGTGCTGCACCGGGGATACGTGGAGGTTACAAGATACCTACCAGAAGGAGACAACAATGGACGCTGGCGAACCCCGAGGTAGGGGGTCCTGGTCTGGTAAGGAAGACAAATGACTTATTTATTCTTAACAGCATTGTAGGATTCAAAATTGAGTTCTATCCACATTTGGATCCTCCAAGGCAAGAAAATTCAAACTGGTCACGAATTTTCTCAAAAAGAAGAGAATGTTGATCAAAGGAGAATTAGAAACTTTAACCAAAAAGGGGTAATAGAAAAGTCAGTAGAACAACACCATCAGTTTGTATCAAATATTTTTCCAAGAACAAAAAGGATGGTGGATGTAGAACCATATTGGATCTGACAAATCTTAACCTTTATGTACAATACAAACATTTCAAAATGGAAACATTTACTAATGCAATTCAGCTAATCACAGAAAATTGCTACATGGCAAGCATAGATCTGCAAGATGCATATTATTCGGTGGCAATGCATGGTAATGATCAAAGATATTTGAAATTTAGATGGATGAGTCAGTTGTGGCAATTTAAAGCATTGCCCAATGGTCTGACTTCAGCACCAAGATTATTCACTAAATTGCTCAAACCAATGTTAGCTCTGTTAAGAGCTGAGGGCCATGTATTAATGGCTTATTTAGATGATATCCTCATTGTAGGGGACACTTTGGCTGCTGCTAAATTGTCAGTATCCAGAGTCAAATACATTTTGAGAAATTAGGTTTCATTATTTCACCTACAAAAAATCTAAATTGTTACCAAGCAAAAAAATTGATTACCTAGGGGGTCACAATTAACTCCGAACACATGGTAATCACTTTGCCAAAAGATAAAAAGCTGCAGTTAATTGAAGGTTGCATAAAACTCATTAACGAGGACACACCTTCAATTAGAGAAGTGGCAAGCTTGCTTGGCAAATTAATTGCAGGGTTTCCAGCGGTCACGTTTGGACCATTGCATTATCAATGTTTACAGAGAGCTAAGGTACAAGCGTTAAAAATGAATAGAGGGCATTTTGTCAGGCCCATGACATTAACAATTCAATCCATTACAGAAATAGAATGGTGGATTAACAGTGTTTCTAATGCTTCCAGAAAGGTTCTGGTAGAAACACCTTCCGTCACTCTACAGACTGATGTAAGTACGCTGAGTTGGGGGCGCTACTAACATGATTTCCAGCTGTGGATGTAGGTGGAATGTGAATTAAGTACCTTTGCTGGAAAATCTGGGAATCAATTACCTAGAGCTATTAGGCGCATTTTACGGCCTTAGAGCTTATTGCATTGATATGGGAAATGTGCATGTTCAGGTACAGATTGACAATACTACAGCTGTAGCATACATACATCACATGGGTGGTATAAAATCAGAATCATGTGATAAATTGGCAAATGAAATTTGGACATGGGGTATTGCCAGAAAAATCTGTCTGTCAGCAATATATTTACCAGGTAAAAATTAATACAATTGCAGACAAAAGATCACGTAAATTTAATGATAATACAGAATGGATGTTAAATCGGAAAATATTCACACAAATTATCACACAATTTGGAATGCCAGAAATTGATCTGTTTGCATCAAGATTGAACCACCAGTTGCCTAAGTATGTGTCATGGGAACCTGATCCTGGAGCAGTAGCGGTGGATGCTTTCTCGCTACATTGGGGTGGTATGTTTCTGTATGCGTTTGCGCCATTTTGTTTAATCCACAGATGCATACAGAAAATTAAACAAGATTCAGCCTCAGGGATTTTGGTAGTACCAGATTGGCCTAAACAGCTATGGTGCCCACTGGTGTTAAAAATAATCACCAAAACCCCCCCCCAAAAAAAACACTTATGGTTATTCCAAAGCAGATTAAACTGCTTGTACACACTGTGACTGATGAATCACATCCTTTACATGATCGTATTGGTTTGTTGATTTGCAGATTCTAAGAAGGCCAAATCTTGGAAAGGATTATCAGACCGTACGGTGGATGTTATGACAGCAGCCTGGAGGAATAGTACCCAGAAGCAGTACATCTCCTATATAAAGAAATGGGAGGAGTTTTGTTCAGGGAAACATATTGCATATAACCCAGCAGAAATTTCAGATGTAATAGAGTTCCTTTCTACTCTATACTATGAATTAAAATTAAGTTATAGTGCAATTAATACTGCACGAAGTGCACTCTCTGCATATTTAAGCAGTGAATCAGAACAAACTACAATAGGAGCACATCCTTGGGTCTGTAGGTTTATGAAAGGAATTTTCAAGTCTAATCCTCCCAGACCTAGGTATACAGAAATTTGGAATGTAAAAGATGTACTGATGTTGCTAAGGAATTGGAATCCAGTTGAAACTCTGTCATTATCCCAAATCACCATGAAATTGGTTATGCTCATGGCATTAGTTTCATCTTAGAGAGTTCAAACATTACAGAAACTCAGAATTGATAGAATGAAAGTAGGGCCAAATGCCGTGACATTCTATGTCTATGATTTACTGAAGCAAAGTAGACCTGGGTTCACAGGATGCAAGTTGGAATTTTTAGCATATCCTACAGATCCACGACTGTGTGTGGTAACATATGTGAAATGTTACATAGAAAAAAGAAACGTTTTAAGAGGCACCGAATTGGCATTTTTTATTAGTCATAGAAAGCCTCATAAGAAAGTGTCAACACAAACAATTTCACGATGGTTGAAACAGGTGTTGAGATATTCAGGTATTGATACTGATACAATTAAATCTCATTCCTTCAGGGCGGCATCAACATCAGCGGCCAGGGATTCAGACGTGCAATAGACCTTATTCTCGCGGCCGCAGGATGGGCAAGTGAACAGATGTTTCACAAGTGTTACCATAAGGAGATTAAAGATCTCAGAGGGTTTGGTAATGCCGTGCTGGATACAGTATTAAATCTCCCATTATAATAAATGGGCCTAATTTTGTTACTTTTATTTAAATAAATAAAACCATTAACTGATTACATTCAAATGTTGTGGTTATGCATTGTTGATTGTGCTTACTCAAATAGAGTCAATCGATGCAGTGAACACCTAGATTTGAATCCACGGTGTGAAATCACAGAGCTTTGAAATCTTCACGTAGTCACTCACGGGACTCCGAAGTAAAATAGTAAGATTAAACGAGAACTTACCAGTTCGAAGTTTGATCTTTATTTTATGAGGAGTAACGTTGAGGGATTACGTGCCCTCCGCTCCCACCCTCATAAAAGGATCAAGCTGGTAGATCTAAGTCTTTATGCATCTTACTATCATACTTCAGTAATTATCGTCTGTGATTGTCACTCCGCTGCTTTGAAAGATTGACGCGTGTGCGGCTGGACGGGGTCTTCTTCACATAATCCCTCAACGTTACTCCTCATAAAATAAAGATCAAACTTCAAACTGGTAAGTTCTCGTTTAATCTTACCATTATACTGCATCTGCCATGCATCTGCCCACTCTTCCAACATATCCAATTCACCCTTGCTGCGTCATATCATACGTTTTGCAGCTCATACTGTCACACAGCTTTGTGTCATCCGCAAACTAGTGGGTTACATTTAATTCTCGTGACTATACCGTGAATATACTGTATATTGTATAGCATTGAACCTTTCGTCACCCCACAATTTACCGCCTGCCAATCCCCAAAAGACACGTACATTCTTACTCTTGCCTTCCAACCAGTTCTCTATCCATGTTAATACCATATACCATGCGCTATAATTTTGCACACCAATCTCATGTGTGGGACCTTGTCAAAGGTTTTTTTAAAGTCAGATACACCACATTCACTGGCCCTCACTTATCCATTCTACTTGTTACATCCCCAAAAAATCCCAGAAGATCAGTAAAGCATGATGTCCTCTTCATTAATCCATATTGACTTTGACCAATCCTGTCATTGATTTCCAAAGTCGCTGCAACTACATCTTTAATAATCGACTCAATCATCTTCCCCACAACCGATGTAAGGCTAACTGGTCTATTATACCCCGTTTTCCCTATGACTCCTTTCTTGAAAAGTGGGGTTACATTAACCACCCTCCTGTCAACAGGAGCTGAGCCAGCGCCCATAGAACATTAGAAAATGATCACCAACGCATACACGATTTCTAGGGCGACCTCCTTGTGTACTCGGGAATGCAGACCATCAGGCCCTGTCTTCAGTCCCACAGTTTACCTAACACATTTTCATGAGTAATGTGAATCCCGTTCTGTTCCTCCCTTCTACCAGATGCTCGGTCCCCTCGAATTTCTTGGAGAAATGCCGCGGGGAAGAAGACGTAACTGAAAAATTGACACGCGAGTGTTCTAACAAGTTGGCGGCTGTTTGCCGTTTCAATCCGAGGCTGAAGCCGAAACGCATACATTTATTGATAAAGCAGTTGGCTGCGAGTCAATTCTTGGCGGCAACGGCGCCAATGTGGAATGTTCAGACATATGGACGCCTCTCGGTTCAACTATTAAAACGTCCCTCCTCACCAAACCGGTCATACTCAGTATAAATGCAGCAAATTATTTAACATGATTTTCAATATTCTCCATCGGAACCTTCACATTGAACTAAAGATGAGCCACGCTCTTTTACTCGTTTTTGGAATACTGTTGCTGACTCAAATGATCGCAGGGGGATTCGGTAGCGGTATGTCGCTGTATACGAGCGTGTGTTTAATTTAATGTCCATCGGCACCAGCCGTCTCAGACCTATATTTTTCAGTCACGGTGGCGCAGCGGTAGCGATGCTACCTTAAAGCGAGTACAGCGCCGTAGACTCGGTATCGTCCACGACTACGGGTGCTGTCTGTACGGAGTTTCTACGTTTCCCCCGTAACATGCGTGGGGTTTGTCCGAGATCTTCGGTTTACTCCCACACTCCCAAGAGGTACAGGTTTGTCGGTAAATTGGCTTGGTAAAGTAAGCATTGTCCCTAGTGGGTGTAGGATGTAAAATGTGGTCCCTCGTTAATTATGCGGGAATCGCTAGTCTGCGCGGACACTGTGGATGGAAGGGCCTGTTTCCACGCTATATCTCTAAATTAAACTAAACGAAACTTTTGATTTTAACCTGCTCTCGTCTCAGGTTGGTACATACAATTCAATGCTTGAGTGGCGCTGATTTGGATTGTTAGAATGGCTGCTGATATTAACAGATAAGTTTCGAATCTGTATACCATTGAGTGATTTTTGGTTCTGAGTTTCTGACGAACCTCTGAAACAAGCCATCGAAGGTCAATAACGCAATATACATCAACATGTCATGTCTTATAGATGCTCCAATAGGCACCACTTTGGATAGATATTGGGGACCAAACTTTCAGGTTCCCAATCCAGGCTGTCTCCCGCGAAGTGCTGTGCACAAGGGTAAATTCGCGATATCCAATATAAACTGCCGTCAGATCTCACATATAAGATCATGAGTGGAATTGATCGGGTAGATGTACAGTCTCTTGAGCAAAGTAGGTG
>JAXLNO010000258.1:0-47239 GCA_038087875.1 Malacoraja senta | reverse complement strand
GATATCATCTAAATAAGCCATTACTATGTGACCCTGAACCCGGAGTAGCCCCAATGCTGGTTTTAGCAGCTTTGTAAATAATCTAGGGGCTGAGTTTAATCCATTAGGCAGCGCTTTAAATTGCCACAATTGCCTCATCCAGCTAAATTTCAAATATCTCCGATGATCTTTATGAACAGGCACTGAATAATATGCATCCTTTAGATCTATACATGCCATATAACACCCTCTGGAAAACAATTGCTTGGCAGTCGCAAATGTTTCCATTTTGAAATGTTTATACTGCACAAACGGATTAAGGTCCGTCAGGTCCAAAATAATCCGACTCCCACCATCTTTCTTTGGTCTAAGAAAAATATTAGATACGAATTGATGAGGTTGACAAACTGTCTTCTCAATTACACCTTTTATATATAATTTTTCAATTTCAGCTTGATCCTCCAAATTCTCTTTTTGCCTTGGTGTATGTTGTGTAGGCGGACACAAATTGGAAATGAATTCAATTCGAAACCCTTGTATAGCTTGCAGTATAAACAATTCTGATGTTATCCCATACCATTCTTTCAGAAACCAGTGTAACGTCCACCCAACTGGTAGGTAACATAGATACATAGATACATAGAAAATAGGTGCAGGAGTAGGCCATTCGGCCCTTCGAGCCTGCACCTCCATTCAATATGATCATGGCTGATCATCCAACTCAGTATCCCATACCTGCCTTCTCTCCATACCCCCTGATCCCTTTAGCCACAAGGGCCACATCTAACTCCCTCTTAAATATAGCCAATGAACTGGCCTCAACTACCCTCTGTGGCAGAAAGTTCCAGAGATTCACCACTCTCTGTGTGAAAAAGTTTTTCCTCATCTTGGTCTTAAAGGATTTGCCCCTTATCCTTAAGCTGTGACCCCTTGTCCTGGACTTCCCCAACATCGGGAACAATCTTCCTGCATCTAGCCTGTCCAACCCCATAAGAATTTTGTACGTTTCTATTAGATCCCCTCTCAATCTCCTAAATTCTAGCGAGTATAAGCCAAGTCTATCCAGTCTTTCTTCATATGAAAGTCCTGACATCCCAGGAATCAGTCTGGTGAACCTTCTCTGCACTCCCTCTATGGCTATAATGTCCTTCCTCAGATTTGGAGACCAAAACTGTACGCAATACTCCAGGTGTGGTCTCACCAAGACCCTGTACAACTGCAGTAGAACCTCCCTGCTCCTATACTCAAATCCTTTTGCTATGAAAGCTAACATACCATTTGCTTTCTTCACTGCCTGCTGCACCTGCATGCCTACTTTCAATGACTGGTGTACCATGACACCCAGGTCTCCTTGCATCTCCCCTTTTCCTAATCGGCCACCATTTAGATAATAGTCTGCTTTCCTGTTTTTGCCACCAAAGTGGATAACCTCACATTTATCCACATTATACTGCATCTGCCAAACATTTGCCCACTCACTAGCATCTTCCTCACAGCTAACACTGCCACCCACCTTAGTGTCATCCGCAAACTTGGAGATGCTGCCTTCAATTCACTCATCCAGTTCATTAATATAAATTGTAAATAGCTGGGGTCCCAGCACTGAGCCTTCGGTACCCCACTAGTCACTGCTTGCCATTGTGAAAAGGACCCGTTTACTCCTACTCTTTGCTTCCTGTTTGCCAGCCAGTGCTCTATCCACATCAATACTGAACCCCCAATACCATGTGCTTTAAGTGTGTTTACTAATCTCTTATGTGGTACCTTGTCGAAAGCCTTCTGAAAGTCCAGATACAACACATCCACTGGTTCTCCCCTATCCACTCTACTAGTTACATCCTCGATAAGATTCGTCAGACACGATTTACCTTTCGTAAATCCATGCTGACGTTGTCCAATGATTTCACCACTTTCCAAATGTGCTGCTATCCCATCTTTAATAACTGACTCTAGCAGTTTCCCCACTACCGATGTTAGACTAACTGGTCTGTAATTCCCCGTTTTCTCTCTCCCTCCCTTCTTAAAAAGTGGGATTACGTTTGCTACCCTCCAATCCTCAGGGACTACTCCAGAATCTAAAGAGTTTTGAAAAATTATCACTAATGCTTCCACTATTTCTGGAGCTACTTCCTTAAGTACTCTGGGATGCAGCCTATCTGGCCCTGGTGATTTATCGGCCTTTAATCCATTCAATTTACCCAACACCACTTCCCGACTAACCTGGATTTCACTCAGTTCCTCCATCTCCTTTGACCAGCGGCCCCCTGCTATTTCCGGCAGATTATTTATGTCTTCCTCAGTGAAGACGGAACCAAAGTAGTTATTCAATTGGTCCACCATATCCTTGTTCCCCATGATCAATTCACCTGTTTCTGACTGCAAGGGACCTACATTTGTTTTAACTAATCTCTTTCTCTTCACATATCTATAAAACGTTTGCAGTCAGTTTTTATGTTCCCTGCCAGTTTTCTTTCATAATCTATTTTCCCTTTCCTAATTAAGCCCTTTGTCCTCCTCTGCTTGTCTCTGAATTTCTCCCAGTCCTCTGGTATGCTGCTTTTTCTGCCTAATTTGTACGCATCATCTTTTGCTTTGATACTATCCCTGATTTCCCTTGTTATCCACGGATGCACTACCTTCCCTGATTTATTCTTTTGCCAAACTGGGATGAACAATTTTTGTAGTTCATCCATGCAGTCTTTAAATGCCTTCCATTGCATATCCACCGTCAACCCCTTTTAGAACTAATTGCCAGTCAATCTTGGCCAATTCACGTCTCATACCCGCAAAGTTACCTTTCTTTAAGTTCAGAACCGTTGTTTCTGAATCAACAATGTCACTCTCCATCCTAATGAAGAACTCAACCATATTATGGTCACTCTTGCCCAAGGGGGCACGCACAACAAGACTGCTAACTACCCCTTCCTCATTACTCAATACCCAGTCTAGAATAACCTGCTCTCTCGTTGGTTCCTCTACAGGTTGGTTTAGATAACTATCCCACATACATTCCAAGAAATCCTCTTCCTCAGCACCCCTGCCAATTTGATTCACCCAATCTATATGTAGATTGAAGTCACCCATTATAACTGTTTTGCCTTTGCTGCACGCATTTCTAATTTCCTGTTTGATGCCATCCCCAACTTCACTACTACTGCTAGGTGGCCTGTACACAACACCCACCAGCGTTTTCTGCCCCTTAGTGTTTCGCAGCTCTACCCATACCGATACCACATCCTCCAAGCTAATGTCCTTCCTTTCCACTGCGTTAATCTCCTCTCTAACCAGCAATGCTGCCCCACCTCCTTTTCCTTTCTCTCTATCCCTCCCGAATATTTGAATATCCCTGGATGTTCAGCTCCCAGCCTTGGTCACCCTGGAGCCATGTCTCCGTGATCCCAACTATATCATAATCATTAATTGCTATCTGCATGTTCAATTCATCCACCTTATTACGAATGCTCCTTGCATTGAGACACAAAGTCTTCAGGCTTGTTTTTACAACGCTCTTACCCCTTATACAATTATTTTTTATTTTTTTTATTTTTGATTAGAAGTATTTTTACATTACAGTTATCTGCAATAACATAACATAATTTTATACAATTCTTGTACCACTTCTGTTTTTCAACTTTAATAGAAAAAAGGATAGAAAGAGCTCGCAAAGATAGTCAATGAGTGAATGAAAGTGGTCCAGGAACACTCTTGTGAACCTAAACCACAAGAAGTAGTTAAAGAAGAAAAGAAAGAAAAAAAGAGAAAAAAGAAAATAAGATAGGACAATATGAAAGGGATGTGTCTACTTCTTATCTTTACTCACCCCTCGCCAGGTCCTAAAACCATTTACTATCAACATTTTGTTGCACCCTATGTTTGTATTTTTATTGTTGGCGTAGGGGCATTTTTCCAAAATTTCAATATCAGTTTTTTTGCCGTTAATAAACCATAACTAAGAAAACTCCTTTGAAACACAGTCAGCTCCAAACTTGCTTCTGTTGTTCCAAAAATAATCAGTTCTGCATTCGGTTTCAATTTTATTTAAATAATTTAGAGAAAATTTCAAAAATGTCATTCCAAAATTTTTGAATTTTTATACAAAATACAAAAGAATGTGCTATAGTTGATTCTTGGACTAGGCATTTATCACAGTTAGCCAAGGTATTAGGGTAAAATTTACTTAATTTAGCTTTTGAACAATATAATCTATGTAAAATTTTAAATTGAATCACAGTATGTCTTACGTTAATCGAACATATATGCAGATATAATAGATGTCTATCCCAACTCTCTTTCGAGATTTTTATAGCTAGTTCCTGTTCCCATTCTCTTCTATTCCTGTCCGATGCTGGAATTTTCTATGTTTAAATGGAGTTATATAGGTATGATATTAAATTAGCTGATTCCGCTTTTATATTCATTATCCCATCTAATACGTCAGGAGACATGTTTTGATATTCTCGTGTATACTTTTTCAAATAATCACGTAGTTGAAAATATTTAAAATATTGATTACTATTCAAGTTGTATTTAAGTTGTAATTGATTAAATGTTAAAAAACTTCCATTATCATACATATCTCCATACTTATCATACATATCTCCAAATGTTTTAATTCCTACTCTTTCCAATTTATAAATGCTCTATCTATCATAGAAGGTTTAAATGCAGGGTTATTCATTATAGGAGAAAGTAGTGATAGATTTCTTAATTTTAACGTTAATTTTATTTGTTTCCAAATTCTAATTGTACTATGAATAATTGGATTTTTACTATATATTGTATTCTTTATTTTTGTTGGTGAGAGAAGGATCGCTCCTATATTGAAAGGGGAACAGTCCTCTCTCTCCATTACTATCCAATCCACCCGTTGGGCCGAATTGTCTGACTGGAATAGATATAAAATTTGTGGTAAAAAAATCATTTTTATAGCATTTATTCGGCCCATAAGAGACATCGGGAGGGTTTTCCGGAATTTAATCAATGTGTTTAATTTATTGAGTAAGGGCATATAGTTTGCATTAAATAGTGATTTATATTTTCTAGTAATTTCAATTCCCAAATATTTAAATTTTTCTAAAGCGATTTTATAAGGGAATTTTAACAGGTGTGTCGATTCTTGAGGTTTAATCGTCATAATTTCACTTTTATTCCAATTTATTCTATATCCTGAGAAGGATCCGAATTCCTCAATTAAATTTAATATATTTGGTATACTAATTTGTGATTTTGTAATATATAGTAGTACATCATCTGCATATAAAGATATCTTATTATTTGAAATATTTTGTATTATATCCATGAATATTCGGATGTATCCTAATACTTTCCGCTAACGGTTCTATTACCAGAGCAAATAGCAGAGGTGATAATGAACACCCCTGTCTATTTCCCCTTGATAACTGAAATTTCGAGGACAAAATATTATCAGTTAATATTCTGGCCGTAGGCCTATCATATAATAATTTTACCCAAGCGATAAAATTATCCCCCATTTGAAATTTTTGCAATACTTTAACCATATAATCCCATTCCACTTGATCAAATGCTTTTTCTGCGTCCAGTGAAATAATTGATAAGTCTTGCTCTTCGGTTTTATGTGAGTGCATTATATTAAACAGATGTCTCAGATTATTGCTTGAGTATCTCTTGGGTATAAACCCTGTTTGATCCGGATTTATCAATTTACTGACATAGTTACTTAGCCTTCTAGCTAATGTTTTCGCTAGTATTTTTTGATCTGTGTTTAGCAGCGCAATAGCTCTATAAGAACCCGGATCTTCTAAAACTTTACCTTTTTTAGGTATAAGTGTAATCGTTGACTCCGCCAATGTTTCTGGAAGTGTATGTTCTTTAAAGGCATATGTATACATTTTATGTAGTCGTGGTGTAATTATCTCGTAAAATCTTTTATAAAATTCATTGCTAAAACCATCTGGTCCAGGAGTTTTTCCATTTTTTAATGTATTTATTGTTTCTTCTATTTCCTTGGTTGAGACTTGTGCACCTAGTTCCTCTTGTTCACTCATATTGAATTTTGGGAGATTACAATTATCCAGGAACTCTCTTACTTTGGTACTGTCTGCTACCCGCTTTAGATGTATATAAATGTTGATAAAATTGAGCGAATCTTTTGTTAATATCCTTAGGAAGTGTTAACAATTCCCCTTTATCTGATTTAATCTTTAAAATCGTGTGATCCTTTTCATGTTTTTTCAGTTGTCGAGCCAGAAGCTTATGTGGTTCATCCCCAAATTCAAAATGTTCCTGTTTTTGTGATTTGAAATAATCTAATAACATTTGCTGATAATATTTAGTTTAATTTAAATTTCATTATTGTTATTTTATTATGTTTATCTATAGTAGGCTCTTTAGCATTGTCTAATTCCAAATCTCTAATTTGTTCCTCTAACTGCCTTTGTTCTTTCTTATTCCTTTTATTCAAAAAAGCTTGGTATGAGATTATAGATCCTCTAATAACTGCTTTGAAATGATTCCCATAGTAGAACTGGTGAGATATCTGGGGTGTCATTATTCTTTAAAAAAAGTTCCATCTGTTGTTTTAAATATATTTCCCCTTGTGGGTCATTTAAAATTTGAGGATTAAACCTCCAAAACGATTTATTAGAAGGCATTCCCTCTAATTAAAAAAAAAAAGTTAACGGGGAATGATCAGAAATTATACTATTGTGATATTTTGGATTCATTGTATAGGGGATTAATTTTGTATCCACTAAAAAATAGTCGATACGTGAATAAGTTTTGTGTACCATTGAATAAAATGAGTATTCCCTTCCGACCGGGTTAGCGATCCTCCAAACATCTGTTATATTTGTATTTTTTTATGTAAGTATTTAAGATTTCCCTGGTTTTAGATTTTATGTTGCCCCTACTCTGTTGTGAAGATTTATCCAAATATGGATCTAACACACAGTTAAAATCTCCCCCAATTATCACATTTTGATAATTGCACTCTGTAATTATATTAAGAATTTTATTAAAGAATTGAGGATTATCAAAATTAGGCGCATAAATATTTACCAAGGTAATTGGGGTAGCATGAATCTCTCCGGTAACTATAAGGTATCTCCCTTCCTTATCTGTCATGATATTCTTCGATTTAAATGGTATACCTTTTCGAATAATGATGGCTGTGCCTCTAGCTTTGGAAATATATGAAGATTGGTATGTTTGGCCTATCCAGTTTGCCGTCAATCTGGCTTAGGCTTGTAGTTTCAAGTGAGTTTATTGTAGGAATATTACATCCGTCTTGAGTGGACTTCAATTGTGCAAGAATCTTATCCCTTTTAATTGGTTCATTAGCACCCCTAATATTCCAACTGCAGAATGTGATTCCTCCAAATTTCTTTTGTTTATCGTCTTGCATTTTGAATTATTTAATACCTTTTAAACATGTGGTGGCAAACAATACCTTAGGTCTCTGGCTGTTGGGCGAGCATTTGCAATAATAAATTCAGTTATTACATCCCTCTCAAAATTGTCCTTAAGTGAAAAAACAAAAAAGTGTACATTATTGTGACATTAAAAAAAAAATCAAAAAAGTGAGGTTACAGTGTCTAAAAATGACGACACTGTGACCGATTATCCACCTAATGGTGGTAGTTACATATTTAATGACTTCCGTAGTTGTTAATCTACATTTAGCTCCGTCCCCTTGATTAATCTTACAAAAGGGAGTTGGGACCCATTCAAAGCCAAATTTTATGTGTCATATCTTTATATCTAAATAAAACTTCTATAATCTGCAAAATTATCTACCATTTACTTATAATAACAATTATTACATTTTCTTTCTCATCCATACTAATCTGCCTTTGGTTGGAAGGGGTTAACCCGATTCAGCACCTGGCTATTTGCCAAGCTTCTGAATCTCCTCGCCTCCTTCCCCAAAATTTGAACTACAACTTATCATAAGTTCTAAATTAATCTGTTAGTTTATTGTAAATCTATTTTCTTATGTTTAGCCCCCCTCCTCCCATACCTGAGGGGGGGGGGGGGGTTAATCCTTATAATGAATTATTACCTTTTATCAATTAAGCAATTCAATTTTAAATCAATTATTGTTATTGTTAGTGTGTTAATTTCGATAACTTTAATTACTATTACTATATTAGTTCAGTAGTTTTGTGTTAGTATGGAATTAGTGTAGGGATAAGATTTTAAGTCTTTCATTCAGGAATTTTTTTCACCATCCATCTTCGTTAGGTTGCTCCTTCAGCCACGCCCTTGTTATTCCATCTTTCGCTCATGTTGAAGCCGAATTTGTCCTTGAGGAGATAAGAGTCTAGACAGCCGCACATGGAGGAGCTGCGCCATCTTAAAATTTAAAGAGTTATTTTCTATCGACCTTCCTTCAGCCGTTGTCTGTAGAAAAAAAACCTTGTCTTGAGGATGTGATGTTTTACTTAAGCCTCTATTTCCTTTACGATGTCTTGAGCATATTTGTAAGCAGCTTCTGGATCAGTAAACTTGCGTTCGGTGTGTTTATAAGTAATGATCATCTTAGCCGGATAAATTATCCCATATCTGATGTCCATGTGCCCTTTCAAGATCTGTTGTGTATTTTAAACGCTTCTCATTTTTTTAGCAATTTCATAAGGATAGTCTCTAAAAAGTCTGATAGTGTCCGTCCCAAACTTCATAATCTTTCCGTGCTGAATTTTTCTCATGGCCTCTTCCAAAGCTGAAATGTCCCGAAATTTGACAATGATCTGTCGTGGGGGAGCTCCTTTTATGTTTGCCCTTGTTTTTGGCCGATTCACCCGGTGTGCCACTTCTATTTTCGGTTTAGCTGGCAGGTCGAGTATATTTTTAAGTAAGTTAGCAGTGTACTCTTGGGGATCATCCCACTCCTCTCCTTCTGACACTCCAACTATTCTTAAATTCTGCCGTCTTGACCTTGCTTCCAAATCAAGGCATTTATCCGACGTTTTAGCCAGCTGACCCCGACATCTTCATAATTCTTCTTGATTTTCTGCATTTCTTCAGCCATTTGTAACATTGCTATTTCCATATCTTTAATGGCAGTACAGCATGTTGTAACAGTTTGGTGGACCACATCCAACTTATTAGTACAATCTATTTCCACTTTATCAATTTTCAGAGATAATTCACCATGAACATCATCTATTCGTTTATTTACATTACTGATTGAATCAATTACTTTCTGATTTCCGATGTTCATGTTCTCCATCATACTCTCCATCATACTTTTATTACATGCCAGAAGTTCATTTTTTAAGTCACTCACCGAAGCTTTAATTTCCTCAATCTCTTTGTCCTTTAAAACATTTTCAGCCATTTCAGCCTTTGATCTTGTAGCCATTTTCAGGGCTAATGCAGCAGTTGCTTCTTCAGGTTCTTGAAGTTCAGCAGATACTTCTTCTGGTTCTTGAATTTTTCAGGTGGTGACTGTTTTTTCAGAAGTTGCTGAAGACAGATCTCTGATGGCTCTGACAGGGAGTTATTTTTTCATTCATAAATAGTTTAAACCTCCGTTATTTTCGCGGCGATTCTGATGACGTCATCAGCACCGCGACGAGCAGCTTTTTTTCACCCGGTCCCGACTACAAAACGATTTTTAAAGCGAAAATGCGCTAATTACGGGCACGGAGCTAAATGGTACGCCTGTTCAATGCACCATGGCGCCACCGGAAGTTCCCCTTATACAATTATGTTGAAAAGTGGCCCTTTTTGATTTTTGCCCTGGATTTGTCTGGCTGCCACTTTTACTTTTCACCTTGTTACCTATTGCTTCCGCCCGCATTTTACACCCCTCTGTTTCTCTGCTCACCCATTTAAGAACCCCACCACCTCTTATTCTCTGTTTATTATTGTTTTCTTCTTTCCCCCCTACATGTTGGTCGAAGTGCTTTCCTTCTCTGCTCCTGCCTCACACACTGTCTAATAGCATTCTCTATTTGAGTCCCTCCCCCCAACCATACTAGTTTAAAGTCTCCCCAGTAGCCTTTGCAGATCTCCCCGCCAGGATATCGGTCCCCCTCAGGTTCAAGTGCAATCCATCCATTTTGTACAGGTCGCAACTTCCACAAAAGAGGTCCCAATGATCCAGAAATTTGAATCCCTGCTTCTGGGATTTGTCGTCCAGATCCTTCACCCATTCTCACTGAATATGTTTTGACAAGCACAAGACCCACCTACCTCCATGGTTACGGTGGAGTTCTTTGTCCCCTGGCTCTGGTGGGAAAAGGCATGCTTGCTCGTGCTCCTGCTGGAGTGCGCCAGCTGCGCACATTGAATGGCCGGCTTGGTCCTTGCCCGCATCCGGTTTCGGCAAACCGCTTGTAGGGGTGCTGCCTCCGAAGGGTTCTGCTGGTCATTGGCACCTTAATGAGCCCGACGGTTTTTGCCTCGTCGTCCAGATCCTTCACCCATTTTGCGAGGTCCTCCCGAATAACAGATTTGGTGGCTGGACGTTGCTAGGCTTACACAGGGCAGCGAATTTTGGATTGATTGTAGGCGGATGGCGCTCTTTCTAAGGCAGTTAATCTCAAAGTGCACATTGCACATGAGAGCCAGGGCATCCTGCTGAACCTCAGTCAGGTGCCCACCATCCACCGACCTCCCGAATGCCGTAATGCCGGAAGCGAGTAGCTTTCAGTACCCTCTGCAGCTTCATCTCCTGCGCCATGATGCCTACTCCCATATGGCCCCAGATGGCATGGTTTACTGCCGGCACTTTAAGCAGGATACAATTAGCCGGTGTGTCATATTTCCGAGCTGTTGTATCCATGGTCAGCTCCTGAAGCTGGTGTGAGGCCAAGTAATTTATTGTGGCAGCCAATTCTTCACTCAGCGGCTCTCCAGAATCTGTCGGGATGGCAAATCTTGCTGCCAGGAATGGGACCTCCGGCTCGTGCCCTTCGTCCCTTGGGGCAGCCTCCAATGCTAAGCCCACAGACTCGGCGTCAGACTCATACTGACCCGTTATGCTCTCCTCCTCCAAGAGGGAGACATTAGGCAGCCCTGTAGTAGGTGCCGCTGGCGCGGGGTCTTGGAGAGGCCGGCGCTCTTGATGGATCATCCCCTCCATTAGGAGCTCCATCCTGGATAACCGACCAAACACGGTATCCATTCTTGGAGGGGAACCCTCCCGACCGGACTTGTCAGAGTCTATCGGCCGTACAGACTTCCTGGTGGCTTTACGCTGACTGGCGCAGCCACGGTGCCCTCAGACACCAAGTCTGCAGTCGCTGGTTTCACTATTAGCGACTCAGTAGATGAACTAGGCGGCCGTCCGCTTCCCGCACTCCCGCGGTCCTTAGTGACTTTTGCAACGGCTCGCCTTGCTCTCAACGATTTCTCCATGCTTGGACTTGCCCTCCTGTAACAAAATTTAACAAGCACAGAAACGACCTCCGACTAAGTTTGACACTTACCTGCGGCTTTTTAAACTTACCGCTGGATGAGCGATGCACCTCTGAGCTGGTTGCTGCGCCATGCGTCAGACGTAATGACGCGCATGCTGACTGGCGGGTTCTTCACGGAATCACTCACGTGACTCCGAAGTAAAACAACCCCTGATCAAACCACCCTGACTCAGTTTCTCACAATACTTCACTAAACAATTACAAATATTTAACTCAAACACACTTTTACTTACAGTATCTAAATCCGTAAATACTCGCACAAGCAGCAATACAAACAGCGGTCCGCGAACTTAACACACTCTAAATCTTAACTTTCTAAATCTTAATACACTCTAAGTTTATTTACATACACGGAATATTTACACAATTCAGATCCGATAACAATACAAAAAGCTAGATTTTTACAATTTACAAAAATGATTTAAGGCACTAGAGCACAGTTTACAAACACTCGATCTCAATGCCGTGTCACACTGTTATCACTCAGTGAACCTTTCCCTCTGATACCCATTTTCCCCTTCCTAGGTTACTCTTTGCTGAGGGGTACTACTTAAATGACTACTTTTCCTCCTGAATGTTACTATCCTTCGCTAAGACTGGACTTCTATAGGGGGACCACTATCCCTCCTCTCTAAGTTGTTGTTATATTTTGTTGTTATATTTTGTTATTCACATTTTAAGCTTTAATAAATCCATTTTTCACTTGCCGTGCCCATCAGCTACGCCTGCGCAGCAATACCTGCTTGTTCTACATCCCAATGGGAAACCAATGGGTGGGGATGGAATGAGTGCAGGACGCTCTCCCCCAATCCCCACCGGCCCCCGACAGCCTGATGCCATTCCCCGGCTGCAGGATGCACCCCCCACCAGCCCTCGCCTGAAGCCATCCTGTCCCCAGCTGTCCCCAGCTCCACCCTCCCCCTCCACCGGTCCCCGCCTGAAGCCGTCCCAGTTCCCAGCTGCAGGATGCTCCCCACCGGTCCCCGCTTGAAGCCGGTGGTGTGCAGCAGCGGTAGGCCCCAGCAGCGGTAGGGTAGGCAGCGGCAGCGGTAGACCACGACAGTGGCAGGGGTAGGCAGTGGCAGGGGAAGGCCGTGGCAGGGGTAGGCAGTGGCACTGGTAGGCAGTGGCAGGGGTAGGCAGAGGCAGAGGTAGGCAATGACAGGGGTAGGAAGCAGCAGGGGTAAGCAGCAGCAGGGGTAGGCAGCGGCAGGGGTAGGCAGTGGCCGCCGTAGACCACGGCAGCGGTAGGCCACAGCAGCACTCACCCCCTCCCCACCGGCCCTCGACAGGCCGAGCCTGAAGCCGTTCCCCTCCTGGGAAGCAGGACGCTTACCCCTCCCCGACCGGCCCCTGACAGGCCCCGCCTGAAGCTGTCCCCCTCGCACGGCTGCAGGACGCCCGCCTGACCCCCATTAGCCAATGACAGCGCCAACCTGAAGCCGTCCCCCTTCCCCGGCTGCAGAAACCAGTCCCTTCGGCCCACAACATCTGTACTAGCCAGAAAGTCTCCCACTGGTCCCTGCCTGAAGCCCCTCCCCCACCTGTAAGACACTCCCTCTCCCCCCTGCTTTGCCCGCGACAGACCCCTCCTGAAGCCGTCCCCATACCCCACTGTGGGATGCTACCCTGCCCCCCCCCTCCACAGCTACAGGGCACCTACGCTGGACGCCACCTGAAGCCGTCCCCCTCTTCCGGCTACAGGACGCCCCTGACAGCATGACACTTCCCCCCCCACAGGCCCCCCGCTTAAGCCATCCCTGTCCCCAGCTGCAGGATGCTCGCCACCGGCCCCCCTCCTGAAGCTGGTAGGAAGCGGCAATGGCAGGACATGGCAGCGGAAGGCCATGACAGCGGCATGCCATGGCAGCACTCCCTCATCACCCCCAACCGCCACCGGCCCCCAACATCCCCGCCTGAAGCCATCGCCATCCCCCGGCTGCGGGAAACTCCCCCCCCCCACCACTGGCCCCCGACAGCCCCTGACTGAAGCCGTTCCCCTCCCCCATCTGTAGGTCGCTCGCCCACACCCCACTGACAGCCCCCGCCTGAAGGGGTCCCCCTCACCCTGCTGTAGGTTGCTCGCCCACACCCTCACCGGCCTCTGAGACTCCGCCTCACCCCAGACCCCGGCAGCCGTCTCCTGAAGCCGGCCCCTCCTCTGCTGCAGTACGCTCCCTCTCCATCGGCCCATGACAGCCCCCGCCTGAAGCCGTCCACGTCTCCCGGCTACCGGATGGTCCCCTCTCCCCCACTGGCTCCAACAACTCCTGCTGAAGCTGTCCCCCTCCCATGGCTGTAGGACGCTCCCCTCCCCACCCTTATCTGCCTTAAGCCATGCCCCTCCCTCGGATACAGGATGCTATCCCCCCTCCCCCCCGACAGCCAACACCTGAAATCGTCCCTCTAACCCAGCTGCTGGACATTTACACCCCCCCAGCCCCCGACAGCTCCCTCATGAAGCCGTCCCCCTTCCCCAGCTGTAGGATGCTCCCCGGCCCCCAACAACCCTCGCCTGAAGCCGTCCCCCACCCCAGCCTGCAGGACAACCCCCTCCCCCACTGGCCCCCGACAGCCTCCGCCAGCCCCCGCCTGAAGCCGTCCCCCTCCAGTGGATGAAGAACGCTCCCACCACCCAACGGCCCCTGACAGCCCCCGCCTAATATCATCCCACTCCTCTGGCTGCAGGACTATTCACCCCTCCCCCACCGGCTGCCCCACCTAAAGCCATCCCTCTCCCCGCCTGTAGGATGCTCTCCACCCAGCCCCTGACAGCCCCCTCCTGAAGCCGTCTCCAGCTGCAGGACGCCCTTCCCCCAACTGAAGGTCACTTGCGCACCCCCCCCCCGCTGGCCCCCGACAGCCCCCGCCTGAAGCCATCCCCCTCCCCTGGCTGTAGGACGCTACCCGGCCCCGACAAACCCCACCTGAAGCCGTCACGCTCCAGCTGCTGCAAGACTCTTCCCCCCACCCCCACAGGTCCTGACAGCCCCTGCCTGAAGCCATCCCCCTCTCCTGGCTGCCGGATATTCCCCCTACCCCACCGGCTCCAACAGCTCCCGCCTGAAGCCGTCCCCCTCCCCCGGCTGTAGGACACTCCCCACCCCACACCGGCCCCCGCCTGAAGCCGTGGCACTCCCCCAGCTGCAGAACGTTCGCCCACCCTGGGCCCCGACAGCCCCCGCCTGATGCTATCCCCGTCCCCCACCAACAGCCCCTGCATGAAGCCCTCTCACCCACCAGGAGGGCGTTCACACCCCCGACAGCCCCTGCCTACTGTCATCCCCCTACCCGGCTGCAGGATGCTCGCCCTCCTCCCCGGCTGCTGGACAGCCCCCTCCTCAAGCCATTCCTCTCTTCCGGCTGCAGTACAATTGCACCCCCCCCTACAGTTCCCGACAGCCCCTGCCTCAAGCCGTCCCCCTCCGCCGGCTGCAGGACGCTCGCACTCCCTCCCCTCAACAGCCCCCGCCTGAAGTACAATGAACGGAGAACAATGAGTGATCCTAATCTCATGATTGATGAGAAGCATCATGATCAGGCTCTGTTGTATATTCAAGACAAGCTTGAGAGTTACAACAAAACAATGGTATGCTTTCATTTGCCACGACCAATAAATGGAAGGATGCACCTTGATGTTGACAATCCAGAATTGCTGCAGGAATTGCAATACGATAGAACTGAACAACAGCAATTTGTTGAGGAGAATGAGCCTCTGCTGAATGCTGAGCAGAGAGCAGTGTATGACCAGGTGTGCAACTGCTTGAAAAGGAAGCTTCAATGTTTTTCATTGATTCACCAGGAGGAACGGGAAAAACATTTATCACCAATTTGATCCTCTCCAAAGTTAGAGGTCAAGGTGATGTGGCTCTTGCTGTAGCATCCTCTGGGATAGCAGCTAAATTAATGCCTGGTGGAAGAACTGCACATTCTCGATTCAAGATGCCCATCCAAGTGACCGAGGATACATTCTGCAACATTGAGAAGAACTCTAACATGGCACGTTTGATGAGGCAAGTGAAACTCATTGTTATGATAAATGCCCAATGATTAGGAGGGAGAGCTTTGAGGGGGTGGACAGAACTCCTCAAGATGTATGCACCAACGCTAAGCCTTTTGGCAGCATTCTTACCATTTGTTGTGGCGATTTTTGACAACTCCTTCCTCTAATGAAAAGGGGAATTTATGCTGACGTTCAATATTCCTGCTTCAAGAAATCCTACTTGTGGACACTTTTCACCAAGTTTCAATTGCAGATGAATATGCGATTGAGAGAGAGACTATTCTCAATTTTTGTTGAAAGTTGGAGAAGATGAGTTTTTAAAGAATGAAGGATGAAATTGAAATGCCAGAAGACATGGTTCTATCACCAAAAATATTGGAGGATTGTATTGATTTCTTCTATCCCGCATTTGACAATCCTGCAGAATTATTCTCCGACAGTTGTATCTTGGTTCCGCACAACGATACGATGAGAAGCATGAATTCTCCATGTATCAGACGCTTCCCTGGAATCATTAAGGAGTACTTTTCTTTCAATGCTGTCACTGAGGGAACTAATGCTTCCCAACAGAATTCCTCATTCACTCGACATCTCTGGATTACCACCACACAAATTGGACTTGAAAATAGGATCTCCGATCATATTAATGAGAAACTTGGAACCCCGAAAGCTATGCAATGGAACGAGGATGATTATGGAAGAACTGCACAATAATCTGATCATTGCAAGAATCAACATGGGAGCCTTCAAAGATGATATTTTTCTCATTCCTAGGATAATGCTCAATTTGACAGAAGGCAAAGACATTCCCCTTCAGCGGAGCCAATGCTTCAGTCATGTTTTGCTATGACGATACATAAAGCGCAAGGTCAAACCATGGAGAAGGTGTTGATATACCTCGAGAAACCAGTATTTCAGCATGGACAACTATATGTGGGTCTTAGCCGAGGAAAGGTTAAGGAAAATGTCAACGTTTTCCTGAAGGATGGAACATCAACCAAGAATGTTGTCATTAAACACGTGCTTAGTTGAACGATGACTTCTGATGTAAATTCTCAGATTTTCTTCGTTAAAGTTTGACTACTCAATAATGTCTATATCTTAAAATTGTGTGTCTTTTTTTCATCAACAGCAAAGAGACATCGAGACGCAATGAGCAGCAGAATGCAACAAGACACGCAACAAGAAAGAACTGAACGGAATAAATCTCATCTTTAATGTTTAAATTGTTGTTGTATTGTAAGAGTTATTCACATTTTAATCTTTAAGCTTTTCCACTTGCCATGCCCGTCAGCTGCGCCTGCGCAGTAATACCTGCGTGTTCTACGTCACAATGACCATATGATGCCAGCACAACAACCTGGCTCTCTAAATCAGCAAAACCAAAGAACTGATTGTGGACTTTAGAAGAGGAAGGTTCAAGACCCACAATCCTGTTTACATCAATTGGACGATGGTGGAGAGAGTCAAAAATTCAAGGGGGTGCATATTTCCGACGATCTTTCCTGGACCCAGCACACTGATGCAATCATAAAGTAAGCACATCAGCACCTCTACTTCCTGAGAAGATTACGGAGATTCAGTATGTCAAAGAGGATTCTCTTGAACTTCTACAGGTGCACAGTAGAGCATACTGACTGGTTGCAGCGTGGCCTGGTTCGGCAACTTGAACGTCCAGGAGCGAAAAAGACTACAAAAAGTTTTAAACACTGCCCAGGCCATCACCGGCTCTGACCTCCCCATCATCGAAGGGATTTATCGTAGTCGCTGCCTCAAAAAGGCAGCCAACATCATCAAAGACCCACACCATCCTGGCCACACACTCATCTCACCACTGCCATCAGGAAGAAGGTACAGGAACCTGAGAACTGTAATGTCCAGGTTCAGGAGCAGTTTCTTCCCTACAGCCATCAGGCTATTAAACACTACAACCTCATAAGCTTTGAACTACAATAGACTATTATTATTATTATTGCACTGTTATTGTTTGTTCTTTTTTTTCCTGAGCTTTTGTTATATTATTTATTATGATTATATATTCTTTTGTGCAACAAGTAAGAATTTCATTGTTCTATCTGGGACATATGACAATAAAACACTCTTGACTCCCGCCCAATGGAACCCAATGGGCGGGAATGGCTGCGCCGACGGAGAGCCACTAAGAATGGATGGGGGGGGGGGGGTTGAGGGGGAGATGGAGTGAGTGTGGGCGGGAGAGTGTGGGGGGATGGGCAAGCGGCGGAGTGGGGGGCTGTGAGGGTAGTAGGGGGGATCAGGGGCATCACAACGGGAACCTGTCAGCTGCGTCTGCGCAGTTGGGGGCTATGGGCGAGTGGTGGAATATTGTATTGGGGGACCAAGCCTCCCGTGTGACAATGGGACCCAACGGGTCCCAAATTAGTCTAGTAAATTATGAAAATTTAAAGTTAATTTTGTTTCTGGAATTCTCTGAAATTGTGCAGCTAGCATTTACCAGTGTGGCTTTTGAAAGCTCATGATGACTCATGCAGAGCATATGCAAACACATGAACACCACACTTCCTTACAGGTTATTTCCGGCAATTTCGTGACACTGCTTCAGTAGTTGATTCCCAGGAGACTTGTTGTGGAGCTAGTATCCTGCAGTCTCCAAGCAGTTTCATAGCAAAATTTGCCCAATGAATCTGCTCCTAGTTTATTAGCTTACAGCCCAGTGGTATGAATATTGATTTCTCTCACTTCAGGTTGCCTCGGCAGTCCCTCTCTCTCTATCACTCCCCCACCCAAATCGCACTAGCTTCTCGTTTTCACCCTACAAGCAGCTAACAATGGCCTGTTTCCTTTATCATTGTTACTTTTTTGCATATCTTTTATTCATTGCTCTTTATCTCACAACATCATTGTCTATATCTCTCATTTCCCTTATCCTTAACAAGTCTGAAGAAGGGTCTTGATGTGAAATGTCACCCATTCCTTCTCTCCAGAGATGCTGCCTGTCCTGCTGAGTTACTCCAGCATTTTGTGTCTATCCTAGTTTATTAGTGCAGGATTTGCTGCAAATGGTAGGCTGATCAGGAAGCATCAGTGGAAAAAATCGCAGTTAATGTCTTAAGGTGATGGTCCACCACTTGAACTGCTTCTGATGCAAAGTCATTGACCTTGCAGTGTTAACTCTAACATTCTATTGACTTGTTTGGCCTTATTTCTCTATCTATGACATTAAAAAAAAGAAAATTCATGAAACACCCAGTAGATTACACCATAATCAGAGGGTATGGAATATACTAACCATTAATGCAAAACATGTACCAGCCATTTATACTGCAAAAATAATAAATTAAATTTATTGCTTCAAAATGAGGCTTCAACAAACTGCGATTGACACTCATTTTGAACCAGTGCAACATGGATAGGGTTTAGAATAAGCAATGGGCCATGCAGCGCCAACGCAGGACAGAGATCAACTCACTATTTTGTGATTTAGTAAGGCAAAATAGTTACAGTTATCTTGTATTTCCTGTTAATCAATGCTTCAGCATGATATTGTGGATCAAAGGGCCTATTCCTGTCTGTGCTGTTCTTTGTAATGCTTGGGGTATCAGCGTATTGAAAGAGACCCCTCAGTACTTGGGGAAGAGGAGAATGTTTTGGATGTCTGGGTTTTCTTACATTGTCAAAGGGAATCTTGATATTGTAGCGAGACCAAGCGGTGAGGGGGCGGTGAGGGGAGGAGGGGGGATCAGGGGCATCACAACTGGAACCTGTCAGCTGCGCCTGCACATTTGGGGGCTATGGGCAAGTGGTGGAATATTGCATTGGGGGACCAGGCCTCCCCGTGACAACGGGTCCCACTTAGTCTAGTATATTACTAATGCTTTCAGTCACTAGTTGGTTAGTCAGGATGTAGTCACAGTGGTGACAACATGCAGTGTAACTTTACTATATGCCAATAAACCTGTTGGATCGTTACTTGGAGAGTTTGTTATTAGCTCTACATGGTGTTAGAGATTTCGGACCCATTCTGCTCCTAGTTTATTGTCTGACAATGGAAGCCATTTCACCAGCCAGTGCTTCAAGAATTCTGGTGCTCCATCAGCCCCCGGTCTCGCAGTTCTCGCCAGTGAAGGATGGGGATGTGAGCCTGTACCGCACGCATGCTGGTTGCATTTGCAAACCTACCCTTAGATACGGGGACTATGCTTAACCTGCTCCAGTGCTGATGTTATTAGACACCAGTTAAACTTGATTAATTGTATTCACATATGTAATTGTAGTTATCTTATTTTCTTAAGAGGAAAGATATAGATCTGCTCAACCTAATACTAACACACATATGTCACACACCACTCAGATCTATAATCCAGTCTGGGTTTTACCTTACAGTCACCATATATTACTAACGCTTTCAGACACTAGTCGGTTAGTCGGGATGTAGTCACAGTGGTGACAACATGCAGTGTAACTTTACTATATGCCAATAAACCTGTTGGATCGTTACTTGGAGTGTTTGTTATTAGCTCTACAACCTTCCTGTCTCGGCATAATACAGGAAGATCTAGAGATTGCAGCAGAATTCCTCAAGATCTCTAATAAATCTTGTATTACACTTCCAATTGAATTCTCAAAATAGTGTGAAGTTAATAATGTAAGTTTGGATGCCTTGTCTTTGCCCCCATAGGATATGTTTGGTCTGCACCTGAGCTATTTCTTCTCTGAAAGCTTCCAAGTATTTATTCCAGCCTGGAAATTAAGGAGTATCCTAAATACTTGGGAATCATGTTGTATAGTTTCAGAATTTTTTGGTTGTCTTCTCACTTGCAACTGAAGCCCCAAAATAAGCTGCTGGAACTCTTTTATGGAGGTTATACCCTGCACCTGGAGGTGAATCATTCATAGGATCAAAGCACCGATATCAATAACAAACATCATATTGATGTAAAACAATTGCTCATGATCTTTATTATGAAATAATTCTCTTTTCTTTATTCAATCTGACTCATATAAGCCTCTAAATCATAATAGCAGCAAGCCATTTCAGGGAGCAGTGTCAATTCAGAAATGGACAATGAATATTGTCTTTGTCAATGATGCCTACATGTAAAAAATCATTGGTTAACATGCTACCTCTTACATTATGCTATGTATTTATAGATTTCATGGGGGGGTTTTCCCCATGAGGCAAAATAAATAATTGACACAAGGAGGTGTACAAACAAAATGAAGCAGATTGCACTTGGTGAATGGAGGGGGAAGGACATAATGCCTGCCAAAATTTTGCAGAGGTAAAGCAGCAAAACTCTTTATCCTTACTGTGTTTAATTTGCCAGGTTTATCATTTAGGCGTTCTACACAAGAATAATTTTAGTCACAAAGCTGGATTACTTTATTTACAAATAAACATTGAAACTAATTTATGTCCATGGCAAGTAAAGCCTCTTTATATTTATGCTACCTCCTTGCCAAAAGGCACAGTGAAATATACCTCCTACATGCTGTATGCTAGACAATGATAGATTGTATTTCATAATTTTTACTTATGTTATTTTGACAACATCAAATGCCATTTTTTATTGTAATTTCATTCTCATCAATGCTGTTCAATAAAAATAATTTTGATAGACGGAAAAAAAGCTAATTTTATATTTCAAATCATTTTCTTTCTAATGATTTAATCATTCCTCAAAGGATTATGTTGATTTTGAAGAATGTAATTCATCCTCACATGTATATTAAAATGGAAAATAGTAGATGGGGTTGCAATGATTCAAGGCTGGTTCAATTCTCATTGTACCTGTACACCATGCGTGTGCATATGGCAATACATTTGTCTTTACTTGAAACCAAGGGTAAACTGTTTGAACATGTGGTTGCCTACTTAAGGCAGAGATTAAGCATTTTTGTTTCATGATTTTTCAGAACTCTCTTCCTCAAATAGTGGTGGCAACAGAGGCTGGATATTGTGAAGATGGACGCAAAATGCTGGAGTAACTCAGCGGGACAGGCAGCATCTCTGGAGAGAAGGAATGGGAAATGTTTCGGGTCGAGACCTTTCTTCAGACTGGATATTGTGAAGGCAGAGATAGGTAGATTTTACATAAGAACGGGAGTGAATGTTACAAGAGGTAAGTAGAAATACATAATTGAGATTACAGTCTGTCAGAAATATTCATATTAAATGGAAAACAGGATGGAGAGGCTGAGTGGCCTTATCCTGTTCCTATTTTATATATTGGGTATGTAGATGGGAACAAAGGAAAAGGAATAGAGTATCAGTCCTGTGAGTACATTAGTCCTATAGTACACACTAGGGACAATTTACAAAAGCCCATTAACCTACAAAGCTGTGCGTCTTGGGGGTGTGGGAAGAACCCAGAGCACCCAAAGAAAATCCACACAGTCATAGAGGAGAATGTGCAAACTCCGTACAGACAGCACCCTTTGTCAGGATCGAACCTCGGGTCTCTGGCATTGTAAGGCAGCGACGTTACCGATGCGCCACTGTGCCACCCTGATCTATTTTAATGCAAGAGATCTGACAGGTAAGGTGGAAGAACTTTGGTATTGGATAGGTACATGTAAATGAGGCATTATAGCCATTACAGAATCCTTGCTAAGAGAGGGACAGGGTTGACAGCTTAATGTTCCAGGAGCTACTGTAATGCTATAGGAGAGATAGAGGTGAGGCTAAAAGTGAATGGGTGTTACTTTATTGACTAAGTAGGATGTCGGGGCAGTAATCCAAGATGACATTATTAAAGGTTCATCCAGGGAGGCTATATGGGTGAAGCTAAGATATAAAAAGAGGATGATCACCTTGTTGGAAGTGTACTCTGGGCCTCCAAATAGTCAATGGGAATTTCCAAATCATGTCCAATCAATTTAATTTACCACTGGTGGACTCCAATCAAGTTGTAGAAACATCTCAATTATAATCAATGGAAACAGAATGAACCTAAGCTTAATTTTGAGTGTCATAGCAAAGGGTCTGAATACTTATGTAAATGTGATATTTCAGTTATTCCTTTTTAATTACTTTGCAAATATTTCTTAACACCTGTTTTCGCTTCTTCATTCTGGGATATAGTGTGTAGATTGATGATTAAAATAAAAGAATATAATCAATTTTAAAATAAGGCTGTAACGTAACAAAATGTGGAAAAAGTGAAGGGGTCTGAATACTTTCTGAATGCATTGTTTATATGCATTTGGATAGATATGGGCTGATTATAAATAGTAAGCATGTGTGAGATCGCTTCTTACAAATCTGATGTTTTTTGAAAAAGTAATTAAAAGGGTGATGAGGGCAAAGCCATAGACAATATCTATATGGACTTCAGCAAGGCATTTGATTATGTTCCACACGGTAGGCTGCTCTGGAAGGTTAAAGGGCTGTCCCACTTGGGTGACCTAATCTGCGAGTTTAGAAGAGTGTCTTCGACCTTCAAACTCGCTGCATGGTCGACACGTGGTCCTAGGAGGTCCTATAAGGTCGCTGGAACTCTCCTTCATGTTCGAAGGAAGTTCCCAAATATTCGTGGCCTCAGCTAGGTCGCGGACATTTTTTCAGCATGTTGGAAAATTTTCTGCGAGTAAAATTTGGTCAGCATGGTTCTTTTTGACTCATAGTGCAGTGGAGTGGGGTTGCTATTTAGTTACAGGCAGTCGGGGGCAGCCATAGGCAATCTCCTTCGATGATCGGGCATTTTGATTGGCTCATTGGAGTTTTCAGGACCCGGTAGGTAAAATGCCTGCTAAACTTTATTAAACTTCTTAAAAGTGTCTCCACTCCTTCTCCCCCCTTCTCCCCCCCACTTCCCTCCCCCTTCTCTCCCCCTTCCTCTCCCCCCTCCCCCCCCCTGCACTCTATAAAGGACTTACCATACACTGTGGCAGCCGTTTTACCTTCTTCTTCATCGCGGGTGTGAATTTCAGACAGCGCTCCCCCGCTTTCCCTGGCCCCCGCCTTTGCGATGTGTTTGTGTGTGTGGTCGGTCGATGCAGCTCGCGGTTTTAACGCGGACGGTCGATCCAGCTCGAGGCTTTCCAGGCGAGTGCTCTCGAGCTTGAAGGTCGAAGACACTCTTCTTAACTCGCAGATTAGGTTGCCCAAGTGGGACAGCCCCTTTAGATTGCATGAGATCCAGGGAGTGCTAGCTGAATGGATAGAGATTTGGCTTCATGGAGGGAAGCAGAGGGTGATGGTGGGATGTTGTTCTTCTGACTGAAGGCCTGTGACTAGTAGTGTGCCTCTGGGATCAGTGCTAGGCCACTTGCTGTTTGTGGTTTATATTAATGATTTGGATGAAAATGTACAAGGCATGATTAACAAATTTGCTGATGACAGAAAAGTGGGTGGCATCATGAATAACAAAGGTGGTTATCAAATTACAGCAGGATCTAGATCTGTTAGGCAAGTGGGCTGAGGGATGGTTAATGGCATTTAATGCAGATAATTGTGAGATTTTGCATTTTGGGAAGTCAAACTAGGGCAGGATCATCACAGCGAATGGCAGGTGCCTGAGGACTGTTGTAGAGCATAGGGATCAAGGAGTGCAGATACATAGTTTCTGGATAGTGGTGTCACAGATAGGTCGGGTGGTCAAGAAAGCTTTCGGTATATTTGCCTTCATCAGTCAGGGTGTGGAGTATAAACACTGAGATTTTGTTACATTTGTACAATATGTTGGAGAGGCCACATTTGGAGTTTTATTCACCTGGCTATAGGAACAATGCTGTTAAGCTGGAAAAAGTGCAGAGATTTATGAGGGTTTTGCATGGACTTGAGAGTTTGAGCTATAAGGAGAGGATGGGCAGGCTAGGACTTTATTCCTTGGAGCGCAGAAGACTCTGGGATGATCTCATAGCGATGTATAAGAGGGGAATGTACATGAGGGGAATAGATAGGGTGAATGCACAGGGTCTATCCAGAGTAGGGGAATCAAGAACCAGAGGATGTAGTTGAAGCTGAGAAGTGAAACATAGAAACATAGAAACATAGAAAATAGGTGCAGGAGTAGGCCATTTGGCCCTTCGAGCCTGCACCGCCATTCAATATGATCATGGCTGATAATCCAACTCAGTATCCTGTACCTGCCTTCTCTCCATACTCCCTGATCCCTTTAGCCACAAGGGCCACATCTAACTCCTTCTTAAATATAGCCAATGAACTGGCCTCAACTACCTTCTCTAGCAGAGAGTTCCAGAGATTCACCACTCTCTGTGTGAAAAATGTTTTTCTCATCTCGGTCCTAAAGGATTTCCCCTTTATCCTTAAACTGTGACCCCTTGTCCTGGACTTCCCCAACATCAGGAACACTCTTCCTGCATCTAGCCTGTCCAACCCCTTAAGAATTTTGTACGTTTCTATAAGATCCCCCCTCAATCTTCTAAATTCTAGCGAGTATAAGCCGAGTCTATCCAGTCTTTCTTCATATGAAAGTCCTGACATCCCAGGAATCAGTCTGGTGAACCGTCTATGTACTCCCTCTATGGCAAGAATGTCTTTCCTCAGATTTGGAGACCAAAACTGTACGCAATACTACAGGTGTGGTCTCAGCAAGACCCTGTACAACTGCAGGAGAACCTCCCTGCTCCTATACTCAAATCCTTTTGCTATGAATGCTAACATACCATTCGCTTTCTTCACTGCCTGCTGCACCTGCATGCCTACTTTCAATGACTGGTGTACCATGACACCCAGGTCTCCTTGCATCTCCCCTTTTCCTAATCGGCCACCATTTAGATAATAGTCTACTTTCCTGTTTTTGCCACCAAAGTGGATAACCTCACATTTATCCACAATATACAACATCACCCAGTCTATCCAAGTCCTCCTAGCATCCTCCTCACAGCTAACACTGCCCCCCAGCTTCATGTCATCCGCAAACTTGGAGATGTTGCATTCGATTCACTCATCCAAATCATTAATATATATTGTAAATAGCTGGGGTCCCAGCACTGAGCCTTGCGGTACCCCACTAGTCACTGCCTGCCATTCTGAAAAGGACCCGTTTACTCCTACTCTTTGCTTCCTGTTTGCCAGCCAGTTCTCTATCCACATCAATACTGAACCCCCAATACCGTGTGCTTTAAGTTTGTATACTAATCTCTTATGTGGGACCTTGTCGAAAGCCTTCTGAATGTCCGGATATAACACATCCACTGGTTCTCCCTTATCCACTCTACTAGTTACATCCTCGAAAAATTCTATAAGATTCGTCAGACATGATTTACCTTTCATAAATCCATGCTGACTTTGTCCAATGATTTCACCACTTTCCAAATGTGCTGCTATCCCATCTTTAATAACTGACTCTAGCAGTTTCCCCACTACCGATGTTAGACTAACTGGTCTGTAATTCCCTGTTTTCTCTCTCCCTCCCTTTTTAAAAAGTGGGGTTACATTAGCTACCCTCCAATCATCAGGAACTACTCCAGAATCTAAGAAGTTTTGAAAAATTATCACTAATGCATCCACTATTTCTGGGGCTACTTCCTTAAGTACTCTGGGATGCAGCCTATCTGGCCCTGGGGTTTTATCAGCCTTTTTAATTAAAAAAAATATATATATATTTATTAGAAGTAAGTACAGTACAGTGGTACCTTTTTACAGGTTCCCAAAATTATGTTAACATAATACATTCTCTGTACAACTTCCTTTTTTTTTTTTTTTAAGAGAGAGATAAGAAAGAAAGAGATAGTAAAGAATAGATGAAAGTCTAGTGTGTGTGGAAAAAAAGGGGAGAGAATAAGAGCTAGTAAAGAAAAGAAATAAGTAGGAAAGTGAAGCAGGAGGGAGATTATCCATTCGACACAAGGAGATGCTTTTTTATATTCTTGATCATCTTTCACCCATTCCTGAAACTTTTAATTTTTACGATACTGTTGCACCACATTAATCCCAAAAATCTAAATGGAGACCAACTCGTTAAGAATTGGTCTTGTTTGTCTATTAGGAGGAGTCTCATTTCTTCCAGGTGGCCTGTGTCCAACATATTACTGGTCCACATTTTAAATGTTGGTATAGTAGCATTTTCCCAAAATCTATTTATATGTTTTTTTGCTATTATTAAACCATAATTAAAATATGAATTTTGGGATATATTTAATTTGTTCCTGTCTCCCATTACTCCGAATATAATCATTTCAATATTAGGTTCCATTTTTATCTTAAATAGACTAGTGAATATATCAAATATATCACACCAAAATTTATGAAGTTTTGTGCAAGAAACAAAAGTGTGTAATATTGGCATTTTGAGAAAGACATTTGTCACAGATGGGAGAAATATTTGAATAGAATTTATTCAACCTAGTTTTTGAATAATATAATCTGTGTAATATTTTAAATTGAATTAAATTGTATCTAGCATTAATCGAACATGTATGTATATATATCAAATACTTTTCCCATGTTTCTTTGGAAACTTTGACATTAATTCTTTTTCCCAGTCTTCTCTAATTGCCTCTGTTGATGGCAATTCTCTGTTAAGAATACTATTATATAGGTATGATATTAATTTTTGTGAGTCCGCCTTAATATTCATTGCTTCTTCCAGTGGGTCTATCATTATGCTCTGAAATCTTGGTATATATTTCTTCATAAAGTCACATATCTGTAAATATTTAAAGTATTGGTTGTTATTCAGATTAAATTTTGATTTTAATTGTTGAAATGATAATAAATTTCCCATTTCATACATGTCACCCACCTTTTCAATTCCCAATCTTTCCCATCATCTATATGTTTTATCCATAAGAGGTGGTTTAAATACCGGGTTATGCACTATTGGTGTTAGTGCTGATAGGTTTCTTAATTTTAAAGTTAATTTTATTTGTTTCCAAATTCGTATTATATCATGTATAATTGGATTCTTCTTATATAATGTATTGTTCAATTTTATCGTGGAGAAGAGGATCACTCCTAAATCGTACGAAGAACAATCCTCTTTCTCCATTCTTATCCATTCCATCTCTTGAGAAGGACTATCCAACCAATAAATTATATTCTTAATATGCACTGCCCAATAATAATATTAAAAAATTAGGCAGAGTAAGTCCCCCTACCTCTTTAGGTTTGCACGTGGTTTCTTTTAATTCTATGTGCTTTATAGTCCCAGATAAAATTGGTAATATTTGAGTCTAATTTAAAAAATATATATTTTGGGATATATATATATTGGTAAGGATTGAAATAAGTATATTATTTGTGGTAGAACTATCATTTTTATAGCATTTATTCTGCCAATTAATGATAATGGGAGCGTTTTCCAAAATTTAATCAGAGCATTCAATTTATTTAATAATGGAGTAAAATTAGCGTTAAATAATGATTTATATCTTCTAGTAACTTGAATACCCAGATACTTGAATTTTTCCGTTGCAATTTTAAATGGAAATTTTAATAGGTGATTCGCTTTCTGTGGCTTTAGTGACATAATTTCACTTTTATTCCAGTTTATTCTATATCCAGAAAAAGAACCAAATTCCTCTATTAAATTTAGTAAATTCGGGATACTCGTTTGTGAATTTATAATATATAAAAGTATATAATCTGCATATAATGAAATTTTGTTATTAGAATCATTAGTATTATATCCCTGAATATTCGGATATAATGGGGCCAAAGGCTCTATCATAAGGGCAAATAGCAGGGGTGATAAAACACATCCCTGCCTATTGATGATATTCTGACTGTGACTCTATTTATATGTTCTCTGTTGTTTTTAAATTATTGTCTGTAACTGTGGAACTGTGCTGGTGCATGTCTTGGCCAGGACTCTCTTGTAAAAGAGACTTTTAATCTCAATGAGACTTCTCCTGGTTAAATAAAGGTTAAATAAAAATAAATTTAAAAAAATTGCCCCGTGATAATTGGAATTTTGGAGATAACATATTATTAGTTCATATTCTTGCCATCGGTTTATCATATAGTAATTTTACCCATCTAATAAATTTATCTCCCATATTAAATTTTTGGAGTACTATGTATAAATACTGCCACTCTACCTGATCAAATGCTTTCTCTGCATCCAAAGATATAACTGATAAGTCTTCCTTTTCCATTTTATGTGAATACATTATATTAAAAAGTCGGCTCAGATTATTAGATGATTGTCTTTTAGGTATAAACCCCGTTTGGTCCAGGTTTATCAATTTATTAATATATTTACTCAATCTTCTTGCTAAAGTCTTTGCTAACATTTTCTGATCTGTATTTAAAAGTGATATGGCTCTGTATGAGCCCGGATCTTCTAAATCTTTATCTTTTTTTGGTATAATCGTGATTGTAGATTCTGCTAGTGTTTCTGGTAATTTCTTTTCGGTAAAGGCATACGTGTATAATTTAAGTAATCGTGGGACCATTAACTCCTGAAATCTTTTATAAAATTCATTATTAAAACCGTCTGGTCCTGGTGTCTTCCCATTTTTCAGTTCTTTTATTGTTTCTCTTATTTCTTCACGTGATCTGAGCTCCTAATTCCTCTTGTTCTAAGATATCCAATTTTGGCAAATTACAATTATCTAAAAAATTTATAATTTTATTGTCTTCTATTTTAGTTTTAGATGTATATACATTTTGATAGAATTGAGTGAACCTTTTATTAATGTCCTTGGGTGGAGTTAATAGTTCCCCATTCTCTGATTTGATTTTAATAATAGTATTTTCCTTTTCTTGCTTCTTCAATTGTCGCCCTAGACGTTTATGTGGTTTATGTGGTTTATCGCCAAATTCAAACTGTACCTGTTTTGTAATCTGTAAAGATGGTGAAATACCTGGTGTCTTGTTTGTCTCCAAAAAAAATGTCATTTGTTGTTTTAAATACTCGTAACCTTGTGGGTTATTAGCTATTTGTGTATTGAATCTCCAAAAAGATTTTATACCTGCCATTCCCTCAAGTTTTAAAGTAAAAGTCAATGGGGAGTGATCAGAAATAATACTATTATGATATTTAGGATTAATCGTGTATGGGATTAATTTTGTATCCACTAAAAAATAATCAATTCTTGAGTAGATTTTGTGTACCGATGAGTAGAACGAGTATTCCCTTCCAGTTGGATTAACTATTCTCCATACATCTGTTATATTAGTGTTTTTTATATATGTGTTTAAAAATTCGCTATTCTTGGATTTGACGCTGCTCTTCCTTAGTTTTATTGATTTGTCTAAATATGAGTTTATAACACAATTAAAGTCCCCCCCTAATATTACATTTTGGTAATTATGCTCATCTATTATATCTGTAATTTTCTTTAAAAATTGGGGGTTATCAAAATTTGGAGCATAGATATTTATCAGAGTCAATGGTGTAGAGTAAATTTCTCCCACCACTATAGTGTACCTTCCTTCTTTATCAGATATAATATTCTTTAATATAAATGGTATACCTTTCCGAATAATAATAGCCGTTCCTCTAGCTTTAGCAGTAAATGACGAGTGATAAGTTTGGCCTATCCAGTTTGCCCTCAGTCTCATCTGTGTTTGTAGTTTCGTATGAGTTTCTTGCAGAAAAGCTATGTCCACATTTAAAGATTTTAACTGGGCCAGAATCTTGCCCCTCTTAATTGGGTCATTCGCACCCCTAATATTCCAACTACAGAATGTGATTCCTCCATTTTTTTTTTCCTATTGTCTTGCATTGTTAATTGGTTTTGGTGATTTTGATTCATGTGGTGCAGTTAAATACCTCAGGATTTTGGGTGTGGGGAGATCGTCCCATGCTTCTGACGTTATTTTACATCTCCTCCGTCTATTGAACCTCCATGAGAAAAAGAGAAAAGTGTATTGAAAGATAGTGAAGAAAAAAAGAAAAATTATTGAGTGAACCACATAAAAGTGAATTAAAAAAACCTGACTTTAAGGTATCAAAAAGGTGATACCTTAAATTCGAGATGCCATCTATGATGGCCAAAAATTGATTGACCTCCGTAGTTGGAATTATACATTGAGCTCAGCCCCCTAGATAAAATGTCATAGACGACTACATGCCGTTTCCTCTTAATATATCCAAAATCATTAAAAAAAAATAAAACATTATCCAGTCAGGCCGAATAAAACAAAAAAAGTTTCATCAATAGAGAGTTATCATCATCTGTACTATTTCAAATATTCTCTTATGTACCCAGGCTTTAAACCTTCTATAGTGCTTACTCAGCATCATAGCCATGGAATCATAAAGCATAGGAACAGGCCTTGTCCCTGTACCCAGGATTGATCATCTTTTCCTTAATTACCAGCATTTTTCAAGGGTTAAATTTCTTTATCTTAAGTACAACCGTCTTCCAGCCCAAACCTCTGGAACTTTTCCAAATCATTAACGCCTCCCTCTTTCCCACAGGCTTATGATGTTATAATATTCTTATACCCATTTTCATTAATTGATATGTATTAATATACATCCTAAATTATATTTTGTTTCCTTTCAGCTATATTAAAATTATTTAACTGTTAGTAATAACCATCTAACCCTCTATAGGCCCCTTATCCCCCAAACTCCATTAGTTAATACGTTAGTTAGTCATATTAGTATAATATTAGTATAATAGCCTAACTGTCGATTAGTAATATAAAGTTTATATGGTTAGTTAATTCTTTACATTAAGTATATACTGTATTAATTAAAACTTTTCTTAAGTCCATAGTTTCCTTTAAATTCTTTCGAATGTGGTCGCTTTACTTCAGCATGTCTGCTTTCCCCTTTTGTTTCTCTTCAACTTTTCCGTTCAAGGTGAAACCAGGGCTCTGTCATTGAAAACACAGTCCTGACAGATAAGCCTGTCTGGTTAATGTCTAGAGCAGTTCCGCCATCTTAATTACAGCATTGTCTTCCATTAAAAATTTAATCATCGTCCTTCTCTTCTCTTTTCTCTATTTTCTTTACAATATCTTGTGCGTAATTAAATACCAGATCAGGATCCGTGAAGGCGCGTTGAGTAGAGTTGTATGTAATCTTCATCTTTGCTGGATAAACCACCCCGTATCTCACATTGGGTTGTCCTTGCAGGATATTACTTGCTCTTTTAAACTGATCCCTTTTCTCCAATATTTTGCGTGGGTAGTGTAGATGATATACGCATGTGCCTTTAATATAGTGACCTCATACCTACTAACCACTCCCCATATCACAAGTATAACTACAACCTCCCCACCCACAGATCGCTCTCTAGTTCCTGTGACAGACCACGTACAGCTAGTGCACTATGTAATGCTCCAGTATGAATAAAGATAGTAAAGTAACGATGTGTCGTTATAGCTTCTTTACATGGTGTCATACCTCTTACCTTGCGTCTCCTGTCTATCGGTTTATCATTTAATTTTGTCCCAGTTTTTTGTTTCCCTCACCTTCTATCTCCTCGATCAAAAATGCATTACCCTGCCTGGTATCCTTCCACCGTGACATTCACCAGGTGCAGGCCCTCATGGACCCGTTCGCCGAATATCCCGACCTCTTTGATGATGAGCTGGGCAAACTGCCCTGCAGCTACAAGATTGCAGTAGACCGCAAGGTCGAACCAGTGGTCAATGGACCTCACCGTGACTCCTTCGCCATGAAGGCCAGAGTGGAGTCGACGCTACACAGTATGGTAAAAATGGGCATCCTAAAGGCGGTCATCGAGCCCACCAGGTGGGTCTCCACCATGGTTGTTGCCGCGAAAAAGGGCAAAAGCGAGATACGCATCTGCATCAACCCCAAAGACCTCAACCTGGCCATTAGACGCCCACACTAACCTATGAGAACGGTAGAGGAATTCGCTGCACAGGTTGGTCCGGCAACGGTTTTTTCTGTCCTCGATGCCAAAAGCTCCTTCTGGCAAATACCACTTGACGAGCAGTCCTCCATCTTGACAACTTTCGCCACCCCCTTCGGCAGATTTCGGTTTCTCCGAATGCCATTCGGAATCAACTCTGCCAGCGAGGTATTCCAACGGACAATGGAACAGCTGTTTTCCGATCGACCGTGCGCCATTATCATTGACGACATCCTCGTTTATGGTAATGACGTCGCCGAACACGATTTCAACCTCCGCCAGGTCCTGGACCGGGCCCGGGAAATCAACTTGAAACTGAACCCCAAGAAGTGCCGATTTCGCGTTCCGGAGGTCACCTATGTTGGACATGTATTCACCGCCGAGGGGCTGAAACCGGACCCGCAAAAAATGGCTGCCATTTCCGGGATGCCTTCTCCTACTAATGTGGCAGGCCTACAACGCTTCCTGGGCATGGTAAACTACCTGGGGAAGTTCATCCCCGACCTCAGCGAGCTCAGCGCTCCCCTGAGGGATTTGATAAAAAAAGGACACGTCCTGGGTTTGGTTCCCCCACCACCAGAAAGCCTTCGACATCGTTAAATCCAAGCTAATCAGCACCCCCACACTCAAGTTTTTTGACCTGTGGCGTCCCATCGTCCTCACCTGCGACGCCTCTCAGTTCGGACTCGGTGCCGCCTGTCTCCAGGTCCATGACGGCCTACAGCTGCCTGTCTCCTTCTTATCCCGCACCATGACCACCACCGAACAGCACTACGCGCAGATCGAGAAGGAGCTACTGGCCGTGGTGTTTGCCTGCTCCAAACTCAAAGACTACGTCCTGGGCAACACTTTCACCATTGAAACTGACCACCAGCCGCTTGTCACCATTCTCAACAAGTCGATCCATGTTGCCTCATCCCGCCTGCAGCGCATGATGCTGCAGCTCCAACGCTTCATGTTCGATGTGGTTTATCGTAAGGGCAAGGACATGTTCGTGGCCGACACGTTGTCTCGCGCCCCGCTAACGTCCACCATTCGCCACCCATATGAGATGTCTGATCTAATGGTGCTCCAAGTGAACATCGTCCCTTCACAGCAGATGAAGTTCGTGGTTGAACACACTACCAATGACCCTGCCCTGCAACAGCTTTCTGCCGTCATCCAGCGGGGCTGGCCTGACCGTCGTTCCGCGCTGCCGGCTGGTGCCGTGCCCTACTTTCTGGTCCGTGACGAGCTCGTACTACACGACGGCGTGGTGGTGAAGGGTCACAAGGTGGTCGTGCCTGCTGCGCTGCACGACCACTATTTTCAGGTCGCTCACCGCGGACATCCTGGGGCCGAAGCCACCGTGTCTCTCGCCCGGAGCCAGTTCTATTGGCCGGGTATGGCCCAATAAATCCGGGAGAGGGTCTCCTCGTGTTCCACCTGCAACAGTCTCGCCCCCCACCAGCAGCGCCAGCCGCTTCTGCAGCAGCCTGCGCCCGAACGGCCCTGGATGGCGGTTGCCGTCGACATTTTCGAGTGGCGGGGCAAACACTTCCTGGTTCTCGTTGACTCCTACTCCAGCTGGTTTGAGGTCGACCGGCTGCACTCCCTAACCTCTTCGGCCGTCATCGACAGGTTATGCCCTCATTTTGGCACTTTTGGCCCCCCGGCTAGCCTGCAGTCAGACAATGGCAGCCAGTTTACGAGCTCCGAGTTTAAAGCTTTCGCTTCCAGATGGAACTTCCACCATTTCACCAGCAGCCCGGAGTACCCGCAAAGCAACGGTCTGGCCGAGCGTGCCGTCCGCAGTGCAAAGAACCTGCTGGAACAATGTCGTGGTATTAACTCCGATTTCTATCTGGCCCTCCTCAACCTCCGCAACATTTCCCGCGACTCTGCCATGGGTTCCCCTGCTCAGCGGCTCATGTCTCGCGCTACCAGACTCCCGCTCCCTGTGGCCCAGCGTTCCCTTATACCGTCTGTCCTCACGCCTGCGGCAGTTCAGAAATGCATTGCCTTCAGGCACGATGTCCAGAAGCGTTCCCATGACAGGTCCTGCCACCCGCTGCCGCGCCTCTTCCCCGGTCAAGTTGTCCGCATGCAGACCCCTTCCGGTCACTCCAAGCTCGCTACCGTCGTCGGCTCTGCGGGGTCGCCCAGGTCTTATCTCGTCGACCATGTGGGAGCCATTTACCGATGGTCCCGCCAGCACCTTCGGCTCGTCAACGAGCCGCGTCCGTCTGCCGTGGATCCCTTTGCTCCCCCACTGCCGTTTTCACGTCCGGGCGATGCTCTGCCCGTCCTTCCTAACATGCAACGGTCTACTCCACCTCAACTCCTTCCATCCCACCCTACTCCGGCTAGTCCTCGCTCGCCTGCCCGTGCTCTGCCTGCTCCTGATCCCGCATCACCTCCGGTTCTGGTGCCGCGGTCTCCTCCGTCTCCTCCCGTTTCCCCCTTTCAGGTTCGTCTGCCCCCATCGGTGCCTCTTCTTCCTGCCGGAAGGGAGGATGGCGAGATGCGAACCCGGTCGGGACGTCTTGTCAAACCGCCTGTCCGCTATGGCGATTTTGTTTAACTGTCCTAGCGCATGAGCCGTGGTCGCCCTGTCACTATTGTATTTGCCTGTCGTTTCCAAGGGGAAGGATGTAGATGATATATGCATGTGCCTTTAATATAGTGACCTCATACCTACTAACCACTCCCATATCACAAGTATAACTACAACCTCCCCACCCACAGATCGCTCTCTAGTTCCTGTGACAGACCACGTACAGCTAGTGCAATATGTAATGCTCCAGTATGAATAAAGATAGTAAAGTAACGATGTGTCGTTATAGCTTCTTTACAGGTAGTCCCTGTAGAATCTAACAGTCTCTCCATCGAATGTGAGCCTCTCACCATGCGGTATCATCTTCAGGAGTTTTTCCAGGGTTGAAATGTCTATGAATTTCACGATGATCTGTCTTGGGGGAGCATTTGTTTCTCTTCGGAAGCGACCTACCCGATGTGCCACATCAATCCTCGGGTTTTCCTTCAGCTTAAAGACATCTTTGAGTATTTCAGTGACAAGTTTGGTCATTTGAATTCCATACTCTTGTCCCTCCTTAACTCCTATAATCCTTAAGTTCTGTCTCCTTGATCTAGCTTCCAAATCTTGACATTTCTCAGTCAATTTATTCAATTGCTCCCGATTAGCACCCTGTTCTTTTTTCAAGTTCGATATTTCCTGAGACATCTCATGCATTTCAACCATCATCTCTTTTGTCAACTTGTGAGAATGTTTCATCTCTTCAATCAGCTCATCAAATTTCTTATTATATTCATTTTTCATTCTCGCTAATTCTTGTATTGTCCTCTGATCCAAGTCTATGAACTGCTGCTTCAAAGTCATACTGTTCCTTTGATTCATCACGCGCAGTATCAATTTTCTTACACAAGTTAACCTCCATTTTAGCGAGATTGTTCTCCATTGTAGTATTCATACTAGCAAGCATTTTGGAGAATTCCTTAGTGAGATCTTTGGTAAGATCTTTAGTAAGGTTAGCTCTTACCATTTGTTCCCACTGCTTCATCTCTTTCTCCTTTTCTTTTGTCTCTCCTCTTGTAGCCATTTCGGATACTGCTTGTTGAGAATCAAACACTTCTTCTGAGCTTTCAGTTGTTGTTTGAAGAGCTTCCAAGTCTTCTTGAAGTCGATTTCTTGGGTCCCCGTAAATGTTTTCCTTTACTCATCTAAAAGTCCCGATAATACTCTGATTTTCTCGACGCTTTCTGATGACGTCACTCCCGCGACGCCAAGCAGCCCCGGTGAGTGTTTTTAAATTGGTCCCGATTTCACACGATTTTAGCGAATTTAGCGGGAACTGAGCTCAATGCTGTGCCTTCACCACTTCATGGCACCACCGGAAGTATTTATCCATTCAATTTACCTAATACCACTTCCCAGCTAACCTGGATTTCAGTTCCTCCATCTCATTTGACCCGCGGTTCCTTGCTATTTCCGGCAGATTATTTATGTCTTCCTTAGTGAAGACAGAACCAAAGTAGTTATTCAATTGGTCTGCCATGTCCTTGTTCCCCATGATCAAATCACCTGTTTCTGACTGCAAGGGACCTACATTTGTTTTAACTAATCTCTTTCTCTTCACATGTCTATAAAATGTTTTGCAGTCCGTTTTTATGTTCCCTACCAGTTTTCTTTCATAATCTATTTTCCCTTTCCTAATTAAGCCCATTGTCCTCCTCTGCTGGACTCTGAATTTCTCCCAGTCCTCTGGTAGGCTGCTTTTTCTGGCTAATTTGTATGCTTCATCTTTTGTTTGAAGTAAAGAAAGAAGTAATAGGAACCTAAGGGACAACATTTGCACAAGAGGGTGATGGGTATATGGAAGTTGAGGCTAGTACTATAAAAACATTTAAAATACATTTTGACAGGTACATGGACACAAAAGGTTTGGAGGGATATTGGCCAAACAGGAGCAGATGTAACTAGTGTAGTGCTAACTGTCTGTTTTAGAGTACTGTTGATTATTGATTGCCTTGGAAAGAGATTGATTATCATAGCTGGCCAGCAGTTGATCCCAGCCTATCCACAGCATAATGCTAGGGGAATGCAGTCAGCTTTTAATCTTCTGCTAGACACCATGGGGTAACTTAATTTAGCTAGGAAATAATTACTCAGCCAGTCACCTTGGAGTTTTCAAGTTTGTATGGGAGTCCTACAAGATTTCAGCACAGACATTGAGAAATACCATCCAATCCACAATCAATGGCATCCACTGCTCACCAAAATTAGTCGCATGTGCAAAATTGGATAGTTCTTGAAACTTCTTATGTTGGAACACTGTCCTTTGCTAAATGTCCATACCGTCAAGGTTGGCAGAGGAGCGGCAGGTGAAGGAGTGAGTGCGGGGATTGGCTGGGAAGATAATCTCTTGGGGAATTTTTCAGTGTTTTTTCAGGAGCGGGGATCTAAAAACCGGTCGGGGCCAGCCTGCAACACATACAGTACCTTCAAGGTCGGCAGAGGAGCGGCAGGTGAAGGAGTGAGTGCGGGGATTGGCTGAGGAATTTAATTAGCAAATCGGTAAGTTAGCGAATTAGTCAATTTATAAGCAAGGTTTGCTCCAGGGGAACGGCCTGGTCGAGGGAAGTGCCTTGTGAGAAACCTGCGAGTCTTTGGCTCGAGAGTCTTTGGCGAGGAGGCTGAGGGAGGAGACTACGCCAAAAGTTCGAGAGGGTGAGACGCAGTGAAGAAATGACAGGCAAGCTTCTTCAGTGTGATGCTTGCAGGATGTGGGAGGTCAGGGGCACTGTTGGTGCCACTGACTGCTACAACTGTGGAAAGTGTGTACAGGTTCAGCTCCTGAAGGACCGTGTTGGGGCACTGGAGAGGCAACTGGCTGACCTCAGGACCATCCGCGAAAATGAGAGTTTCCTGGACAGGCCCTACAGCAAGATTGTTACACCGAAGATACTGGAAGAGAGAAGGTGGGTGACGATGAGGAAGGGAAGGAAGCTTGGAGTACAATAGACCCCGGGGGCTGAACCTCTTGAAAACAGGTTCACCCTCCTGGAAACTGTCAGGACAGAAGATACTGCCATTCTGAGCGGCGGACAGGTCTGCGAGTGAAAACGTGGGGCTGAAGCAAAGCCGAAGAGACAGACGACAGGCAGAGCCATGGTAGTCGGGGACTCCTTCGTGAGAGGCACAGACAGGGATGTCTGCAGCAACAGGCAGGATTCGAGGATGGTGTGTTGCCTCCCTGGTGCCAGGATCCAAGACGTCACGGATCGATTGCAGAGCATCCTCAAGGGTGAAGGTGAGCAGCCAGAAGTGGTAGTGCATGTCAGCACAAATGAGGTCAGGAAGAAGAGGAAAGAGATTCTGCTGCGTGACTTCAGAGAGATCGGACGAAGGCTGAAAAGCAGGAACTCCACGGTGGTTAGTTCTGGTTTGATTCCAGTTCCTCGTGCTGGTGAGGGCAGTAATAGGGAGATAGGGGACCTGAATGTGTGGCTGAGGAGCTTGTGCCGGGGGCAGGGATTTAGATTTTTAGACCACTGGGATCTGTTTTGGGGTAAGGGTGAATTGTACAAAAGGGACGGGTTGCACCTGAACAGGCGGGGGATCAGCATTCTGGCAGGCAGGTTTGCCACTGCTACACAGGTGGGTTTAAACTAAATTGTGGGGGGGAGGAGACAAATTGGAAATACAAGGATGGAGTTAAGGGGAAAGAGAGTATAGGAAAAGTTAAGGAAGACACCAGAATTAACGGGGCAGAAAGCTCAGGAAGGGATAAGAGAGTATGGCCAAGTGAAATGGGAATCGATGTGAAAGGTAAGGTGAGTAATGGACTAAAATATTATATATGAATGCACAAAGTATAAGAAGCAAAGTGGATGAGCTTGAGGCTCAGTTAGAGATTGGTAGATATGACATTGTGGGGATTACAGACATGGCTGCAGGAAGATCAGGACAGGGAACTGAATATTCAGGGTTATACATCACATAGAAAGGACAGACAGATGGGCAGAGGAGGTGGGGTAGCTCTGTTGATGAGGGATGGAATTCAGTCCCTTGCAAGGTGTGACATGGGAACTGACAATGTAGTCATTGAGGATAGAATGGATAGAATTGAGGAAATGTAAAGATAAGAAGACAAGAATGGGAGTTATCTACAGGCCCCCAAACAGTAGCCTGGATATAGGGTGCAAGTTGCAGCAGGAGTTAAAATTGGCATGTAACAAAGGTAATGCCACTGTGGTTACGGGAGATTTCAATATGCAGGTAGACTGGAAAAATCAGGTTTGTTCTGGATCCCAGGAAAGGGAGTTTGTAGAGTGCCTCCGAGATGGATTCTTAGAGCAGCTTCTAGTGGAGCGTACCTGAGAGAAGGCAATTGTGGATTTAGTGTTGTCTACTGAACCAGATTTAATAAGGGAACTCAAGGTAAAGGAACCGCTAGGTGGCAGTGACCATAATATGAGAAGTTTTAATCTGCAATTTGAGAGGGAGAATTTAAATCAGAAGTGTCAGTGTTGCAGTTGAACAAAGGGGACTATGAAGGCATGAGAGAGGAGCTGGCCAAGGTCAACTAGAAAAGGAACCTAGCAGGAATGACAGTGGAACAGCATTGGCAAGAATTTCTGGGCATAACCTTCGGGCAGGATCAATTCATCCCAAAGAGGAAGAAAGATTCTAAGGGGAGCAAGAGGCAACCGTGGCTGACAAGGGAAGTTAGCGATGGAATAAAATGAAAAGTAAATGTGTATAACATAGCAAAGAGTAGCGGGAAGCCAGAGGATTGGGAAACTTTCAAAGGACAATGGAAGATAACAAAGGGCAATACGGGGTGAAAAAAGTATGAGGGTAAGCTGGCCATGAATATAAAGAAGGATAGTAAAAGCTTGTTAAGAGAAAAAGATTAGTAAAGACAAATATGGGTCCCTTGAAGGCAGAAACAGGTGAAATTATTATGGGGAACAAGGAAATGGCAGAAGAGTTGAACAAGTACTTTGGTTCTGTCTTCACTAAGGAAGACACAAATAATCTCCCAGATGTACTACAGGACAGAGGATCTAGGGAGATAGAGGAACTGAAAGAAATTTGCATTAGGCGAGAAATAGTATTGAGTAGACTGATGGGAAGGCTGATAAACCCCCAGGGCCTGATGGTCTGTATCCCAGGGTACTCAAGGAGGTGGCTCTAGAAATTGTGGACGCATTGGTGATCATTTCCAATGTTCTATAGATTCAGGATCAGTTCCTGTGGATTGGAGGGTAGCTAATGTTATCCCACTTTTCAAGAAAGGAGCGAGAGAGAAAATGGGGAATTATAGACCAGTTAGCCTGACATCGGTGGTGGGGAAGATGCTGGAGTCAATTATTAAAGAATAATAACGGCGCATCGGGATAGCAGCAAAAGATAGGTCCAAGTCAGTATGGATTTATGAAGGGGAAATCCTGCTTGACTAATCTTCTGGAATTTTTTGAGGATGTGACAATAAAATGGATGAAGGAGAGCCAGTGGAGGTAATGTTTCTGGACTTCCAGAAAGTCTTTGATAAGGTCCCACACAGGAGATTAGTTGGCAAAATTAGAGCACATTGTATTGGGGGTAGGACATGGATAGAGAATTGGTTGACACACAGGAAACAGGAGTAGAATGAACAGGACCCTGTCAGAATGGCAGGCAATGGCGAGTGGATTGCCGCAAGGCTCGGTGCTTGGGCCACAATTATTTAACATATATATTAATGATTTAGATGATGGGATTAAAAGTAACACTAGCAAATTTGCAGATGACACAAAGCTGGGTGGCAGTGTGAACTGCGAAGATGATGCTAGGAGGTTACAGGTTGACTTGGACAGGTTGAGTGAGTGGGCAGATGCATGGCAGATGGAGTATTGTGTGCAGTTGTGGTCTCCTAATTTGAAGAAGGACATCCTTGCTATTGAGATTGCAATCTCCCCTGTTTCGACGAATGCAATCAACCTTGTGTGCACAATCAAATAAGATCAAATAGAACAAGTTGTCCTATAACTTTAGGCTGTGCACGCCATACGCAAGAAGAAGAAGAAGAAGAGGCAGTGCAGTGGTAGTTTACGAGGGTAATCCCCGGGATGGCGAAAATGTCATATGAGGAAAGATTGGAAAGACTGGGCTTGTATTCACTGGAATTTAGAAGGATGAGAGGGTATCTTATTGAAACATAAAATTATAAAAAGACCGGACAAGCTAGATGCAAGAAAAATGTTCCCAATGTTGGAACAAGGTGCCACAGTCTAGGAATAAAGGGGAGGTCATTTAAAACTGATATGAGAAATAACGTTTTCACCCAGAGTTGTGAATTTGTGGAATTCTCTGCCACAGAAGGTAGTAGAGGCCAATTCACTGGATGGATTTAAAAGATAGTTAGATAAAGCTCTAGGGGCTAGCGGAATCAAGAGATATGGGGAGAAGGCAGGCACGGGTTACTGATTGGATGATCAGCCATGATCACAATGAATGGTGTGCTGGCTCGAAGGGCCAAATGGCCTCCTCCTGCACCTATTTTCTAAAACCAAGATTGCCATTGAACAATGTTCATACTTTGCCCTATCCCTAACATATAATAGTAAGATTAAACGAGAACTTACCAGTTTGAAGTTTGATCTGTATTTTATGAGGAGTTACGATGAGGGATTACGTGAAGAACCCGCTCAGTGCGCAGGCGTGGCATACTTCCAAGCAGCGGTGTGGAATCACAGATAGACACAGGTATTTGAAGTAAACATAGTAAAGAAAAGGAGACATCAATTTATTAGTTTGATCCATATAATGAGGGTGGGAGCGGAGGGCACGTAATCACTCATCGTAACTCCTCATAAAATACAGATCAAACTTCAAACTGGTAAGTTCTCGTTTAATCTTACTATTTTACTTCGGAGTCACGTGAGTGACTTCGTGAAGATTTCAAAGCTCTGTGATTTCAAACCGTGTAACAGTTTTATTTCACTCACTGCCGAAAGTTCTTGAGGGAGGAAGTGTTATCGTAATCAACCAATGAATCTGTTTCTCAAGAAAGAAAAAAGGTATTTATTAACAATAACAAAATTAAAGTGCTCCCCCGGGCTTAAATTAAATATTTGCAGCTTGTAATATTTTCTCTGCAAATAAATCAGGTTTCATCAACGGCTTATTATAAAAGTTCTGAATGTCGTTTCCCTCGACCATCCTGCTCTATTCAGAATATGGTCAACCGGTACGTCCATTCTGTAGGCCGTTGATGTAGATGCTGCCCTAGTGGAATGAGATTTAAATGTATTAGTATCTATTCCGGCAGCCTTCAGTACCTGTTTGAGCCATCTTGAAATGGTTTGGCTCATTACCCGGCCATGAGGTTACTTGTGGCTGACCCATAAGGCTTTTTCACTCCCTCTGATATTGTGGGTTGTGTCTATGTAATGTTGTAGATGGGTCACGACACACAACCGTGGCTCTTGTGGGTAGGCCCGGAATACCACCAGTGGATTAGCTGTTCCTGGCCTGCTTTGCTTCACCAGACCCTGTATGATGAATGTGATATGATCTGGGGTGGTCACCATGTTCTCCAGCCTTAACTTGTGTAGTGACTGGACCCTCTGAGCGGATACGAGTGCCATCAACATGAGCGTCTTTAGTGTAGATTGCTCGAGGCTGAGGGATCTGGCTGGTGGCCATTCCCTGAGGTATGTCAGGACCACACTGATATCCCAAATATGGGTATACCTGGGTTTAGGGCTTGATATCATAAATGCCCTTCATCAGTTTTACCACCAGTGGATGGGATCCCATTGCCTGTTGTCCTGCTGGTTTGAGATAAGCAGAAAGAGCACTTCGTGCTGTGTTGATGGCACTGTAACTGATCCCTTCATCATGGTGTAGATGGGCCAGGAATTCCAGTACGTTGGTGGCTGTGGCTGTTGCATACGTTGTCCCTGTTTCCTGGCAGTACTTCTCCCATTTTCTTATGCTGATTAAGTACTGCCTCTTGGTGGATGTACAAAGGGATGCCGACATGGTGGTGATGGTTCGTTCGGACAATCCCAGTTCCAGGTAAGGTCTATTCAAAACCTGCAACCCAGGAGTTTAATTTTCTCATGGCATGGGTGGCTTATGCCTGATACTGGGTGAGTTAATAATCCTGGATCACTGGGAAAGACCATTGGTGACTCAACCACCATGTCATGTAGAACCGGGAACCATGGCTGTGTAGGCCAGTCGGGCACCATCAAAATTCCAGAAGCAGAGTCCATCTGTATTTTGCGAAGTACCCGACTGATGAGGCAGAAGGGAGGGAAAGCATAGAAGAAGACATTTCCCCAATCCAGCGTGATGGCATGTATCGCTGCTGCCTCTGGTTCTGGTTCCCAAGCGACATATATAGGTAACTGGTGATTTTGTCTTAGATGCAAATACATCGATATCTGGCGTTCCATACTGCTTAATAACTTTAGCAAATACTTTAGGGTTTAACATCCATTCGATGTTATCATTGAATTTGCGTGACCTGGTGTCTGCCACTGTGTTTCGCTTACCTGTAGATAAGTAGCTGATAGCCAAATATGTCTTTCGACACACCATAGCCAAATCCCGTTGACCAATTTGTCGCATGATAATGATTTTACGCCGCCCATATGGTTAATATAAGCCACCACCATAGTATTATCAATCTGTAACCGAACATGCAAGTGCTGCATATTAGATACATATGCTTTTAACCCATAAAAGGCGCCCAACATCTCTAGATAGTTAATGCCCAGTGTCAGTAGTAATGATGACTCTAGGTTAGTCCATCTACCACCTGTGCTGGATATGGAGTTAGTTGCTCCCCAGCCTTGAACACTGGCATCTGTTTGAAGAACTAAAGTAAGGTTAGTGATGATGATAGAGCTGAAACTATGCCAAACATTTTCTGCCCACCACTGTAGCTGATATTGCTTCAGTGGGTAATTACATGACACGAACATCGTGACCTGTATGTCGTTTGAGTGCCTGTACCTTTGCTGTTTGTAAATTTTGATAGTGCAAAGGTCCGCATTGTGTAGCTGGAAATGCTGCTACCATTTTCCCAATCACTCTTGGGATTTGTCGAATAGTTGGTCCTTTGTTGACCATTAAATAGTTGCATGATTGTGCTAATGCAACCATTTTTTTAATATATTTTTTTAATTTATTTATTTATTTATTTATTTTTATTTTCCTTTTGGCAAGATAACAGTCATATGGACTGAGTTAATTGTGAAGCCCAGGTAGTCCATAATAGTGGATGGCTTCAACTTAGATTTATCTGGATGTAGGACGAACCCCAGAGTTTCGAGCAGCTATTTTGTAGCTGATACTGCTGCCACAGCCAATTCCATTGTTTTCCCTACTATCTGAATATCATCCAGGTATGCCATGACAATATGTGTTTGTTTCTTAGTCTTGCCATGGCTATATTCAATATTTTGATGAATAATCTTGGGGCTGAGGTTAGCCCATTGGGCAATGCTTTGTACTGCCTCAGGTGCCCCAACCAGATAAATTGTAGGTATCTGCAATGATCCTTGTGTATGGGTATTAGATAGTAAGCATCTTTCAGATCAATGCTTGCCATGAAGTATCCTTTGGAAATCAGTTGTTTGGCAGTAACAACTGTCTCCATTTTGAAATGTATATACTCAACAAACTTATTTAGTGATGTTAAGGCAATGATGATGCGACATCCACCATCTTTTTTGGTTTTATTTGATACAAATTCCAAAGGTTCATGTTTGGTCTTTTGGATGACCTCTCCACTAATGCTGTTGAGTATATACTTATCACACGTGACAGTAACCCATGCTTCTTTAAACCAGTGTAATCTCCCCTCTGTTAGTAAAGCACCCTTATTCTCTATATGCTGGCAGGAACCAGACCCACCTACCTCCATGTTCATTGGTGTTTCTTTTGTTTCCTGATGTTTTTGTAGGTTTTGCTTGTCTGACGTGCTGGCGATGTTGGGGGGGTGCGCATTTTCCATGGGGTCCGCTGTGGGCCCTGATCTAAAAAAGATCTTTGGGGATAAAATGCGGTCCCCGAGCTTTCACCAGTCCCATATTGAGGACGTCGACTGGTGGATGCCATGGTTACACATGTTTGACCCCACGTGACCCCAGATCTGGCTGTTCACAGTCTTCACTCTGAGGCCTCACAGTTCTCTGGTGCTGTGTAAAATTCAAGCGCCTCAAGAAGTACCTTCTCCTGCAAGGGCTTATTTGAAAGATGATTGATGCTGGCCGCCATTTATGGTTCCAGCGGTCTTCCAGCACGTGGGGTTGCTACATAGCGGTCCACGACACCCAGCAGCTCTTCCTGCTCCTGCACCGCTTGCATACTGCCGAATTCTTCCGCCAGCCCCTGTTCCAGACCAGCCCAACCCTGGTCACCAATGCTAGCCTCCAGTAATGAGGGAGCAGAGGGCAGTGCAGAAGACACTGTGGAGGAGGTGCCTGACCTACCTCCGCGAGAACGCTCCTTCTGCGTAGCTCGCTGGAGCATCTGCTCCAAGAGCTGTTGTAAGCTCTGGCGGCTGTCTCTCCTCCGTTTAGGTGGAGACATGTCCCCATCCGACTAATCAGAAATTACCGGCCGGTTGCTCTCATGGCTTTCCTCCCTGTCCGCTGTGCAGGCATTAGCGGGACTGGGCTCGGCTCGGTCTCGGGGATAGCGGAGCGCTCTATGAGCGGTCCTGCCGACTGTTGCTGCCCCCCTGAGATTAAACGCTCCTCTGGTGAGTTGAGCTGGGGGCAGTTCTGTTGGAGAGTCTTCTCGTGAGTGTACTTATTTGCTAAGAACACCCACACTCTCTTTCTCTGTTAGATTAGTTGAATATACTCACCCAACGGTCCGTTTTTTTCAAAATGCAGCCGGAGCGCCTTCCTCCAGCTGCCGCCGCTGTTGCACTGCTGGCGTAATGCCGCGCCTGCGCACTGAGCGGGTTCTTCACGAAGTCACTCACGTGACTCCGGAAGTAAAATCACCTTTTCATAATATCAACTAAAAGTTATTTTTTGTGTAATTTCTTCAGTATGTGGGCTTTGCTGATAATGTGAGTATTAATTTTTCATCTTCTTAAAGGTAATGCTACTGAACTCTGTGGAGTCAGGAATTCTTTAACTCAGCCACAGCAACAATGACATTAAGATGATTTGCATCATGAAGGAAAAGCTGCAGATTATGGTATTTCCATGTACCATGTTTAACTTTCTTGGTAACACAGGGCATAGCTGCTTCACTTGCTGAAGACCAACAAATGGATTTGGACATTTTGTCACAAAATATCAAATACGGGCAGTCACGGTGGCGCAGCGGTAGAGTTACTGCCTTACACCGAATGCAGCGCCGGAGACCCGTGTTTAATTCCGATTACGGGTGCTGTATGTACGGAGTTTGTACGTTCTCCCGTAACCTGCGTGGGTTTTCTCCGAGATCTTAGGTTTCCTCCCACATTCCAAAGACGTACAGGTTTGTAGGTTAATTGGCTAAGTAAATGTAAATCAAGTAGGATAGTGTTAATGTGTGGGGATCGCTGGTCAGCGCGGAACAAGAGGGCCGAAGGGCCTATTTCCCTTCTGTATCTCAAAACTAAACTAATCTAAACTAAACTACCATTTGGGCTCGATGCTGGAAGGAAGGTCGATGTTGATGTAATGGAAGATGATCTGGCCCAAAACACTGCCCAGACACTCATGCTGGGATGTCCTTAGCCTGGGGAAATTGATTCTGCTAATTGCAAACATCGTTTCTGACTAAAGGTAGACACAAAATGCTGAAGTAACTCAGTGGGTCAGGCAGCATTTCTAAAGAAAAAGGGATCGGTGACGTTTCTGATCTGAACCCTTCTTCGGACCCCTTCTCCATCCCCATTGATCGGTATTACCAATGTTCTTTCATGTCACATTCCGTCAACTGGTGCCATGATGGCAAATGCACCATTCATATGGACATATGGTTTTACATATGGAATTCAGCATTTTTGATACCTGCTTGGACCAAAGAAAGAAACCAAAACTGAGCATCACTTTGATGATTTGATGGTGATTTGCCAAATAGTATTTCTCCTATTCTTAGTGGAAAGCACACTTCTGTGCATTTGTTCAAGTTGTTGGGTAGATGCATTGTTGTAACTGTACTGTGACAATTTGAAAAGGGCATGTCTGGGTCAGGGGCATAAATCTTCAGTACCACAGTCAGGATGGCCCCATAGACTTCATTGTATCCAATACCTTCTGCTATTTCTTGATATCATATCGTGTAAATTGAAAGGCCTAAAGACTGACTACTGTGATGGTTGGGAAGTAGCCCAAAAATGGATCATGCCATAGTTCTACAGTTATACAGCATGGAAACAGGCCATTCAACCTAACTTGTCTATGCCGACCAAAATGTTCCATCTAATCTAGTCCCATTTTCCTTTATGTAGCACGTATACCTCTAATTCCTTTCTATCCATGTACCAATCCTGGAGTCTTTTAAATGCTGATATAGTATCTATGTCAAATACCTCCATATATTTACAATTAACATACACTATTATAAGATCCCCCTCAACCTTCTGCACTCCAAAGAAAAAAATAATAATCTGCC
>JAXLNO010000257.1:25000-83830 GCA_038087875.1 Malacoraja senta | reverse complement strand
CATTTAAGAAACCTTAAGACTGGTACATGTTTAGGATAGTTTGGGAGGGCTATGGGCCAAATGCCGGCAGGTGGGACGAGTGTAGCTGAGACAGGTTGGCCGGCGTGGGCATGTTGGGCCAAAGGGCCTGTTTCCATGCTGTATAAAGAAATGCAGAAAGCGATTTTGATTTGCAGCCCACAAATTTCTCTGATGATTTTTCTCAGTTCAGTTCAGTTTAGTTTATTGTCACGTGTACCAAGGTACAGTGAACAGGTTTTTGTCATGTGCTATCCAGTCAACAGAAAGACAAGACATCATTACAATCGAGCTATTTACAAGGTACAGATACATAATAAGGCAATAATGTTTAGTGCAAGGTAAAGCAAGCAAAGTCCGACCAAGGATAGTCCGAGGGTCACCAATAAGGGCCACCAAAGTAGTTCAGCACTGCTCTCTGGTTGTGCAGTTGAGCAATTCCTAGCCCAAGTGATGCTGAGCGAATATGACTGCATTATTTTGTGAATCATAGATTGACACTGGATGATGCTGGAGTAACTCATAGATACATAGATACATAGAAAATAGGTGCAGGAGTAGGCCATTCGGCCCTTCGAGCCTGCACCGCCATTCAATATGATCATGGCTGATCATCCAACTCAGTATCCCGTACCTGCCTTCTCTCCATACCCCCTGATCCCTTTAGCCACAAGGGCCACATCTAACTCCCTCTTAAATATAGCCAATGAACTGGCATCAACTACCCTCTGTGGCAGAGAGTTCCAGAGATTCACCACTCTCTGTGTGAAAAAGTTTTTCCTCATCTCGGTCTTAAAGGATTTCCCCCTCATCTCTGGATAGAAGGAATGGGTGACGTTTCGGGTCGAGACCCATCTTCAGACTCTTTGTACATAGTGTACAAACTTGTGAGCATCAGCAAGAGTTCCCCTTCAATAAATTACAGTGTAACTTTCAAAGCCCAACCCAAGAGCTGTTCTTCCCTGGTCAATGCAAACTTCAGGGCAATGCCAGACAAATAACTGGCATATCTCATTCAGTTTGCACAAATTCCGAATTGTAGATAAGAAGTTTGTTTTGCCAGCATGTTTACAGTTCCAATTAAGCAAACAAAAAAAAAATAATTAATGCTTTGAATGGTCAAAAACAAATGAAGAGTCCCGTACCTGAAATGTTAATGTTTCTCTTTCCACAGATGCTGCCTGACCTGCTGAGAGAGTTTCCAGCATTTTGTTTCGTGTTTTGCAGCATCTGCACGTTTGGTTTTCCCAAGGGGCTCTCACCTGCATTTATACCCTTGACATCTGCCAAACTTGACAATGAGTTGTAGAGGGATCTTCATAACTATTGGAAGTTGGTGAGTGGAGGTGGGCGACTTGTGTCGGAAGGAACTGTAGATGCTGGTTTACACCGAAGTTAGACACGAAAAGCTGGAGTAACTCAATGGGTCAGGCAGCATCTCTGGAGAAAAAGGAATAGGTGACATTTCGGGTCGAGACCCTTCTTCAGGCTACTTGCTTTTTTCACACAAATGGTGGTTGAGGCGGGGACTATCCCAACGTTTAAGAAACAGTTAGACAGGTACTTGGATAGGACAGCTTTAGAGGTATATGGGCCAAACGCAGGCAGGTGGGACCAATGTAGACGAGGCATGTTGGTTGGAGTGGGCAAGTTGGGCTGAAGGGCCTGTTCCCATACTGTACAACTCTATGATGTAGCAAATGTGCATACATATTATATAACCTCACAATGACACCTTAATATGGGCCAGAGAACAACATGGCCATTTTACTGTTAGTAAGATGGATGAACAACACAAGAGCAATGGGAACAATACTGAGCTTCCCACCAAAACACACAGCTACCCAATGTCTTCAGCATCTGGGGAAGGGTCCCGACCCAAAACGTCACCTATTCCTTCTCTCCAAAGATGCTGCCTGTCTCGCTGAGTTACTCCAGCATTTTGTGTCTACCTAATGTCACACTTACATCAAAAATACACCGTTAAGGAATGTACGTTTCGATCCTGCTAAAGTTGGGGGTCTTCAATCTAGTGTGGGATGCATTACAAATCTAGAGCCTGGCAGCTCATACACAAACAAAGATACCATAACTGATAAGAGGGCAGGATCACAATTGCAACCAAACACCGTGTTGCATATTGAAAACTTGTTAAATTAGCAATAATTGCATCTTGGAACTTTGATCAAAACTTTTAGGGTGGCACAGTGGTGCAGCTGGTAAAGTAGCTATCTCTCAAACCCAGAGATCGGGGTTTGATCCTGGCCTCTGGCGCTGTTTGATTGGAGTTTGTACGTTCTCTCCGTGACTGCGCAAGTTTAGTCCAGGTGCTCCAGTTTCCTTCTGCATTCTAAAGACGTGGGGTTTTGTCGGTTAATTGGCCTCTAGTGTGTAGGATGCAAAAAGTGTGCAAACGTGAACCTACTGAACGGATGAACAATGGTCAGTGTGGACTCAGTGGACCGAAGACTAAAACTAACACAATCTGGCTTCCTCTGGTATCCTTCCAAATCCCAAAGACGTATGGGTTTGTAGGTTAATCGGCCTGTAGAGATAGCCCCAGCGAGTGAATGGGAAAGTGGGATAGCATAGAACTATAGTGTGAATGGGAGATCTATGGTCAGTATTGGCTGTGGGCCGAAGAACCCATTTCCATCCTGTATCCCTAAGCTAAACCTTTAAGTGGTATCGTTCGAATCTACAACTAGTCTCGGAATGTTAAATCCCTGCACAGAAGTCGTGGCACTACTGTGGTCAAGGGAAAACCAGAAACACAGACACACACACAAAGAGACACACACACACACACATAGATAGACAGACACACAGAGACACACACACAGACACAGAGACGCACATACAGACACAGACACATACAAACACGCACACACACACAGACAGACACACACATACACACACACATGCACACAAACACACACACAGACAGCCACACACAGCCACATACAGACACACATGCACACACACACAGAAACACACACCAATGTTAGCAGAAACCTGTGGAGGAGATTTCACTGCCAACTGGATGAGTTATACATGTCATTTGGCACCTAACTCTGAGAGAGAACATGTGCGTATTGAAGTGCTCGAGATAAGAGATCCTGATAATCTGACTCACTTGGGAAGGCAGATTCCACATCAACCTAACCTTTGATTTTGCAGCAAAAGAACAACAGAGTGCTGGAGTAACTCAACGGGCCAGACAGCATCGCTGGAGAACATTGACTTATTTGCAGTTTGCATTTTTTGCAGTTTGTTTACATAGACATTTAGCACCAAGAGGAAAGGCAGGCAGCAACGGTTCAGTCTAGAGGAGGACTAATAATATTGTGCTTTCAAGACTGAAGGAAGTACAAGCCCATGTTTAAATAAAAGCGCGCTGAAGTAATTTAGCGGGTCAGGCAACATCTCTGAAGACAAATAGGCAGCATTTAGGTTCGAGACTTCAGGCCTGTTCATAAATTATAGGAGCAGAATTAGGCCATTCTGCCCATCAAGTGTACTCCACCATTCGATCATGGCTGATCTATCTCTCCCTCTCAATCCCATTCTCCCCCCATCTCCCCATAACACCAGTACTAATCAAGAATCTGTCAATATCCGCCTTTAAAATATACGTTGGAGTATAGATTAATTTAGAAGCAAGGAACTACAAATGCTGGTTTACAAAAAAAAGACACAAAGTGCTGGAGTAACTCAGCAGGTCAGTTACCACCTCTGGAGAACATGGAGGTCACGTTTTGGGTCGAGACCTGAAATGTTGCATTGGTTTGTTCTGGAAAAGCCCAGATTCTAAATGAACGTCCAGCAAGCCTAGGTGTACCTTGAAAATAGCTCCACTCTCAGTTGAAAGTAGGAACAGCATTCTAGTAATGTTAAGATAAATTGCAAATGTTGGCACGTGAAGTTTAAAGACAGACTTGGAACCAAAGACAGCTAATAGTGGATTAAATGAGAGGCAATGTGCAATTTGCCATTAATCTTGTGCAAACCCATTACTATGCCCATGCCAAAAGTTTTCAAAGCAAAAAGAAAATAAAACTAATTAACTGTTGTATCGGTTTTTTTTCCAATGTGCCCATAACCGATTTTACTTCAGGTTATTAATGTTATTATTAATGATCGTGTTATTAATTTGGTGTTCTGGCCATTTAGCTGCTGTAGTATCAACTTCAACATAAGTCGTGACACAGTGGCACAGCAGTAGAGTTGCTGGAGGAAATGGATTACAGAGGTCATGGGGAGAACGTAAAACTCCGCACAGACAGCACCCGTAGTCAGGATCGAACCCAGGACTCTTGCACTATAAGGCAGCAACTCTACCGCTGTGCCACCGTGCTGCCCATTTAAAGGCCTCTAAAACGCCACTTATCTGCCTTCACCGGCAGTGCTCTGGCAGTGCTTTCCAGGCACCCACAAACTTGTGTCTAAAAAAAGCTAGCTCTGAACATCTTTAAATTATGCCCTTCTCTCCTTAAAGCTACATCCTGTGGTCTTTGACATTTCCACACTGAGTAAAGGTGGCTAGAATATTTTGATTCAAAAGGTGAGTGATTTCCTGCTATTGCGATAGATATCAGATTGTATATTTACACACTTCCAGCTTAAGGAAGCTTTTAGATTTATAATATAGAACATGCCGAACAGTGCAGGACAAGAACAGACCCTTCAGCCCACAATTGTCCATGCCAAACACGATAGCAAGACCAATATCTATATAATTAAAAGTCTCATCTTGACCCCCTCCATCTGCGCTGTATATTGATTTTAGAAAAAAAAACGCTGCCATATATTGCTATGCTTTTTGGCCATCATACTCATAGTCCTCCTCCGCTGATCAGGCCCTGGGGATTTTTCCCATCGATGAAAAATAAAAGAGTTATGAGTGTTTAAAAAACCTTGAGATGCTCTCGCCTGTCAATCGCTGCGATGAAGGTAACGCCCCTTCTGGGGGAGGAACGATAAAACCCCGGATGCCTGGACATGCCTCACTCAGGAAGATCGTGAGGGAGATAGATACATAGATACATAGAAATTAGGTGCAGGAGTAGGCCATTCAGCCCTTCGAGCCTGCACCGCCATTCAATACGATCATGGCTGATCATCCAACTCAGTATCCCGTACCTGCCTTCTCTCCATACCCCCTGATCCCTTTAGCCACAAGGGCCACATCTAATTCCCTCTTAAATATAGCCAATGAACTGGCCTCAACTATCCTCTGTGGCAGAGAGTTCCAGAGATTCACCACTCTCTGTGTGAAAAAGTTTTTCCTCATCTCGGTCTTAAAGGATTTTCCCCTTATCCTTAAGCTGTGACCCCTTGTCCTGGACTTCCCCAACATCGGGAACAATCTTCCTGCATCTAGCCTGTCCAACCCCATAAGAATCTTGTACGTTTCTATAAGATCCCCTCTCAATCTCCTAAATTCTAGCGAGTATAAGCCAAGTCTATCCAGTCTTTCTTCATATGAAAGTCCTGACATCCCAGGAATCAGTCTGGTGAACCTTCTCTGCACTCCCTCTATGGCTATAATGTCCTTCCTCAGATTTGGAGACCAAAACTGTACGCAATACTCCAGGTGTGGTCTCACCAAGACCCTGTACAACTGCAGTAGAACCTCACTGCTCCTATACTCAAATCCTCTTGCTATGAAGGCCAACATACCATTCGCTTTCTTCACTGCCTGCTGCACCTGCATGCCTACTTTCAATGACTGGTGTACCATGACACCCAGGTCTCGCTGCATCTCCCCATTTCCTAATCGGCCACCATTTAGATAATAGTCTGCCTTCCCGTTTTTGCTATCAAAGTGGATAACCTCACATTTATCCACATTATACTGCATCTGCCAAACATTTGCCCACTCACCCAGCCTATCCAAGTCACCTTGCAGTCTCCTAGCATCCTCCTCACAGCTAACACTGCCCCCCAGCTTAGTGTCATCCGCAAACTTGGAGATGTTGCTTTCAATTCCCTCGTCCAGATCATTAATATAAATTGTAAATAGCTGGGGTCCCAGCACTGAGCCTTGTGGTACCCCACTAGTCACTGCCTGCCATTGTGAAAAGGACCCGTTTACTCCTACTCTTTGCTTCCTGTTTGCCAGCCAGTTCTCTATCCACATCAATACTGAACCCCCAATACCGTGTGATTTAAGTTTGTATCCTAATCTCTTATGTGGTACCTTGTCGAAAGCCTTCTGAAAGTCCAGATACAACACATCCACTGGTTCTCCCCTATCCACTCTACTAGTTACATCCTCGAAAAATTCTATAAGATTCGTCAGACACGATTTACCTTTCGTAAATCCATGCTGACTTTGTCCAATGATTTCACCACTTTCCAAATGTGCTGCTATCCCATCTTTAATAACTGACTCTAGCAGTTTCCCCACTACCGATGTTAGACTAACTGGTCTGTAATTCCCCGTTTTCTCTCTCCCTCCCTTCTTAAAAAGTGGGGTTACGTTTGCTACCCTCCAATCCTCAGGAACTACTCCAGAAGCTAAAGAGTTTTGAAAAATTATCACTAATGCATCCACTATTTCTGGAGCTACTTCCTTAAGTACTCTGGGATGCAGCCTATCTGGCCCTGGTGATTTATCGGCCTTTAATCCATTCAATTTACCCAACACCACTTCCCGACTAACCTGGATTTCACTCAGTTCCTCCATCTCCTTTGACCCGCGGCCCCCTGCTATTTCCGGCAGATTATTTATGTCTTCCTTAGTGAAGACGGAACCAAAGTAGTTATTCAATTGGTCTGCCATATCCTTGTTCCCCATGATCAATTCACCTGTTTCTGACTGCAAGGGACCTACATTTGATTTAACTAATCTCTTTCTCTTCACATATCTATAAAAACTTTTGCAGTCAGTTTTTATGTTCCCTGCCAGTTTCCTTTCATAATCTATTTTCCCTTTCCTAATTAAGCCCTTTGTCCTCCTCTGCTGGTCTCTGAATTTCTCCCAGTCCTCTGGTATGCTGCTTTTTCTGGCTAATTTGTACGCATCATCTTTTGCTTTGATACTATCCCTGATTTCCCTTGTTATCCACGGATGCACTACCTTCCTTGATTTATTCTTTTGCCAAACTGGGATGAACAATTTTTGTAGTTCATCCATGCAGTCTTTAAATGCCTTCCATTGCATATCCACCGTTAACCCTTTTAGAACTAATTGCCAGTCAATCTTGGCCAATTCACGTCTCATACCCTCAAAGTTACCTTTCTTTAAGTTCAGAACCGTTGTTTCTGAATTAACAATGTCGCTCTCCATCCTAATGAAGAACTCAACCATATTATGATCACTCTTGCCCAAGGGGGCACGCACAACAAGTCTGCTAACTAACCCTTCCTCATTACTCAATACCCAGTCTAGAATAGCCTGCTCTCTCGTTGGTTCCTCTACATGTTGGTTTAGATAACTATCCCTCATACATTCCAAGAAATCCTCTTCCTCAGCACCCCTGCCAATTTGATTCACCCAATCTATATGTAGATTGAAGTCACCCATTATAACTGTTTTGCCTTTGTTGCACGCATTTCTAATTTCCTGTTTGATGCCATCCCCAACTTCACTACTACTGCTAGGTGGCCTGTACACAACGCCCACCAGCGTTTTCTGCCCCTTAGTGTTTCGCAGCTCTACCCATACCGATTCCACATCCTCCAAGCTAATGTCCTTCCTTTCCACTGCGTTAATCTCCTCTCTAACCAGCAACGCCACCCCACCTCCTTTTCCTTTCTCTCTATCCCTCCTGAATATTGAATATCCCTGGATGTTCAGCTCCCAGCCTTGGTCACCTTGGAGCCATGTCTCCGTGATCCCAACTATATCATAATCATTAATTGCTATCTGCACGTTCAACTCATCCACCTTATTACGAATGCTCCTTGCATTGAGACACAAAGCCTTCAGACTTGTTTTTACAACGCTCTTACCCCTTATACAATTATGTTGAAAAGTGGCTCTTTTTGATTTTTGTCCTGGATTTGTCTGCCTGCCACTTTTACCTTTCACCTTGCTACCTATTGCTTCCGCCCGCATTTTACACCCCTCTGTTTCTCTGCTCACCCATTTAAGAACCCCACCACCTCTTATTCTCTGTTTATTATTGTTTTCTTCTTTCCCCCCTACATGTTGGGTCTGAGTGCTTTCCTTCTCTGCCTCCTGCCTCACACACTGTCTAATAGCATTCTCTATTTGAGTCCCTCCCCCCAACCATTCTAGTTTAAAGTCTCCCCAGTAGCCTTTGCAGATCTCCCCGCCAGGATATCGGTCCCCCTCAGGTTCAAGTGCAACCCATCCTTTTTGTACAGGTCGAACCTTCCACAAAAGAAGTCCCAATGATCCAGAAATTTGAATCCCTGCCTTCTGCACCAGTCCTTCAGCCACGCATTTATCCTCCACCTCGCTCCATTCCTACTCTCACTGTCGCGTGGTACAGGCAGTAATCCCGAGATTGTTACCTTTGCTGTCCTTCTCTTTAACTCCCCTCCTAACTCCCTAAATTCTCCTTTCAGGACCTCTTCTCTTTTTTTACCTATGTCATTGGTACCTATATGTATCACGACCTCGGGCTCCTCTCCCTGCCCTTCCAGGATGTCTTGGACACGTTGGGACACATCACAGACCCTGGCACCAGGGAGGCAAACTACCATCCGGGTCTCCCGACTGCGTCCACAGAATCGCCTGTCTGACCCCCTAACTATAGAGTCCCCTATTAATATTGCCCTCCTCTTCTTTTCCTTAGCCTTCTGAGCAACAGGACCGGTCTCTATACCGGAGGCCCGGCCGCTGTCGCTACCCCCAGGTAGGCTGTCCACCCCAACAGTGCTCAAACAGGAGTACTTATTGTCAAGGTGTACAGCCACCGGGGTACTCTCTAGTCCCTGCCTGTGCCCCTTGCCTCTCCCAACCGTGATCCACTTGCCTGCCTCCTGTGGTGTTGGAGTGACCACATCCCTGTAACTCCTCTCAATGACTTCCTCGCTCTCCCTGACCAGACGGAGGTCATCGAGCTGCTGCTCCAGGTTCCTAATACGGTCCATTAGGAGCCCCATCTCGATACACCTGGCGCAGATGTGGACGTCTGGAGGGCTAACAGACTCCATGACTTCCCACATCTGACATCCAGAACAGTAAACTGCCCTGGCCGTCATACTCCCCTTACCCTGGATAGAATATAAAACAAACTGATAGAATACAAAACAAACTGCTACAATACAAAACAAACTGCTACAATACAAAACAAACTGCTACAATACAAAACAAACTGCTATAATACAAAACAAACTGCTACAATACAGTACAATCAGCAGGGATCTGACTCCCAATCAGCTGCTCTCTCTTATCTGCGTCCACCAATCAGCGGCTTCCTCAAACCCACTTGTTTTTGAAGTGGAACGTTGCCGATTTGGGTACTCCTTTTTAAGTCCTACCGCTCGGTTGACTAGATGCCATGACTACCATTCTAAGCTGTGAATCAAGTGAACTGTGAGTCTGCAATGTACTTGCAATAAATGATTTGTTAGCCCTTAATGAAAATGAAATGAGTTGTTTGGCCTGCCCTGTGCTTGAAACTGCAATGGCACTGGAAGTGAAATGAAAATGTAATCAGCTGTTTGGCTTGCCGTGCCCTGTCCCTAAAACTGCAATAGCAGTGGAAGTGAAATAAAAATGCAATCAGCTGTTTGACTTGTGGTCTTTGCAGCTTTTGCATAAGATGTCAAGCAGGCTTTACAATAGCAGAAATCCTTGATTTTGTCACGCACCCAAAATGCCCAATATTACCATGTGTAGGATGGGAAACTGGGATAACTTAGGATTGGTGGACGGGTGATTATTGGTCTGTGCTGACCATGAGCTGAAGGGTCTGCTTCCACACTGTATCTTTAAACTAAATTAAACCTCTCACTCATTTAAACTGCAGCAAAAATAAGTCCAATTCACTAAATCTTTCCTCAAAAGACAGCTCTGTCATTCCATGAGACCAGAGTTGAAGATGGAAAAGTAAGTACAGTGAAGCAACACCATATGTAGCAAAGTGTATAATCTTGGAATCTTGGGAACTTTATTGTCATTCAATAGAAATGTCATTCGCCAGAAACCCCAAAATGTTTGTCAGTGGCCTTTCAACTCCTCCGATGAATCACTGGCTTCCTGAACGTGGAACTCAAGTAATCCAGAGCTCGATTTCAACCCCTGAATTTAAAAAGGTCACCGCAAAGTCTAATTGGTTCTGAAGCTGGGAGCAAAACACAAAGTGACTGAATGAAAGATATACATTCCAAACCTATGCCTTATACTACAACACAGCTGGCTGGAGGAGTCAACATGAATTTAGATGAACTGAGGGAAAAACAATTATTACATGACAAGATTAAAATAACTGCAGAGATTAAGAGCAATGACAAACCATTATTTGTGAACTTTTATGGCTTTCTCTCACAAATACATGTTAACCTTTCACTTTCCTATCTATATTTTCTTCAGCAAATTAATTATGGATTTCTCACAAATACATTTTAAGTTTCTTTTTTGTTTCCATAATATTTTCTTCAACAAATTAACATGTCAATATACATTTGATATTTTCCTTACCAGTCAATAATGTTGTTGTAAGCAATAATGCTGTTCTTTAAATATGGCTGAGGATTGATGCTACTTCCAAACGCATATTTAAAATGGCCGTCACGTAAACGGTATGATCCTCTCCTGGATATCACTGCCGTTCGGATGTCCTTCAGGTGATTCTGGGGGACGTTGGATAATTTTTTGCAATTAAAACAGAATATGCTAGAAAACAGTAGTGACTGCAAAGGGAAACAAAGTTAAAGTGGAGGATTTTTCACATTCACTTTTAACCATTCTAATCCTTTAATAGAAACATAGAAAATAGGTGCAGGAGGAGGCCATTCGGCCCTTCGAGCCAGCACCGCCATTCATTGTGATCATGGCTGATCGTTCCCAATGAATAACCCGTGCCTGCCTTCAAATAATTTCAGGAGATGGTCCAGTGATTTTACTTCGGAGTCACGTGAGTGACTACGTGAAGAAGACCCCGTCCACCGCACACGAGTCATTATCGATCAGACGCATAGCGTTCATGACCGTGTGTGGAGGAGCAGGAGCTCCTCCAGCGGTGAGTAAAGCAAATTTAAAGTAAAAATCGGACAAGCTAAGTGGTTTCGATTTTACTTACAGGGCGCTTTTCTTCCCGCTCAGACGTGTTGGCAGAGGTCCACACAAACTCAGAATGGAGAAAGAGCGTAGGGGAAGGAGAGGCCAGGAACGCACCGCAGGTAAAACCCCCGATGCTAAGGGTAGCGGGCATCAGAAAGAGGAGGCAGTGGCATCGAAGCCATCAACTCCCGTTACGGTCGAATGTGCCGTTAAACCGCCGACGGCGGGTCGCAAGGCTGGACAAAAGTCGGCCCGACCTGTAGACTCGGAAGAGTCAGACCCGGAGGTATACCCTCCTGCAGCAGAAAACGTTATGGCTGCAAGGGTCGCCAGTTTAGAGCTCCTAATGGGGATTTACAAAGAACCCCCACAGGAGGAATCAGGTCGGTGTTGGCCAATGGAGGATACAGCACAGGGTGTGCCTTGGTTGGGACAGGCACAAGGGTGGCCTACAGGAGAGCCATCAGAAATGACTGTGCAAAGGTATCACAGTGGTTGGCCTACAGGAGAGCCAGTGCCAGAAATGCCTGAAAAAAAAGGCAGTATATGTGCTGGCCTACTGAAGAGCCAGTACCAGAAATGTCTCAAAAAAGACAGTACAAACATACTTATGTGCCAGCACCGAAACAGGGCTGCCTATCCGTGGGCCTATAAGAGAGCCCGCGCAGGGGGAATCTGGCATCGACTTACCTGAAACAGGGGAGCCAGAATTTACCAAACCTGAATAGAAACATCTAGATTCAGAAGATGAATTCTATGAGGATGAGAGCCCATTATCAGAGCTGAAAGTTCCTGGACTAGCACAAAAGTTTGCTGTTCCTAGAATAAAGGGGGAACCTTTGAGGGAGGAAATAGCAATGAGTATAAACTATCTACTCTCCCATCAGCTCCAGGAAGTAACTATGGATGAGACTATGAAACAGTACGAGGCCCCAGCAAATTGTGAATTGCTGACAGTTCCAGCAGTAAATAACTTGATTTGGGGTTATTTGAGCATTGGTTTACGCTCACAAGAATTGAAATTGCAACGTGTATTGAAATTGCTGGGGTCAGGCATCACGGCATTTGCCAGAGGTTTGGATGATGATTATGTATCAGTTTCACAACAAGATGCTCTAGCACTGATGTGTGGTGCACATTTTTGAAATAAATTATATCCGTAAAAATGCAATAAGACCAAATATTCATCCTAAGTATGCAGGGCTCTGCAAACCAACCAACATACAAATGCCTAAAGCTGCTGTTTGGAGAAAATCTAGCAAAGAAGCTAAAAGGACTTGAATGAAGAGTCAAGAACCTTGAGTGGCATGATGATGAAACCACCGATGATGAGCAGAGCGGTGCGAAGGCAGTATCCCTACAGGCGGAATACTGGTGCTGGAGAAGGAACAAGCCGATCATTCTCGTATACACATTGGCGTGCTGCACCGGGGATACGTGGAGGTTACAATGTGCCTACTAGAAGCGGACAATTGCCGGTGGCAAACCCCGAGGTAGGGGGTCCTGGTCTGGTAAGGAATACAATAAATGTTTCACATTCACAAGTAGGGGGAAGGTTACAATTCTTCCTAAAAGAATGACAGTTAATAACAAATGATTCATTTATTCTAAATAGCATTGTAGGATTCAAAATTGAGTTTCTATCCACATTTGGATCCTCCAAGGCAAGAAAATTCAAACTGGTCACGAATTTTCTCCAAAAAAAAAAAGAGAATAAGTTGATCAAAGGAGAATTAGAAACTTTAAGCAAAAATGGGGTAATAGAGAAGTCAGTAGAACAACACCATCAGTTTGTATCAAATATTTTTCCAAGAACAAAAAAGGATGGTGGATGGAGAACCATATTGGATCTGACAAATCTTAACCTTTATGTACAATACAAACATTTCAAAATGGAAACATTTACTAATGCAATTCAGCTAATCACAGAAAATTGCTACATGGCAAGCATAGATCTGCAAGATGCATATTATTCCGTGGCAATGCATGGTAATGATCAAAGATATTTGAAATTTAGATGGATGAGTCAGTTATGGCAATTTAAAGCATTGCCCAATGGTCTGACTTCAGCACCAAGATTATTCACTAAATTGCTCAAACCAATTTTAGCTCTGTTAAGAGCTGAGGGCCATGTATTAATGGCTTATTTAGAGGATATCCTCATTGTAGGGGACACTTTGGCTGCTGCAAAATTGTCAGTATCCAGAGTCAAATACATTTTTGAGAAATTAGGTTTCATTATTCACCCACAAAAATCTAAATTGTTACCAAGCAAAAAGATTGCTTACCTAGGGTTCACAATTAACTCCGAACACATGGTAATCACTTTGCCAAAAGATAAAAGCTGCAGTTAATTGAAGGTTGCATAAAACTCATTAACGAGGACACACCTTCAATTAGAGAAGTGGCAAGCTTGCTAGTCAAATTAATTGCAGGGTTTCCAGCGGTCACGTTTGGACCATTGCATTATCAATGTTTACAGAGAGCTAAGGTACAAGCGTTAAAAATGAATAGAGGGCATTTTGACAGGCCCATGAAATTAACAATTTAATCCATTACAGAAATAGAATGGTGGATTAACAATGTTTCTAATGCTTCCAGAAAAGTTCTGGTAGAAACACCTTCCGTCACTCTACAGACTGATGTAAGTGCGCTGGGTTGCGGCGCTACTAACATGATTTCCAGCTGTGGAGGTAGGTGGAATGTGAATGAAGTACCTTTGCTGGAAAATCTGGGAATCAATTACCTAGAGCTATTAGGCGCATTTTACGGCCTTAGAGCTTATTGCACTGATATGGGGAATGTGAATGTTCAGGTACAGGTTGACAATACTACAGCTGTAGCATACATAAATCACATGGGTGGTATAAAATCAGAATCATGTGATAAATTAGCGAATGAAATTTGGACCTGGTGTATTGCCAGGAAAATTTGGCTGTCAGCAATATATTTACCAGGTAAATTTAATACAATTACAGACAAAAGATCACGTAAATTTAATGATAATACAGAATGGATGTTAAATCGGAAAATATTCACACAAATTATCACACAATTTGGAATGCCAGAAATTGATCTGTTTGCATCAAGATTGAACCACCAGTTTGCCTAAGTATGTGTCATGGGGACCTGATCCTGGAGCAGTAGCGGTGGATGCTTTCTCGCTACATTGGGGTGGTATGTTTCTGTATGCGTTTCCGCCATTTTGTTTAATCCACAGAAGCATACAGAAAATTAAACAAGATTCAGCCTCAGGGATTTTGGTAGTACCAGATTGGCCTAAACAGCTATGGTTACCCACTGGTGTTAAAAATAATTTAAAAAAAACTTATGGTTATTCCAAAGCAGATTAAACTGCTTGTACACCCTGTGACTGATGAACCACATCCTTTACATGATCATATTGGTTTGTTGATTTGAAGATTCTAAGAAGGCCATATCTTGGAAAAGGATTATCAGACCGTACGGTGGATGTTATAACAACAGCCTGGAAGAATAGTACCCAGAAGCAGTACATCTCCTATATAAAGAAATGGGAGGAGTTTTGTTCAGGGAAACATATTGCATATAACCCAGCAGAAATTTCAGATGTAATAGAGTTCCTTTCTACTCTACACTATGAATTAAAATTAAATTATAGTGCAATTAATACTGCACGAAGTGCACTCTCTGCATATTTAAGAAGTGAATCAAAACAAACTCCAATAGGAGCACATCCTTGGGTCTGTAGGTTTATGAAAGGATTTTTTTTTTTTAATTATTTATTTTTTTTAAATTTTATTTATTAGAAGTACATTACATTACAACCACATACATTAGTACTCGTCACTTATGTCTTCTTACAATTAATGTACTCCGTTTGTTTTTTACACTAGTAAAAGGAAAAGATAAGATTGAAAGAAAGAAGAAAGTGAAGGAAAAAGTGAGAGTGTAGAAAATGTGACAACAAAAAAGGACGAAGACCCTATAAGAACAAATTTAAAAGCAAAAGAAAAAGAGTTAAGAAATAGACCCTAGAAAAGAAGGAGAAAGAGAAAGAGGAAAAAGAGAGAAACAAATATTTTTTATGAGCATTACGCAAATGGGACATACCAACTCTTCAACTATCATCCCCCCTTACCTGACCTCAATTTTTTTTTAAGGTACCTTTGCACCCTATATTTGTAATAATTCTATAAATGCAGACTACGTCAGGTGGAAGTGATCTGGTTTACCTGCTAGGAGGAGTCTTATCTCTTCTAGGTGTAATGTTTCGAACATATTTGAAATCCACATGTTTATAGTTGGTATTGGAGCCTTCTTCCAAAATTTTAGAATTAGCTTTTTTCCAGTTATTAACCCATAGTGTATTAGTTTCTTTTGAAACACATTTAGTTCTGGACCATCTTCCGTTATTCCGAAGATAATCCATTCCGCTTTGGGTATCAGTCTTATTTTAAATAATTTTGTAAAGATTTTGAAAATTTCATTCCAAAATTTTTGAGTTTTTGTACAGAAAACGAATGAGTGCGCTATAGTAGCTTCTTGGGATTGACATTTATCACAAATAGATGATACATTTGGGAAAATTTTATGAAATTTAGTTTTGGAATAATATAAACTATGTAAAATTTTAAATTGTATTAAAGTGTGTCTTACATTAATCAAACATTTATGCACGTTTAATAAGTGTTCATTCCAACTTTCCTTTGAAACTTTTAATAGCTAACTCTTGTTCCCAGTCTCTTCTGATACCCTCCGTAGATGGTATTTGTACATTTAAGATAATATTATACAAATATGATATTAAGTTTGCTGATTCAGCTTTTATCTGCATTGCCTCATCCAATACATCTGCTGGGTTATTATAATGATCTTTTGTATATTTTTTCAAATAGTCGCATATTTGAAAATATTTAAAATATTGATTATTTCCGAGTTTATATTTTATTTGTAATTGTTGAAATGAAAGTAATTTTCCAGTTTCATACAAGTCACCGAGCGTTTTAATTCCTAGTCTATCCCAATGTGTAAAAGCTTTATCTATAATAGAGGGATTAAACAAAGGGTTATTAACTATGGGTAATAAAAGTGATAAATTTCTTAATTTTAAATTTAGTTTTATTTGTTTCCAAATTCGGATTGTACTATGAATAATTGGGTTCTTATTATAATTTATATTATTCAGTTTCATTGGAGAGAGGAGGATCGCTCCAATGTTTCCAGAGGAGCAATCCTCTTTCTCCATTACAATCCAGTCCACTTGCTGGGCGGAGTTATCCATCAGTTGAATCATATTTTTAATATTTACTGACCAATAATAATACATAAAATTAGGTAGTGCTAAACCCCCTAATACTTTAGGTTTATTCAGATGAGTTTTTTGTATTCTATGTGATTTATAGTCCCATATAAAATTAGTGATATCTGAGTCGAGTTTTTTAAAAAACTTCTTTGGTAAGTATATAGGAATCGATTGAAATAGGTATAAAATTTGTGGTAGAAAGATCATTTTTATTGCATTTATTCGGCCTATTAAAGACATCGGGAGCGTTTTCCAGAATTTAATTAGTGTGTTTAATTTATTAAGTAGGGGATCAAAATTTGCCTTAAACATACCTTGATATGTTCTCGTAATTTCGATTCCCAAGTATTTAAATTTTTCTGTAGCTATTTTAAAAGGGAATTTTAAAAGATGTGTTGAATCTTTCAGTTTTATTGACATAATTTCACTTTTATTCCAATTTATTCTATATCCAGAAAAAGATCCAAAGTCTTTAATTAAATTTAATATATTTGGTATAGTGATTTGAGGTTTTGTAATGTACAGTAATATATCATCCGCGTATAAAGATATTTTATTATATGAGTCTTTAGTATTATATCCATGGATATCAGGGTGTATTCTAATTTTTTCTGCTAGCGGTTCAATAATGAGAGCAAACAGCTGTGGTGATAATGAGCATCCTTGTCTATTTCCCCTTGATAGTTGGAATTTCGAGGATAATATGTTATTAGTTAGTATTCTAGCTGTAGGTTTATTATATAGTAACTTGATCCATAGGATAAAATTCTCTCCCAGTTGGAATTTTTGTAATACTTTATCCATATAATTCCATTCTACTTGGTCAAACGCTTTTTCAGCATCCAGTGAAATAATTGATAATTCTTGATCTTCAGATTTGTGTGAGTGCATTATGTTGAGTAAACGTCTCATATTGTTTATATACTGCACGAAGTGCACTCTCTGCATATTTAAGCAGTGAATCAGAACAAACTCCAATAGGAGCACATCCTTGGGTCTGTAGAATTATGAAAGGAATTTTCAACTCTAATCCTCCCAGACCTAGGTATACAGAAATTTGGAATGTAAAATATGTACTGATGTTGCTAAGGAATTGGAATCCAGTTGAAACTCTGTCATTATCCAAAATCACCATGAAATTGGTTATGCTCATGGCATTAGTTTCAGCTCAGAGAGTTCAAACATTACAGAAACTCAGTATTGATAGAATGAAAGTAGGGCCAAATGCCGTGACATTCTATGTCTATGATTTACTGAAGCACAGTAGACCTAGGTTCACAGGATGCAAGTTGGAATTTTTATCATATCCTACAGATCCACGACTGTGTGTAGTAACATATGTGAAATGTTACATAGAAACAACAAAAGTTTTAAGAGGCACCGAATTGGCATTTTTTATTAGTCATAAAAAGCCTCATAAGAAAGTGTCAACACAAACAATTTCACGATGGTTGAAACAGGTGTTGAGATATTCAGGTATTGATACTGATAAATTTAAATCTCATTCCGCCAGGGCGGCATCAACATCAGCGGCCAGGGATTCAGACAATAGACCTTATTCTCGCGGCCGCAGGATGGGCAAGTGAACAGATGTTTCACAAGTATTACCATAAGGAGATTAAAGATCTCAGAGGGTTTGGTGATGCCGTGCGGGATACAGTATTAAATCCCCCATTATAATAAATGGGCCTAATTTTGTTACTTTTATTAAAATAAATAAAACCATTAACTGATTACATTCAAATGTTGTGGTTATGCATTGTTGATTGTGCTTACTCAAATAGAGTCAATCGATGCAGTGAACCCCTGGATTTGAATCCACGGTGTGAAATCACAGAGCTTTGAAATCTTCACGTAGTCACTCACGTGACTCCGAAGTAAAATAGTAAGATTAAACGAGAACTTGCCAGTTTGAAGTTTGATCTTAATTTTATGAGGAGTAACGTTGAGGGATTACGTGCCCTCCGCTCCCACCCTCATAAAAGGATCAAGCTGGTAGTTCTAAGTCTTTATGCATCTTACTATCATACTTCAGTAATTATCGTCTGTGATTGTCACTCTGCTGCTTTGAAAGATTGACGCGTGTGCGGCTGGACGGGGTCTTCTTCACGTAATCCCTCAACGTTACTCCTCATAAAATAAAGATCAAACTTCAAACTGGCAAGTTCTCATTTAATCTTACTATTTTGTTTTCTCAAATCCCTTTGAGGGCAGCTGGTAGAGTGAATGCAAAAGTGGGACGGCAAATGTGAACGGGTGATCAATGGTCGGTGTGGACTCGGTAGGCGAAGGGCCAGTTTCCATGTTGTACTTTTATTAAATGAATATGTTTTTGAGTTTTCTTCACATTATTTACTTAGTATTTGGTTGTGTTAGTTGGGCTAGTATTATGTTGTGTTAGTTGGGCTAGTATTATGTTGTGTTAGTTGGGCTAGTATTATGTTGTGTTAGTTGGGCTAGTATTATGTTGTGTTAGTTGAGCTAGTATTATGTTGTGTTAGTTGGGCTAGTATTATGTTGTGTTATTTGGGCTAGTATTATGTTGTGTTAGTTGGGCTAGTATTATTTTGTGTTAGTTGGGCTAGTATTATGTTGTATTAGTTGGGCTAGTATTATGTTGTGTTAGTTGGGCTAGTATATGTTGTGTTAGTTGGGCTAGTATTATGTTGTGTTAGTTGGGATAGTCCTGTAATCTTCCCAAAGCCATATTTACTTTAATTTAGTTTATTATCATTTGTATCGAGGTACGGTGAAATGTTTTTTTGTTGCCTGCTATCCAGTCAGTAAAAAGACTATCAATTTTACATCGGCAACTAAAGATACAGAACTGAAACTTGTAGGCTACTAGTGTTCTCTCTGAGCTATGAATCCCTGTCCCCAACTTGCAGGGAAACACGCTACGTATCTGTAAAGACAGGACCCAGAGTGGCAGAATGCATCGTGGGCAGGTCTTAACAACCCTACTCACAAATCAGATAAAATAAAACTCTGATTTAGACTTGAGATACAGTGCGGAAACAGGTCCTTCAGTCCACTGAGTTAGCGCCGACCAGCATTTAACTCCTTACACTAGCACTATCCTACACACTAGGGACAATTTACAATTTTTACCGAAGCCAATTAACCTAGAAACGTGTATGTCTTTGGAATGTGGGAGGAAACCAGAACACCCGGAGAAAACACACACAGTCACGGTGAGAACAAACAAACTTCTACAGACGGCACCTGTAGTCAGTATTGAACCCAGGTCTTTGACGCTATAAGCCAGCAGCTCTACCACTGTGCCGCCCTAATATCTGATAACTAGCAAGACAGCGCTCCAGCTTTTCTTGTTGTCAAGGACATGGAAAGATTTTGATTTCCCTGACATTTAGGTGCATTCAAAAATAAATTATACAAAACATTTTTAAATATATACTAATTCCTTGAAGTATGAAAGCTCACTACAAATTCTCACTGAAATGCCTTTGGCTCTTTGGGTTACAAGTCTTCAATATGCCATGTTATCTTTCGTTATATCAAATGGCATGTATAAAATATGCTGTACCAAAATGGTAACAAGCATTTCACTATGGATCACAGCACTCTTGGCATTCTCCCACTCCATTGTGTTGTCAAAGGGATTACTCTGCTCTGTAAGTAACTGAATTATTACCCTGCATATTGTAGACACAAAATGCTGGAGTAACTCAGCAGGACAGGCAGTATCTCTGGAGAGAAGGAATGGGCGACATTTCGGGTCGAGACCCTTCTTCAGACTGATGTCAGGGGAGCGAGTGAGACGGAGATAGTATGTAGTCGGAGACAGTAAGAATGGTGGAAGAACTGGGAAGGGGAAGGAGATGGAGAGAGAGGGAAAGCAAGGGCTATTTGAAGTTAGAGGAGTCAATGTTCATACCGCTTGGGTGTAAGCTGCCCAAGCAAAATATGAGGTGCTGTTCCTCCAATATGTGCTGGGCCTCATTCTGACAATGGAGGAGGCCCAGGCCAGAAAGTTCAGATTGGGAATGGGAGGGGGAGTTAAAGTGTTGAGTAACGGGAGATCAGGTAGGTTAAGGCGGACTGAGCGGAGGTGTTCAGCGAAACAATCGTCGAGCCTGCGCTTGGTCTCACCGATGTACAGAAGTTGACTCCAGGAACAGCTTTCCTACACACCACGCATATTGTGTTCCCCTCATAATAGCTTCAAAAGCCCCAGCAGTTCCAAAGAAGTCACTTTCACCAAGAAATCGCAGCAATAAACATGCTGGAAGTAATTAACAAAAGTAAATTGGTGGACATTAGTTGTAGAGATACAGCATGGAAACAAGCCCTTCAACCCACTGTGTTCACACCAACCATCGATCACCCGTTCACACTAGTTCCATGTTATCCGACTTTCTCATCCACTCCCAACACACTGAATGATCTTTACAGAGGGCCAAATAACCTACAAATCTGCACGTCTTAGGGATGTGGGAGGAAACTGGAACACTCGGTGGAAAACCACAGGGTGAATGTGCAAACTACACACAGATAGCATCTGAGGTCAGGATCAAACCCGGGTCTCTTGTGCTGAGGCCAGAGCTATTCATTACATCTTGCAGTATCATCAGTGCAAGCTTGCCTTAACAGCACTGAGAAAAGAAAACTTAATATAAGTAACAGTTACCATTTCAGTGATTCAAATTGAAGATGACCAAAGACCAAATATTTAGAGTATTGTGTTCAGTTCTGGGCACCATGTTAGCGATGAAGAGGTGGGGCCTCGTGGACAGCACCTCCTGCGAGTGTGGGGACCCAACACAGACAGTGGAACACATAGTCACCAGTTGCCCCAAACACCGGCCACCGAATGGTGAACGAGGTCTGATTGACCTGGACGATGACACGTTGGCCTGGCTCGCCTCAACGGAGCTGCAGGTCTAAAAGACACACAACAGAAGAAGAAGAAGGCACCATGTTATAAGAAAGGGTACAGAGAGATTTTACAAGAATGTTGCCAGGACTCAAGGGTCTAAGCTATAGGGAGAGGTTGAGTAGTTTGGGACTCTATTCCCTGAAGTGCAGGAGGATGAGGGGTGATCTTATAGAGGTGTATAAAATCATGAGAGGAATGGATCGGGTAGATGCACAGAGTCTCTTGCCCAGAGTCGGGGAATCGGGTTTACGGTGAAGGGGAAAAGATTTAATATAAATCTCAGGGGTAACTTTTTCAAACAAAGGGTTGTGGGTATGTATGGAACAAGCTGCCGGAGGAGGTATTTGAGGTTTAAGAAGCAGTTAGACAGGTACATGGATAGGACAGTTATGGAGGGATATGGACCGAACACAGGCATGTGGGACTAGTGTAGGTGGGACATGTTGGCCGGTGTGGCCAAGTTAGGCCTGTTTCCACACTGTATCACTCCGTGACTGTGCGACTATAAGCTGTAACTGAAGGAGTCTGCAAGGCTCATTAGAATTATTGGAAAAGGGAGATTAGAACAAGGGTAGGATCTCTAAAATCATATGGCCATTAACCCCGTCCCATGCATCCCCTCCCCTATAAACCCCCCCTCCACTGAGCCCATCTTGCACCCATCTCTCCCCTCCCCCTCCATTCCAACACACCTCGTCAATCCTCTCGCTTCACAATTCACAACTCACTGATCCTTTTATTTCACTCCTTGTACGTGATCATCTCTGGCCTTTGTCCAACCATCTGCACATCACTAACCTGCCTCGCCTGTGTTCACCTATGACATACCATGCTTTGTCCTGCCCCTCCACTCTTCTGGCTTCCTTCCTCCCACACCAACAATCAGTCTGAAAAAGAGTCCAGACCCGAAACGCCACCTCTCCATGCTCTCCAGGGATGCCACCCGCCCACTCAGTTACTCCAGCACTGTCTTTTTCCTCAGGAGCCTCTGATGTTCAGAGACATTATTCATAGGTTCAAGGAGCAGGATTAGACCATTCAGCCCATCGAGTCAACTGCGCCATTCAATCATGGCTGACCTTTCCTTCCCTCTCAACACCATTCTCCTGCTTTCTCCCCATAACTCTTGATAGCCCTACCCATCAAGTATCTGTCACTTCTCCACCTTAAAAATACCTTGAATGGGATGTGATTCGGCTATGAAAATGTGAGTCTTTCTATCTTTAAAAGCCATGGATTGGGTTAAATAGCCATCATCAGATTGTAATTATTTTGTTTTGGTTGTAATTATCGATGTTAATTATTTAAAAAGTTGATGTAAATAATTGGAAAAAAACCTAGTTAACCAAAACTAACTAACCAAAACGCATTAAAACAAACACACCTCCATAAATACATTAAGTTAATTAATAAGATCTTTTGTCTTCCCATCCTCCAGGCCTGGAAACCAAATAAAGCCTCCAACTACATAACCGAGATGGAGATATGCTGGGGGACTTTAAAACTGCTGCTTTTATTATTTAAACTGTAAAGATTTGTATTTAGTGACCATTGTTAAATGATAACACAATGCTAATAAAAACATAATAACACTTTCTTCTTTTGCATGCTTTTTTTGCCCTCAATCATCCCTTTATAGTCATACAGCGTGGAAACAGACCCAACTTGCCCACGCCGACAACATTACATCATTATTCATCCACGGAGTATCAGGAGCCTTTAGTTTGTTCTTTTTAATTACGTGAAACTAAAATAATTTTACCAAAACGTCTTCCAAAACGAACTCAGCAAGTAGCCAAAAGAAGAATCATCGTCGGCTTGAGAGTAACTCACTTCAAACTTTGCTCGGGGAGGATGGGAACTTTTTTTTGCTTTCCGGTTTACCGGGTTTAGCAGCCGATTGACTGTTCCATAGTTGAGAGGATATACCTTCTGTAATGTGAACAGTACAAAGGCAGTATGAGTTGGCCTCATTTCTTAAGAGTCACTCGTAGTCTTTGCGAATGTTGTTGATAAATTTATCCTGCGGGTTGCACAGGACATTTAACAGCAGCTGTCTATCAGATCAAGGCAATTTAATGTGAACAAAATGCATGGCACGTGCCACATTCCCCACATGATTTAATAAAATGGAGGAAAGTCCCGCAACACTGCTCCTGTGAAATAGGGTGACAGGAATGAGTGGGTTAGCATATGATGAGCGTTTAATGGCACTGGGCCTCTACTCGCTGGAGTTTAGAAGGATTAAGGGAGGAACCTCATTGAAACTTAACAAATAGTGAAAAGCCTGAATTGAGTGGATGTGGAGAGGATGTTTTCACTGGTGGGAGAGTACAAGTCCAGAGGTCATAGCTTCAGAATTAAAGGACGTTCCTTTAGGAAGGAGATGAGGAGGAATTTATTTAGTCAGAGGATGGTGAATCTGTAGAATTCATTGCCACAGAAGGCTGTGGAGGCTGTCTATAGATATTTTTAAGGCAGAGATAGATAGATTATTGATTAGTACAGGTGTTAGGGGTTCTGGGGAGAAGGCAGGAGAATGGGGTTAGGAGGGAGAGATGGATCAGCCATGATCGGAGTAAACTTGATGAGCCGAATGAACAAATTCTGCTCCTATCAGTTATGAAGGGTGGAGACTGGGATGATTGAATGATAAGTGTGCAGGTGTCAGCTGAGAGAACAGAGAAATGGCTAGTAGACATAGAAGTAGAAACAAGGAACTGCACCCGCTGATTTAACAAAAAAGAGACACACTGTCGGAGTAACTCAGCGTCTCAGGCAGCATCCATGGAGAACATGGATAGGTGACATTTCCGGTCGGGACCCTTCTTCAGGCTGATCTTTGTTACATCTCCCAGATATACCTATTGATATTCACTAGCCTTTGCCCTGTTCTATCTGCTAACAGCACCACTTATATCATTCACTTATTCTCAGTCTCCACCCAAGAGCGGGGCAGAAGAACTTTCCTCCATTTTATTAAATAATGTCGTGAATGTTCATGCATCATTTTGTAAGAAACATAAGATCACTGCAAAATGAGGCGGCCAGAATGGGAGGAGTTATAAATGTAAAGGTTGAAGAATAGAGAAGAGCAAAGACAGGGAGGGATTTGAAAAGGTCAATGAGAATTTTAATTCGCCACATCTCAATTAGAAGACCAAAGCCCATAAGCATAGAGATAAAGACACAGCATGAGTTAGGAGAAGCACTAAAACAGATAAGTATTGGGTATTTTTGTAGAAAGTATTAAAATTTCATTTACCTGGAGCTGAAACCATAATCTGACATCTCGTGAAGATCGCAAGCAAGAAGTCATTATGAGAATGCACTGCAAAACAAAAATGAGTTGTTCCTTTAGTAATTTCATGCTTAATCCACCACAGTTTAGAACCACGTCTGTGGTAATCCAAGACCAAAACGGTTGTCAATGCAAAAAAAAGATGAGCAACCTCACTTTTGATGAACGACAGCACTTTTCCCTGCTGTCTCAAAATTATTTGATTTTCATGTACAAATCTAATTCAATTAAAAAAGTTAATGCTGAATCTATTGTCTCCAATCATTTAGGGATTTGGCTGCAGTGAGACTGTCCTTGCTACATCTAGCCTCACGATCAACATTGTTCACCTAAACTATCCAAACATTTCAGATGGTTGAACTGAACATTAGCTAAATACATTTCACAGTGAATCCCCACATGCAACATAGAGAGAAGACACCTCATCAGTCTGGTGGGTTGTTCATCAAGTTTACTCCAGCTGATTTAATTTACTGTATTACGGTACGATAATACTTTAAACATCCGTGGGGGGAAATTGGGATGTCACCTGCCACATGGAAAATACTCTTGCTTAGTTTATTGTCACGTGTACCGAGGTACAGTGAAGAGCTTTTGTTGCGTGCTAACCTGTCAGCGGAAAGATAATATATGATTACAATCCAGTCATCCAGTGTAGATACATGATAAAGGAAATAACATTTACTGCAAGATAATGTCCTGTAAAGCCCAAGTAAAGATAGTCTGAGGGTCTCCAATGAGATAGATAGTAGCTCAGGACCACTCTCCATTTGGTGGTAGGATGGTTCGGTTGCCTGGTAACAGCTGGGAAGAAAATGTCCCTGAATCTGGAGGTGTGTGTTTTCACACTTCTGTACCTCTTGCCAGATTGGAGGAGAGACCGGGGTGAGACTCGACCTTGATTATGCTGGTGTCCTTGCTGAGGTAGTGTGAAGTGTACATGGAGTCAGTGGAAGGGAGGTTGGTTTGTGTGATGTTCTGAGCTGTGTCTACAGCTCGCTACAATTTCTTGTGCTCTTGGATGGAGCTGTTCCCAAACCATGCTGTGATGCACCCTTGATACAGTTTGAATGAATACAAAAGGAGGGTTGCATGAGGGAATACAAGCATTGATAAAATGCTTTCTGCGGTGCATCTGTTGAAGTTGGTGAGAGTTGTTGGGGACATGCCGAACTTCCTAAGACTTCTAAGGAAGCAGAGACGGTGGGGGTCTTTCTTGGCCATTGCTTTGACATGGCTGGTCCAGGACAAGTTGCTGAGTACAAAGTCACCTCATTGTTTTCCGTTAAAAAGTGTACAGATATATATCAAGGGTAAAGGAAGTAAGCAATTATAGGCCTTACCATTATCATGAGTAAGGAGCTTCCTGGCTTCCAAATCAAACTCCTCTTTACTTGTCTTTTGCTTGAAACAAAGTTTCCCGTTTGCCCAGTATCTGAAAAATGTTTCAAAAACTGGAGATGAGAATTGTGTACCAGGCAGCTTCAATAAATGACTTTTATACAGTGGCTTTATGGTACAAGAATGTCACAATGCACAGTGTTACACATTGCATGGGTGGCACAGTGGAGCAACGGTAGAGTTGCTGCCTCACAGCACCAGAGACCCGGGTTCCATCCTGACTACGGATGCTGTCTGTTCGGAGTTTGTACCTTCCCCATGTGACTGCGTGGGTTCCAGTTTCCACCCACACTCCAAAGACATGCAGATTTGTAAGTTAATTGGTTTCAGTAAAAATTGCTCCTGGTGTGTGGAGGATAGTGATAGTGTACTGGTCGTCATGGACTTGGTGGGTCGAAATGGTAAGCTCGGATTTTATTCCTTGGAGCGCAGGAGGCTGAGGGGTGATTTATAGAGGTGTATAAAAAATGAGGGGTATAGGGTGAATACACAGTGCTTATTTCCCAGCATAGAGGAATTAAGAACCAGAGTAATAACTCAGCCTTAGCAACTTATCCAAGGTTATCGATATTGAGGGTAGCTATTGGATGGAGGGAAAATGCCAGATGTTTTTATGGGGAAGGTGACTTGGAGGGTTATTAAAACTGCAGCAGTTGGAGAGGGAATCTTATGACAAGAATGAGAGTTTTTTCTTTAATTTCAACAGGTCTTTATGGTACTAAAGTTAATAAGGAGAAGGCCAAACATGAGTGGTGATTGATCCTTTGAAATGGGGAGGATGAAGAGCTGGAAGCTCAAGCTGTGGATCAACTAAGGTGAAGAGGATGTGAACTGTGATTCAGAAAGTGTCAGGCAATCAGGTAAGTGTTTAAAATCTGTATGCAGCCAAATTAGTGGGTTGCATTTTTTTCTAAGAGATGCAGCGTGGAAACAGGCCCTTGAACCCACTGAGTCTGTGCGACCAGCGATCCCCATACACTGGTTCTATGCTACAGATTAGGTACAATTCATTGTCACAGAAGGTTGCAGAGGTCAAGTCAATTGGGTATTTTAACGGCAGCGATAGATAGAGTCTTGATTAGTACAGGTGTCTGGGGTTATGAGGAGAAGGCAGGAGAAGGGAAAGATAGATCAGCCATGATTGAATGGTGGAGTATGTTTTCTTACTGTGTTTCCTTATTGTAAACTGCTCCATTACAGCTTCACAACTAATTAACAGAGGCTTTACACTCGAGCCTTGGGTTCAGCCATTTTTATTCAGGATCCATCTTGGCTGCAGCCTCTTGGATATTGCATCATGGGTACTGTACCACCGATGGTGTTATTCCCATAACATCCCCCTTTATTTAGAAAACACATATGTACAGGCACTTTACATGTATAGCAAGAAATTACATTCTTCCATCGCATCGTATTTCACTGAGTCCAACGTGTGGAGAGTCCATATCCCAACATGCATTTGATAGTCCATTTCCGTGGTAGCTTTCAAATTGTCATTCCTTGGATCTGCGACAGTTCAGTGCTCAGAATTATCTAAACTTTGAACAACACATGTCTGGTTTCTCATTTCCTTTCCCCTTTTTATTTATTTATTCATTTATCTATTCATTTATCTATTTGTTCCCTTCCCCTTTTTAATTTATTAATTTGCACCCGCTGGTTTAACAAAAAAGAGACACACTGTCGGAGTAACTCAGCGTCTCAGGCAGCATCCATGGAGAACATGGATAGGTGACATTTCCGGTCGGGACCCTTCTTCAGGCTGATCTTTGTTCCATCTCCCAGATATACCTATTGATATTCACTAGCCTTTACCCTGTTCTATCTGCTAACAGCACCACTTATATCATTCACTTATTCTCAGTCTCCACCCAAGAGCGGGGCAGAAGAACTTTCCTCCATTTTATTAAATAATGTCGTGAATGTTCATGCATCATTTTGTAAGAAACATAAGATCACTGCAAAATGAGGCGGCCAGAATGGGAGGAGTTATAAATGTAAAGGTTGAAGAATAGAGAAGAGCAAAGACAGGGAGGGATTTGAAAAGGTCGATGAGAATTTTAATTCGCCACATCTCAATTAGAAGACCAAAGCCCATAAGCAGAGGGATAAAGACACAGCATGAGTTAGGAGAAGCACTAAAACAGATAAGTATTGGGTATTTTTGTAGAAAGTATTAAAATCTCATTTACCTGGAGCTGAAACCATAATCTGACATCTCGTGAAGATCGCAAGCAAGAAGTCATTATGAGAATGCACTGCAAAACAAAAATGAGTTGTTCCTTTAGTAATTTCATGCTTAATCCACCACAGTTTAGAACTACGTCTGTGGTAATCCAAGACCAAAACGGTTGTCAATGCAAAAAAAAGATGAGCAACATCGTCACTTTTCCCTGCTGTCTCAAAATTATTTGATTTTCATGTACAAATCTAATTCAATTTAAAAAGTTAATACTGAACCTATTGTCTCCAATCATTTAGGGATTTGGCTGCAGTGAGACTGTCCTTGCTACATCTAGCCTCACAATCAACATTGTTCACCTAAACTATCCAAACATTTCACATGGTTGAGCTGAACATTAGCTAAATACATTTCACAGTGAATCCCCACATGTAACATAGAGAGAAGATACCTCATCAGTCTGGTGGATTGTTCATCAAGTTTACTCCAGCTGATTTAAGTTACTGTATTACGGTACGATAATACTTTAAAGATCCGTGGGGGGAAATTGGGATGTCACCTGCCACATGGAAAATACTCTTGCTTAGTTTATTGTCACGTGTACCGAGGTACAGTGAAGAGCGTTTGTTGCGTGCTAACCAGTCAGCGGAAAGACAATACATGATTACAATCCAGTCATCCAGTGTAGATACATGATAAAGGAAATAACATTTACTGCAAGATAATGTCCTGTAAAGTCCAAGTAAAGATAGTCTGAGGGTCTCCAATGAGATAGATAGTATTTCAGGACCACTCTCTAGTTGGTGGTAGGATGGTTCAGTTGCCTGGTAACTGCTGGGAAGAAAATGTCCCTGAATCTGGAGGTGTGTGTTTTCACACTTCTGTACCTCTTGCCAGATTGGAGGAGAGACCGGGGTGAGACTCGACCTTGATTATGCTGGTGTCCTTGCTGAGGTAGTGTGAAGTGTACATGGAGTCAGTGGAAGGGAGGTTGGTTTGTGTGATGTTCTGAGCTGTGTCTACAGCTCGCTGCAATTTCTTGTGCTCTTGGATGGAGCTGTTCCCAAACCATGCTGTGATGCACCCTTGATACAGTTTGAATGAATAGAAAAGGAGGGTTGCATGAGGGAATACAAGCATTAATAAAATGCTTTCTGCGGTGAATCTGTTGAAGTTGGTGAGAGTTGTTGGGGACATGCCGAACTTCCTAAGGCTTCTAAGGAAGCAGAGACGGTGGGGGGCTTTCTTGGCCATTGCTTTGACATGGCTGGTCCAGGACAAGTTGCTGAGTACAAAGTCACCTCATTGTTTTCCGTCAAAAAGTGTACAGATATATATCAAGGGTAAAGGAAGCAAGCAATTATAGGCCTTACCATTATCATGAGTAAGGAGCTTCCTGGCTTCCAAATCAAACTCCTCTTTACTTATCTTTTGCTTGAAACAAAGTTTCCCGTTTGCCCAGTATCTGAAAAATGTTTCTAAAACTGGAGATGAGAATTGTGTACCAGGCAGCTTCAATAAATGACTTTTATACAGTGGCTTTATGGTACAAGAATGTCACAATGCACAGTGTTACACATTGCATGGGTGGCACAGTCGCGCAACGGTAGAGTTGCTGCCTCACAGCACCAGAGACCCGGGTTCCATCCTGACTACGGATGCTGTCTGTTCGGAGTTTGTACCTTCCCCATGTCACTGCGTGGGTTCCAGTTTCCACCCACACTCCAAAGACATGCAGATTTGTAAGTTAATTGATTTCAGTAAAAATTGCTCCTGGTGTGTGGAGGATAGTGATAGTGTACTGGTCGTCATGGACTTGGTGGGTCGAAATGGTAAGCTCGGATTTTATTCCTTGGAGCGCAGGAGGCTGAGGGGTGATTTATAGAGGTGTATAAAAAATGAGGGGTATAGGGTGAATACACAGTGCTTATTTCCCAGCATACAGGAATTAAGAACCAGAGTAATAACTCAGCCTTAGCAACTGATCCAAGGTTATCGATATTGAGGGTAGCTATTGGATGGAGGGAATATGCCAGATGTTTTTATGGGGAAGGTGACTTGGAGGGTTATTAAAACTGCAGCGGAGAGGGAATCTTATGACAAGAATGAGTTTTTTCTTTAATTTCAACAGGTCTTGGGGTACTAAAGTTAATAAGGAGAAGGCCAAACATGAGTGGTGATTGATTCTTTGAAATGGGGAGTATGAAGAGCTGGAGGCTCAAACTGTGGATCAGCTAAGGTGAAGAGGATGTGAACTGTGATTCAGAAAGTGTCAGGCAGCCACGTAAGTGTTTAAAATCCGTATGAAGCCAAAATAGTGGGTCGCATTTTTTTCTAAGAGATGCAGCGTGGAAACAGGCCCTTTAACCCACTGAGTCTGTGCGACCAGCGATCCCCATACACTGGTTCTATGCTACAGATTAGGGACAATTTATTGTCACAGAAGGTTGCAGAGGTCAAGTCAATTGGGTATTTTAACGGCAGAGATAGATAGAGTCTTGATTAGTACGGGTGTCTGGGGTTATGAGGAGAAGGCAGGAGAAGGGAAAGATAGATCAGCCATGATTGAATGGTGGAGTATGTTTTAATATTGTGTTTCCTTACTGTAAACTGCTCCATTACAGCTTCACAACTAATTAACAGAGGCTTTACACTCGAGCCTTGGGTTCAGCCATTTTTATTCAGGATCCATCTTGGCTGCAGCCTCGTGGGTATTGCATCATGGGTACTGCACCACCGATGGTGTTATTCCCATAACATCCCCCTTTGTTTACAAAACACATATGTACAGGGACTTTACATGTATAGCAAGGAATTACATTCTTCCATCGCATCGTATTTCACTGAGTCCAACATGTGGACAGTCCATATCCCAACATGCATTTGACAGTCCATTTCCGCGGTAGCTTTCAAATTCTCATTCCTTGGATCTGCGACAGTTCAGTGCTCAGAATTATCTAAACTTTGAACAACACATGTCTGGTTTCTCATTTCCTTTCCCCTTTTTATTTATTTATTTATCTATCTATTTATTTATTTGTTCCTTTCCCCTTTTTAATTTATTAATTTGTTTAGTTTTAAAATGGCCATTACCGCTACTAAATAAAACTATGCATATCAAACTATAAAAGAACACAATAACATTAACTATTTAAACATAACCTAATAGCCTTTTAAATCTCAAATCAACTACAAGTAGAGACCCTATCCTTATTTGGGCACATAATCCTGCAGATAGCGTGGTTTTCGAACGCATCTACCAGATCTTGTTGTCAGGGTTTGATGCTCCCTGGGGACCGGTTGTCGGCTCATAGGTTGATTGTCTCGCTCTGGTTTAGGCATCGTCACCAGGTCATCTCGATCAACCAGGGTTTGATGTTCCCTGGGGACCGGTGGTCGGCTCACAGGTCGATTGTCTCGTTTAGTTTTGGAGAAGTCACCAGGTCAACATCAGCGTGATGAAATGGCTCTTTAGTCCTCAGATGGCGCCGATTCCAACGATAGATGACGTCGTCCTTGGTCCTGACTTCATACGATCTGGGTTGTGCCACATGGCCTACAACCACAACCTTCCTCCAGGGCTGATGTCGGTCACCGGTCGGCTTCACTCGAACTGGATCATCAGCTTTCAGGAGAATCAGATCTTGGGATCCTCTGTTGTAGTAGTTTGCTTGTCTGTCTCCAGCTGCTCTCAACTCAGCTCCTACCTTTTTCTGAATTTCAGGTTTGAGCAGCCTCTGTGTAGTTGGTGGAATGGTCCTGGTATATCTGTTCATCATTCTTTGTACTGGACTGCTACTCATGCGAGGTGTTCCAGGAGAATAAAGCCCCGGAGGCCGGTCGTGAGTCAGTTAGCCCGGAAGCCGTGAGTGAGAGTTGAGTCCAGAATTGTGAGTGCTCCAGCCGTGCTGACTGAACTGTGAGTCCACAAGCAGTTAGTGAGAGTTGAGTCCAGAACTGTGAGTCTACAAGTCATGCTGAGTGAATTGTGAGTCCACAAGCAGTTAGTGAGAGTCGAGTCCAGAACTGTGAGTCTACAAGTCGTGCTGAGTGAATTGTGAGTCTACAAGCAGTTAGTGAGGGTTGAGTCCAGAACTGTTAGTGAGTGAATCCAGCTGTTAGTGAGTAAATATTAATCTACAAGCCGTGGCTCACTCAGGAAGTTGCAATCACTCCGGAGGTCGCGCTCAGTCCAGAGGTCCAACCTGAGTCCAAGGCCGTCCTCAGTCCAGAAGTCGGGCGTGAGTAGATTCAAGAGTTTTACTGTCAAATGTCCCGGATGTGTGTGTGTGTGTGTGATGGAGGGTGTGTGTGTGAAAGTGTGAGTGTGTGAGATGGAGGGTGTGTGTGTGTGTACGTGTGAGCCCACCAGCCGTGATTGATTGAACTGCCAGCCCACCAGCCGTGAGTGAACTGCCAGCCCACCAGCAGTGAGTGAGTGAACTGCCAGCCCACCAGCCGTGACTGACTGAACTGCGAGTCCAAGAATCCATTGGACACACAATGTCCATACTAGCCCTCTGGAAACCAGTCCCGTCAGCCCACAACACCCATACTAGCGCTCCAGAGAGCCCCACCCCCCTTACTTGCCACAACTATTGGAATTGGCGGAAAGAGGTGGAATATTGCGTTGGGGAACCAGCCCTCCCATGTGAACATGGGACCCCACGGGTCCCAGTTAGTCTAGTATTCTCTAATGCTCTCTAATATTCTCTCCAAGTATTTCTAAGACACTGTAAGACACTAGGACCATATGGCTCTATATAAATCTATGACTCTATGACTCCACAATTATGGCTCTGTGACTATGGCTCGATGCTCATAGGGCCGAAAAGTTGTAGATGCTGCCTGTCGTGCTGAGTTACTCCAGCAATTTGCGTCTATCTTCGGTGTAAACCGGCATCTGCTGTTCCTTCTTGCACAAAGTGCTGGAGTAACTCAGCGGGACTGGCAACATCTCTGGAGAGAAGGAATGGGTGACGTTTCGGGCCGGGACCCTTCTTCAGTCTGAAGAAGGATCTCGACTCGAAACATGGCCCATTTCTTCTTTCCAGAGATGCTGCCTGTCCCGCTGAGTTACTCCAGCACTTTGTACCTGTCCACGTTCTCCACAGAGATGCTGCCTGTCCCACTGAGTTACTCCAGCACTTTGTACCTGTCCACGTTCTCTCCGGAGATGCTGCCTGTCCCGCTGAGTTACTCCAGCACTTTGTGGCTACCTTTGATTTAAACCAGCATCTGCAGTTCCTTCCCACACAAAATGCTTTCCTTACACGTTGCATCTGTAGGAGTTGGGGAGAGTTGTGGAGTGTAGTCTAGACGGTAACGAGCTGGGACAAAGTTGTACTTCCACTGGACATCGATGCGTTGATTTGGGGACTTCTTTTCTCCGAGAGTATTGCTCACGGTGCAGAAATAGTCGCAGGTCTCGACCTGTATAGTGGCCCTCAGTCTGTATTCTGCACAATATCCCCACAGATCTGTAGACTGAGAGCCACAGAGCTTTCTCCAGCTGCAAGAGTTCACTACAAGGTTCGCCTGTGATCCACACCGCAGTGTGATGTAGTTACCAGCAGGAGGGGCTGTTGGAGCTGTGATCATCACATTGATAGGAGCGTCTACAGGGAGAAACATTCCCAGCGTCAGACACACACACAGTGGAGCTCCCTGTATATTTACGTCCATTTGTCTCCCTCTGTCGGTCTCTGTCTCGGTCTCTCTCTCTCTGTCTCTCTCGCTGTCTCTCTCTCTATTCCTCCCCTATCTCTGTCTCCCTCCCTCTCTAAGACTCTAACATTCTCTAAATCTAACATTAAGATTTTCCCTCCCTCTCTCTCCCTCTTCCTCTCTCTCTCTCCCCCTCTCTCCCTCCCGCAGTGCGGCGCTCCCTCCTTCCTGCACCTCCCTCCCTCCAGGAGAAAACTCCCAACTTGTCACCCTGTATAACGAGGGAGGGAGGGACAGAGAGAGGGAGAAAGGGAGTGAGAAAGAGAGAGAGGCAGTGAGAAAGAGAGAGAGAGAGGGAGGAATGAGGGGAGAGGGAGAGGGTGGGAGGGAGGGAGTGAGAGAGAGTGAGAAAGCGAGGGAGAGAGAGGGAGTGAGAGAGAGAGAGAGAGAGAGAGAGAGAGAGAGAGAGAGAGAGAGAGGGAGAGAGGGAGGGGCAGTGAAGAGGGAATGCCGTTCCCTATAACGGGCAATGTTGAAGGGTTTGTGTACGGGATGGCGGGGAATACTCACACTGGACATTAACAGTGATGGTCTCTGAGCTGACAGTTCCGATCTCGTTCCCCGCTGTACAGAGATACCGACCAGCTTGTTGTGGGGTAATTCTGTTGAACACCAGCGTCTGGTCCCAGTGTCTGTACACAAAGCCATTGCGGTACCAGGAGTATCTGTTCACGGGTGGATCACTCACACGGCAGACTCAGCCGGTCATTCATATTCACGCTCACCTTCGCTCTGACCTCCACACCATTGACACGGGACTCAATGTGAACACCTTGGGGCTTATCTGAAACGTTTGGACAGGAAAGAGTTACCCAGGGTTAGACACACACACACATAAGCTCCCACTCTCTCTCCCTCACCCTCTCTTCCACTCTCCCTCTCCCTCCCTTTCCCCCTCCCTCCCTCCTAACCACCCTAGTTCATTAGGGATACTCAGCATGGTTTATTGTTCCGTTTAGTTTAGAGATATAGCGTGGAAACAGGCCCTTCGACCCACCGATTCTGTGATGACCAGAGATCGCCTGTTCACAAGCTAGATCTGTGTTTAGTTCAGAGATACAGCGTGGAAACAGGCCCTTCGGCCCACCGAGTCCATGCTGACCAGCGATCGCCGCACACTAACACTAACCTACACACACACACTAGGGGACAATTTACAATTTTTACCGAAGCCTATTAACCTGCAAGTCTTTGGAGTATGGGAGGAAACCGGAGCACCCGGAGAAAACCCACATAAGTCACAGGGAGAACGTGCAAACTATGCACAGACAGCACCCGTGGTCCGGATGGAACCCGGGTCTCTGGCGCTGTGAGGCAGCAGCTCTACCCGCTGCGCCACCAGGCCGCCCTGATTCGGGTCAATATAGACAATAGACAATAGGTGCAGGAGTAGGCCATTCAGCCCTTCAAACCAGCACCACCATTCAATGTGATCATGGCTGATCATCCCCAATCAGTACCCCGTTCTTGCCTTCTCCCCATATCCCCTGACTCCACTATCTTTAAGAGCCCTATCTAACTCTATCTTGAAAGCATCAAGAGAATCGGCCTCCACCGCCCTCTGAGGCAGAGAATTCCAGATTCACAACTCTCTGGGTGAAATAGTTTTTCCTCATCTCCGTTCTAAATGGCTGACCCCTTATTCTTAAACTGTGTGTGGCCCCTGGTTCTGGACTCCCCCGACATGGGGAACATGTTTCCGATGTTGGGGGAATCCAGAACCAGGGACCACAGTTTAAGAATAAGGGGTAATAGATTTAGAACAGAGACGAGGAAACACTTTTTTTAACAGAGAGTTGTGAGTCTGTGGAATTCTCCAGAGGGCAGTGGAGGCCGGTTCTCTGGATACTTTCAAGAGAGAGCTAGATAGGGCTCTTAAAAATAGCGGAGGATATGGGGAGTAGGCAGGAACGGGGTACTGATTGTGGATGATCAGCCGTGATCACATTGTCACTAAATGGATACCAAATTTTTCTGCCAAAATTCAACCTTTGATCAGAGCAAAATCTATCCCCCTTGACTCTACAGCAATTGGTGCCTTTACTTCTTTAAATAAACAATTAGAATCTGCGACATTACACGTCATCAATGAGGATCTCCCCTTTGTTGTTGAATGTGATTTAGCAGTATCAGCAACATTAAATTAAGGAGGACGACCAGTGGCTTTCATGTCTCGTACTCTCCAAGGTAGTGAATTGCACTACTCACCCGTCGAATAGGAAGCTACAGCAATTATTGAAGCAGTGAGAAAATGGAGTAATTTCCTTGCTCGCCAGCACTTCACTTTGATAATAGATCAGCGTTCAGTAGCTTTTATGCTGGATAATCGGAAACGAACGAAGATTAAAAACAGTAAAATTCATGAATGGAGGATTGAATTATCTGCATATAGTTATTCAATTGAGTACCGCCCTGGTAAGGATAATGTTACTCCGGATACATTAACTCGAGCATTTTGTGCCTCTGTTCATTCTTCTGCACTCACTGATCTTCACAATGGGATGTGTCATCCTGGAGTCACTCGTTTGTTACACAATGTTCGTTCCAAAAACGTACCTTTCTCTACAGAAGATGTGAAGATGACGTGTGCTTCATGTAGAATCTGTGCTGAATTAAAACCAAGGTTCTTCCATCCTGAAGAAGGAAGATTGATCAAAGCTACTTAACCTATGGAACGTTTGAGTATTGACTTCAAAGGGCCTTTACCATCCTCCTCTCGAAATGTTTACTTACCATAGTTGATGAATATTCGAGGTTTCCATTTGCCTTTCCTTGTCCAAATATGTCAGCTGCTACGGTTATCAAATGTTTAGATCAACTGTTTTCACTGTGGATTTCCAAGTTACGTACATTCTTATTGGAGCACCTCATTCATGTCAAAATATTTAAAAGACTATCTTTCTAATAGAGGAATTGCAACAAGTAAAACAACACCATATCATCCTATTGGAAATGGTCAAGTTGAGAGGTATAACGGAATCATTTGGAAAGCAGTGAAACTGGCTTTATAGTCAAATGACCATACCAGATCAGCAGTGGGAATGTGTTCTACCAGATGCATTACACTCCATCAGATCGCTACTGTCAACTGCTACCAGTACTACTCCACATTAGCGGTTCTTTAACTTCAAACGGCGTTATTCTAGTGGTACTTCTCTGCCATCATGGTTGACTAGCCATGGGCCTGTGTTGCTTCGTCGTTATGTCCGATCAAATAAGAAACAGCCTTTTGTTGATGAAGTTGAACTCTGATGTTAACTCTTCTTATGCAACTATCATGTATCAAGATGGATGTCAGTCAACTGTCTCACTTCGTGACCTTGCACCATGTCCGTCTACTCCATCAGCCCCATCACTCCTTGATAATATTAATCGAGAACTTCCTTCAACACTCCCATTACCTCCTATGGAAACTTCTATAAGTAATTCTAAAATTGAAAATGTAAATAAAAATATGAGTGAAGTTGATGACCCCCTCTCGCTCCTCCTCCCCTCTCCCCCTCTCAATCGCCCTCTTCCACCTCTCTCTCTCCCCCTCTCTCGCTCACCCCCTCGCCTCCCCCTCGTCTCTCTCTCTCTCTCTCTCTCTGTCTCTGTCTCTCTCTCTCTGTCTCTGTCCCTCTCTCTCACTCCCTCTCTCCCTTTCAGGTCGCTACATCACTACTATCAGAGTGGATTTCAAGATTCAGACGGTCGATGTTAATGGGGAGAAGATGAAGCTGCAGATCTGGGATACCGCTGGGCAAGAAGGATTCAGTACAATCACGTCTACGTAAGTTCAATCCCCCTCTCTCACCCATCTCACACCCCAACCTCTCCCCCTATCCCCCCTCCCTCAAGTCGCCAATTTTTTTTGACACATACACATACAAGATGTAGTGAAATGGAAGTGGCCATGCCTGCAGGATTCCCCTCCCTCCCCTGCTCCCTCTCCCCTCTCCTCTCCTCCCTCTCCCCCTCCTCTACCCCTCCTCTACCCCTCTCTCCCATCCCTCCCCCTCCTTCTTCCCCCTCTCCCCACTCCCTCTCCCCCTCTTTCTCTCTCCTCCTCTGTCTCTCCCGCCTCTCTCTCTTCCTTCCCTCTCACCCTCTACCCCTCTCCCTCTCCCCCTCTCTCTCACTCCCCCCTTCCTCTCCCTACTCTCCCACATAAGGTCATAAGTGATAGGAACATAATTAGGCCATTCAACCCATCAAGTGTACGCCATTCAAAAAAGGCTGATCTATCTCCCTCCTAGCCCATTCTCCTGCCTTCTCCGCATAACCCCTGACACGCCCACTAATCAACAATTAAACCACCTATCTGTGCCTTAAAAATCCCCACTGACTTTTGGCCTCCACCGCCATTTGTGAATCCCACAGATTCCCCACCCTCTGGCTAATAAATTCCCCCTCATTTCCTTCCTGAAGGAACGTCCTTTAATTCTGAGGCTGTGCCCTCTGGTCCTAGACTCTCCCACTCGTGGAAATATCCTCTCCACATCCACTGTATCCAGGCCTTTCACTGTTTGCTAAAGTTTCAATGAGGTCCCCCCCCCCTCGTTCTTCTAAACTCCAGCGAGTACAGGTCCAGCGCCGACAAACGCTCATCGTACGTTAACCCACTCATTCCTGGGATCTGTTGCCGTGAACCTCCTCTGGACCCTCTCCAGAGCCGGCACATCCTTCCTCAGATATGGGGCCCAAAATTGCTCACAGTTACGCCGAATGCGACCGGACCAGCGCCTCATAGAGCCTTGTTTTTGTAAACAGGTAACATTAGAAAATTTGCAGATGACACAAAGCTGGGTGGCAGTGTGAACTGTGAGGAGGATGCTATGAGAATGCAGGGTGACTTGGACTGGTTGGGTGAGTGGGCAGATGCATGGCAGATGCAGTTAAATGTGGATAAACGTCAAGTTATCCACTTTGGTAGCAAAAACAGGAAGGCAGATTACTATCTGAATGGTGTCAAGTTGGAAAAAGGGGAAGTACAACAGGATCTGGGGGTCCTTGTTCATCAGTCAATGAAAGTAAGCATGCAGATACAGCAGGCAGTGAAGAAAGCAAATGGCATGTTGGCCTTCATAACAAGAGGAGTTGAGTATAGGAGCAAAGAGGTCCTTATCCGGTTGTATAGTATCCTAGTGAGACCACACCTGGAGTATTGTTATTATTATTATTAACATTATACTTATGGGCACCTTTCAAAGACTCTCAAGGACGCCTTACAAAATGTAATAAGCAGATTACAAAACATATAAGCAGAATAAAACCAAAAAGTGTGCAGCTTTGGTCTCCAAATTTGAGGAAGGACATTCTTGCTACTGAGGGAGTGCAGCGTAGGTTCACAAGATTAATTCCCGAGATGGCGGGACTGTCATATGCTGAGAGAATGAAGCGGCTGGATTTGTATGCTCTGGAATTTAGGATGAGAGGGAATCTTATTGAAACATACAAGATTATTAAGGGTTTGGACAATCTAGAGGCAGGAAACATGTTCCCGATGTTGGGGGAGCTCAGAACCAGGGGTCACAGTTTAAGAATAAGGGGTAAACCATTTAGAATGGAGATGAGTAAACACTTTTTCACCCAGAGAGTTGTGAGTCTGTGGAATTCTCTGCCTCAGAGGCCGGTTCTCTGGATACTTTCAAGAGAGAGCTAGATAGGGCTCTTAAAGATAGCAGTGTCAGGGGATACGGGGAGAAGACAGGAACGGGGTACTGATTGTGGATGATCAGCCATGCTATCTTGAAGGGCTGAATGGCCTACTCCTGCATCTGTTGTCTATTGACTTGCCGATTAACGTTTTGGGAAGTTCTCCCCTTCACTCCTCACCCTCTCCCTCACCCCCTCCCTCGCCCCCTTCCTCTCTATCTCTCCCTCTCTCCCTCCCCACAATAGAAGGCTTTTTATCGGGATGAATCACAGCACGATTTAGGAACAGCTCCGTCCAAGACCCGCAGGTAATCGCAGAGAGTTGTGGAGGAAGGAACTGCAGATGCCTGTCCCGATGAGTTACTCCAGCACTTTGTACCTGTCCACGTTCTCCATAGATGCTGCCTGATCTGCTGAGTTACTCCAGCACTTTGTAACACGTTCTCCGGAGATGCTGCCTGACCCGTTGAGTTACTCCAGCACTTTGTGTCCATCATCAATTTTTACCAGCATCTGCAGTTCCTTGCCACACACTTAGAAACATAGAAAATAGTTGCAGGAGTAGACCATTCGGCCCTTCGAGCCGGCACCGCAATTCAATATGATCATGGCTGATCATCCACAATCACTTCCCCGTTCCTGCCTTCTCCCCATATCCCTTGATTCCGTTAGCCCTAAGAGTAGGTATGTTACAAAACGTACCTTCAGTCGCGCTGTAATTCTGCCACTGGCCGTGTGCGCAATTTTGGCGCCTTTAAGGGGGGGCGTCTGTTAAAACGCGGTTTCTCCTACCTTGTCGTGGGAATATTTTGCTGGAGAACAAGCGTTGGCTGACAAATCGTCCCTAGTGGCGATTTGTGAATTTTTTATTTTTATTAAATCGTCAATGTCAGCGCTACAGTCATTTTAAAAGCAGCTCCTGAAGCGTCAACGCCGATAACGGGGACGGATTTCACACAATGGACAGGTAAACGAAAGTGCTTTCTTTAAATGTATAAAAGTGCTTCTTAAGAAGCCTTTAATTCACAATTTTTCATGCGACACGGTGATTTTATTCCCCGAATTAACGGCAGTATTTTTCATGCCAATACGGGGTTAAATTCACCGCAAATGAACGTTCCAAAAGAACGCGTTCCAGTAATCCTCACTCGCAAGATGAATTAAATCCCCATTAATTTACAGGTATTAAACATTCAATTCCTTCCATTTGGCCTGTAAATTCATGAAAATTAGATTTAAAAATTATGTTATATTGTGAATTATTGTGTGAATGTTATTTGGACACTTAGGCTATTTAAAAATGTTAATCTATTCTTAAGAAATTGATAGATGTTTAGATCTAGTAATTGAATTTTGTAATTAGCTACAATTAGGTAACTAACTAATTATATGCTTTACTTTCAAGTAAGATTGTTTCATATTTGTTTCAGAATGCTTCAATCTATAATACCTGGAAATTTCTTTCAGTTACCATAATTTTTAAGAAAGTTATGGGCTTTTAACTGTCCTCAATCACAGCTTTTGTGTTAAGTCAATGGAAAAGCAATAGGGAACTAGATGCTAATTTCTGAGTATGATAATGGCCATAACTTTTTTAATACTGAAGATATGAAAGTGAATTAAGTGTCAAATTAAACTTCTTTTTATGCTTTATCTGATGGGATAAATTGCAGACTTTATTTTTAAAATCTGAAAATTTTGTAACATTGCTACTAAGAGCTAACTCTAACTGTCTTGAAAGCATCCAGAGAATTGGCCTCCACTGCCTTCTGAGGCAGAGAATCTCACAGATTCACAACTCTCTGGGTGGAAAATGTTCTCCTCATCTCAGTCCTAAATTGCTGACCCCTAATTCTTAAACTGGGTGTTGCCCCTGGTTCTGGGCTACCCCAACATCGGGAACATTTTTCTTGCATCTAGCCTGTCCAATCCCTAAAGAATTTTATATGTTTCTCTAAGTTGCCCAAGCAGTTGTCCCCACGTGCCTTAAAACCACCTCCATCGTGCCAGTGCCAAAACACTCCACTGCGGCGAGCCTTAATGACTTAGCGTGATATTTGACTCAGCACTGAAATTTGACAAACAAGTCAATGCCGTGGTAAAAGCTAGCTTCTTTCAGCTTTGGACGATAGCTATAATAAAACAATTCCTCCAGTCTGATGACCTCGAAAAGATCATCCACACATTCATCTCCTCCCGCCTAGATTACTGCAACTCCCTCTACACTGGCATCAGCCAATCTTCCCTGTCCCGCCTGCAACTGGTCCAAAACGCCGCAGCGAGACTCCTGACGGGCACCTGAAAAAAGGACCACATCACCCCGATCCTGGCCTCTCTCCACTGGGTCCGTGTGGTTCCGTATAAACTTCAAGATCCTCCTCCATGTCTACAAAGCCCTCAATGGGCTTGCCCACACCTACATAAAAAGTCTTCTCACCCACCACTCCACCTCCAGGCCCCTCAGATCGGCTGACATTCGGTTGCTGAATATCCCACGATCCAGGCATAAGCTCAGGGGCGACTGCGCCTATGCGGTTGCAGCCCCTAGACTGTGGAACAGCATCCCCTTTCCCATCAGAACTGCCCCCTCCATTGACTCTTTTAAGTCAAGACTAGAAACTTATCTATACACCCAAGCCTTTCCTGACTTCCTCTGAGTGAGGGCTACATGTATATATTATGTAGTTTGTTTTGTTTATGCTATTCTTATAACAAATGTAAAGCACTTTGGCCAACGAGAGTTGTTTTTAAAATGTTCTATATAAATAAATGTGACTTGACGACTTGACTGACTTCTGCCCAGTTGCACTTACTCCCATCATCACCAAGTGCTTCGAGAGGCTGGTCCTGGCACACCTCAAAGGCTGCCTACCTCCCACACTGGAACCCTATCAGTTTGCCTACCGCAAGAACAGGAGTACGGAGGATGCCATCTCAACGGCACTCCACTCCGCCCTCTCCAAAGTCGACAACACAAACACCTACGTGAGAATGCTGTTCATCGATTATAGCTCAGCATTCAACACCATTATCCCCTCAAAACTAATCACCAAACTCAGCAACCTGGGCATCAACTCCTCCCTCTGCAACTGGTTACTGGACTTCCTAACTAACAGACCCCAGTCTGTTAGGTTGGACAACAACACCTCTTCAAACCTCACCCTGAACCTCGTTCCATAGGGCTGTGTACTGAGCCCCCTCCTCTACTCCCTCTTCACCTGCGACTGCACACCTGTACATGGTTCTAAGAGAGAGAGAGAGAGACAGAGACAAAGACTGAGACTGAGAGAGAGAGAGAGGTCAGTGAGGGTGAGACAGAGACAGAGACTGAGAGAGAGAGAGATAGGTCAGTGAGGGGGAGAGAGAGACAGAGACTTAGAGAGAGAGAGAGAGAGAGAGAGAGAGAGAGAGAGAGAGAGAGAGAGAGAGAGAGAGAGAGAGAGAGATCGGCTCATCGGGCCTAGGCTCCGGGATATATCTCGGGCACCGGCTCCACACAACCTGAGCCGCCTTTCTGAGATGACCAGCATACCGTTTCGTGATGCGAAGAGACGCACATTGTATAGGATGTTCCTGCACATTCTGCACCTCCTTGCCTTTGTTTCCCATCCTGACACACCTTGGCGGATGGTGTTACCAACTGACGGTGGGGGGGGGGGTCCCTGGTGGGGGTCCATCTATACAGGAGTTGTCCCCCTTTACATTGGGGACCTGGGGTGGACTGTTGCATGGAGCGGTGGTTTGTAATAAACTTTTGAGTCGGTGCACGGGTTCGTCCGCCGCGTGTATTTTCTGTGGCAAGGAAGAAACCGTGTTCCACGTATACATGGAGTGTGAGAGGTTACTGCCCCTGTACCAATATCTGAAGAGGTTGTTCCTTAAGTTCTGGTTGCATTTTAGTCCCACGATTCTAGTGTGTGGGCATAAGGTAGGGTGTGGGGAGTGCCAAGTGGGGGGGTGGGACCTCCCTGTCGGTTTGCTCCTGGGGCTGGTTAAGATGGCCATTCGTGGGTCCAGGCAGCGGGCGGTCGATGGTGAGGCTAGAGTTGGCTGCCTGCCCCTCTTCCGGGCGTACGTCCGTGCACGGGTGTCCCTGGAGCGGGAATATGCGGTGTCCATGGGGACTCTGGAGGCCTTCCGTGGGCGATGGTCACCACGTGGGGTGGAGAGTATAATAAATAATGAATGTACTGTTGTACTATAATGATGTGTTTTGATATAATGTATCTTTTGATTATGTATTGATGTGATGTATCATTGAGTGTGTTGAATAAAGTTTTTGAAAAGTAAAAAAAAAAAGAAAAAAAAGAGAGAGGTCAGTGAGGGGGAGAGAGAGAGACAGAGACTGAGAGAGAGAGAGAGGTCAGTGAGGGGGAGAGAGAGAGAGACTGAGAGAGAGAGAGAGAGAGAGAGACAGACAGAGAGAGAGACTGAGAGAGAGAGAGAGAGAGAGAGAGAGAGAGAGAGAGAGAGGTCAGTGAGGGGGAGAGAGAGAGACAGAGACTGAGAGAGAGAGAGAGAGAGAGGTCAGTGAGGGGGAGAGAGAGAGAGAGAGACAGACAGAGACAGAGAGAGAGAGAGGTCAGTGAGGCGGAGAGAGAGAGGTCAGTGGGGGAGAGGGAGGGGGGGAAATCAGAGAGTGAGGTGTGGGAGTAAGAGGGGAGGAGTTGGGGCCACTTAACGATACCACCCACCCCAGCTCCTCTCCCCCCCCACCCACTGTGTCCCAGTCCCCACCCCCCTCCCTCATCTCCACTCCCCTATCCCTACACCCCCCTCCCTCCCCATCCCCTCTCCCTCCTCTCCACCTCCCCTCCCCTCTCTCTCCCTCCTCCCCTCTCTCTCCCCCCTCCCCACCCTTCCCCTTTTTCACCCAGAGAGTTGTGAATCTGTTGAATTCTCTGCCACAGAAGGCAGTGGAGGCCAATTCACTGAATGTTTTCAAGAAAGTTAGATACACAGTGCCCTCCATAATGTTTGGGACAAAGACCCAACATTTATTTATTTCCCTCTGTACTCCACAATTTGAGATTTGTAATAGAAAAAAAAATCACATGTGGTTAAAGTGCACATTGTCAGATTTTAATAAAGGCCATTTTTATACATTTTGGTTTCAAGATGTAGAAATTACAGCAGTGTTTATACATAGTCCCCCCCATTTCAGGGCACCATAATGTTTGGGACACATGGCTTCACAGGTGTTTATAATTGCTCAAGTGTGTTTAATTGCCTCCTTAATGCAGGTATAAGAGAGCTCTCAGCACCCACTCTTTCCATCACCTTTGGAAACTTTTATTGCTGTTTATCAACATGAGGATCAAAGTTGTGCCAATGAAAGTGAAAGAAGCCATTATGAGACTGAGAAACAAGAATAAAACTGCTAGGGACATCAGCCAAACCTTATGCTTACCAAAATGAACGGTTTGGAACATCATTAAGAAAGAGAGCACTGGTGAGCTTACTAATCGCAAAGGGACTGGCAGGCCAAGGAAGACCTCCACAGCTGATGACAGAATAATTATCTCGATAATAAAGAAAAATCCCCTTCATGAACGGAAATACAGAGGCTACACTGCAAGATGCAAACCACTGGATAGCCGCAAAAATAGGATGGCCAGGTTACACTTTGCCAAGACGTGCTTAAAAGAGCAACCACAGTTCTGGAAAAAAGGTCTTATGGACAGATGAGACGAAGATTAACTTATATCAGAGTGATGGCAAGAGCACAGAATGGAGGAGAGAAGGAACTGCCCAAGATCCAAAGCATACCACCTCATCTGTGAAACACGGTGGTGGGGGTGTTATGGCCTGGGCATGTATGGCTGCTGAAGGTATTGGCTCACTTATCTTCTTTGATGATACAACTGATGATACAACTGTGGATAAATGTGAGGTTATCCATTTTGGTGGCAAAAACAGGAAAGCAGACTATTATCTAAATGGTGGCCGACTAGGAAAAGGGGAGATGCAGCGAGACCTGGGTGTCATGGTACACCAGTCATTGAAAGTAGGCATGCAGGTGCAGCAGGCAGTGAAGAAAGCGAATGGTATGTTAGCTTTCATAGCAAAAGGATTTGAGTATAGGAGCAGGGAGGTTCTACTGCAGTTGTACAGGGTCTTTGTGAGACCACACCTGGAGTATTGCGTACAGTTTTGGGCTCCAAATCTGAGGAAGAACATTATTGCCATAGAGGGAGTGCAGAGAAGGTTCACCAGACTGATTCCTGGGATGTCAGGACTGTCTTATGAAGAAAGACTGGATAGACTTGGTTTATACTCTCTAGAATTTAGGAGATTGAGAGGGGATCTTATAGAAACTTACAAAATTCTTAAGGGGTTGGACAGGCTAGATGCAGGAAGATTGCTCCCGATAACCATATAACCATATAACCATTACAGCACGGAAACAGGCCATCTCGGCCCTTCAAGTCCGTGCCGAACATTAAAACAAATTTAAAAAAAATACTTCCCCCTAGTCCCATCTACCTGCACTCAGACCATAACCCTCCATTCCTTTCCCGTCCATATACCCATCCAATCTATTTTTAAAGGATAAAATCGAACCAGCCTCCACCACTTCCACTGGAAGCTCATTCCACACAGCCACCACTCTCTGAGTAAAGAAGTTCCCCTTAATGTTACCCCTAAACTTCTGTCCCTTAATTCTCAAGTCATGTCCCCTTGTTTGAATCTTCCCTACTCTCAATGGAAAAAGCTTATCCACGTCAACTCTGTCTAACCCGCTCATAATTTTAAAGACCTCTATCAAGTCCTCTCTTAACCTTCTGCGCTCCAAAGAATAAAGACCTAACTTGTTCAACCTTTCTCTGTAACTTAGTTGCTGAAACCCAGGCAACATTCTAGTAAATCTCCTCTGTACTCTCTCTATTTTGTTGACATCCTTCCTATAATTAGGCGACCAAAATTGTACTCCATACTCCAGAATTGGCCTCACCAATGCCTTGTACAATTTTAACATTACATCCCAACTTCTATATTCAATGCTCTGATTTATAAAGGCCAGCACCCCAAAAGCTTTCTTTACCACCCTATCTACATGAGATTCCACCTTCAGGGAACTATGCACAGTTATTCCTAGATCCCTCTGTTCAACTGCATTCCTCAATTCTCTACCATTTACCATGTACGTCCTATTTTGATTTGTCCTGCCGAAATGTAGTACCTCACATTTATCAGCATTAAACTCCATCTGCCATCTTTCAGCCACCTCTTCCAAATGGCCTAAATCTCTCTGTAGACTTTGAAAATCTACTTCATTATCCACCACACCACCTATCTTAGTATCATCTGCATACTTACTAATCCAATTTTCCACACCATCATCCAGATCATTGATGTACATGACAAACAACAGTGGACCCAACACAGACCCCTGAGGCACCCCACTAGTCACCGGCCTCCAACCTGACAATGTTGGGGAAGTCCAGGACAAGGGGTCACATCTTAAGGATAAGGGGGAAATCCTTTAAAACCGAGATGAGAAGAACTTTTTTCACACAGAGAGTGGTGAATCTCTGGAACTCTCTGCCACAGAGGGTAGTCGAGGCCAGTTCATTGGCTATATTTAAGAGGGAGTTAGATGTGGCCCTTGTGGCTAAAGGGATCAGAGGGTATGGAGAGAAGGCAGGTACGGGATACTGAGTTGGATGATCAGCCATGATCATATTGAATGGCGGTGCAGGCTCGAAGGGCCGAATGGCCTACTCCTGCACCTAATTTCTATGTTTCTATGTTTCTAACTGCTGATGGTAGTAACATGATGAATTCTGAAGTGTATAGACACATCCTATCTGCTCCAGTTTAAACAAATGCCTCAAAACTCATTGGCCGGCGGTTCATTCTACAGCAAGACAATGATCCCAAACATACTGCTAAAGCAACAAAGGAGTTTTTCAAAGCTAAAAAATGGTCAATTCTTGAGTGGCCAAGTCAATCACCCAATCTGAACCCAATTGAGCATGCCTTTTATATGCTGAAGAGAAAACTGAAGGGGAATAGACCCAAAACAAACAAAAGCTAAAGATGGCTGCAATACAGGCCTGGCAGAGCATCACTTGAGAAGACACCCAGCAACTGGCGATGTCCATGAATCGCAGACTTCAAGCAGTCATTGCATGCAAAGGATATGCAACAAAATACTAAACATGGCTACTTTCATTTACATGACATTGCTGTGTCCCAAACATTATGGTGCCCTGAAATTGGGGGACTATGTTTAAACACTGCTGTAATTTCTACATGATGAAACCAAAATGTATAAAAATGGCGTTTATTAAAATCTGACAATGTGCTCTTTAACCACATGATTTTTTCCTATTACAAATCGCAAATTGTGGAGTACAGAGGCAAATAAATAAATGATGGACCTTTGTTCCAAACATTATGGAGGGCATTGATTGGGGCTGATCAGCCATGATCACATTGAATGGCGGTGCTGGCTCGAAGGGCCGAATGGCCTACTCCTGCACCTATTGTCTATTGTAGCTCTTGGGGTGAAAGGAATAAAGGGATATGTGGAGAAAGCAGGAACGGGGAACTGATTTTAGATGATCAGCCAAGATTATATTACGCCCGCCTCTCCCCCCTCCCCCCCTCACTCACAAGCCACTCTTGTCCACGGCGACGGCCCGGACCCCCCCTTTGTGACAAATCATCTTCACCAGCGTCTCTTTCATGTTGGGACTCCACAGCGTCACTGTACCTGGGCGGGGGGGGGGGGGGGTTAACCGTGGGGTGGGGAGTGGAGTGAACACGGTGGCGCAGCGGTCGAGTTGCTGCCTCACAGCGCCGGAGACCGGGGTTCGATCCCGACCACGGGTGTTGTCTGTACGGAGTTTGCACATTCTCCCCGTGACCTGCGTGGGTTTTCACCGGTAGCTCCGGTTTCCTCCCGCACTCCAAAGTCGTGCGGGTGAGTAGGTTAGTTGATTGGTGTGTAAATGTGATAAATTGTTCCTAGTGTGTGTAGGGTAGCGTTAGTGTGTGGGGATCGCGGGTCGGCACGGACTCGGTGGGCCGAAGGGCCTGTTTCCACGCTGTATCTCTAAACTGAACTAAACTAAACGCTGAAGGGTCTTAACCCGAAACGTTACCTATTCCTTCGCTCCATAGATGCCGCCTCACCTGCTGAGTTTCCCAGCATTTTTGTCCACCTTAAACTAAACGCCGTGAGGTGGCAACATCGTGAGGGGGGGGGCGGTGGCAGCAGACGGCGGGGGGAGGGGGAGGGGGGGGAAGGGGAGAGGGGGAAGCGGAGAGGAGGGGCAGTCTGGGGTCACATGGGAGCGGGAAGAGAGAAGGGGAGTTGAGGGTTCACCGAGTGGAGGGGGAGAGGAGTGGGCGTCATAGAGTGATAGTGTGGAAACAGGCCCTTCGGCCCAACTCGCCCACACCGGCCAACAATGTCCCAGCTGAACCAATCACACCTGCGTGAGCTTGGTCCATATCCCTCCAAACCTGTCCTGTCCATGTACCTGTTTAAATGTTTCTTAAACGTTGGGATAGTCCCAGCCTCAACAACCTCCTCTGGCAGCTTGTTCCGTACGCCAACCACCCTCTGTGTGAAAAAGTTACCCCTCAGATTCCTATTAAATCTTTCTTCTTCACCTTGAACATATGTTCTCTGGTCCTCGATTCCCCGACTCTGGGCAAGGGACTCCGTGCATCTACCCGATCTATTCCTCTCATGATTTTATACACCTCCATAAGATCACACCTCATCCTCCCGAGGTCCATGGAATAGAGACCCAGCCTACTCAACCTCTCCTATAGCTCTAGTCCTGGCAACATCCTCGTAAGTCTTCGCTTAACCCTTTCAAGCTTGACAATATCTTTCCTATAACGTGGTTCCCAGAACTGAACACAATATTCTAAATGCTGTCTGCCAACGTCTTACACAACTGCAACATGACCTCCCGACTTCTATACTCAATATTCTGACTGATGAAGGCCAACGTGCCAAAGTCTTTTTGACCACCTTATCTACCTGTGACTCGACCTACAAGGAACCATGCACCTGTACTCCTAGATCCCTCTGTTCTACAACACTACCCAGAGGCCTACCATTTACTGTGTAGGTCCTGCCCTTGTTCGACATCCCAAAATGCAACACCTCTGTATTAAATTCCATCAACCATTCCCCAGCACACTTGGCCAATCGATCCAGATCCTGCTGCAATTGTTCACAACCATCTTCAATATCTGCAAAACCACTAACTTTTGTATCATCAGCAAACTTGCTAATCTTGCCCTATATGTTTTCATTCAAATTATTGATGTAGATGACAAACCGTAACGGGCCCAGCACCAAACCCTGAGGCACACCACTAGTCACAGGCCTCCAGTCCAAGAAGCAACCTTCCACCATCACCCTCTGCTTCGTTCCATTGAGCCAATTTGCTATCCTTTCAGCTATCTTTCCTTAGATCCCATGCGATCTAACCTTCCAGAGCAGCCTACCATGCGGAACCTTGTCGAACGCCTCACTGAAGTCCATGTACACAACATCTACATGGTCACATCTTCAATAAACAATCAGATTTGTGAGACACGACCTCCCACGTACAGAACCATGCTGACTGTCCCTAATCAGCCCTTGCCCATCCAAATGCCCGTACATCCTATCCCTCGGAATACTCTCCAGTAACTTTCCAACTACAGATGTTAAGCTCACTGGCCTGTAGTTTCCAGCATTTTCCCTGCAGCCCTTCTTGAAAAGAGGCACAACATTTGCCACCCTCCTGTCTTCCGGCACCTCTCCTGTATTCAAAGAGGGTGGAGGGGTGACATTCGGGGGGGAGAGAGGAGAGTGGGGGAGAGTCTGGGGTCAATGAGGGGAGAGAGGAGAGTGGGGGGGGAGTCTGGGGTCAATGAGGGGAGAGAGGAGAGTGGGGGGGATGGCATTTGAGCGGACGCTTGTGGAGGTTACGGGTGGGGGGGGGGTGCGGTGACCTCGCTGACCACTGACCGGTGCCCACACTGTCCGGAGTGACCGGTGCCCATTGTCCAGAGTGACCGGTGCCCACACTGGCCGGAGTGACCGGTGCCCACCTCCCCCTTACCCGGCAGGTGCCCCAAGTGGACGATGCCGTTGTGAGGGTTGTGGGTCATGACGTCCAGTCGACTGGCCTTGGTGCAGATGGCAGCCACCTCCTTGCCCACCGAGATGTCCAAGTACTGCAGGAACCCTGGCGCACTCTGCACCAGTAGGGGGAGGGGGGGGAGACAGGATGAGGCACACAGGGGGCATGGAGCATACGGGTGAGACACACGTGGGGAACAGGGCACAGAGGGATCACGGACACACGGCAAGTACGGGATCACACGCAGCGGGCACACGGCACACGCAGGGGCGTGCACACGGGGGTGGCACGGACAGAGGAATAGTGGGGGTGGAGGGTGCACAGGGAGCGGGGTCACGGACACAGGTCACAGACAGGGGGACAAGAAGCACATGGGAGGTGGGGAGAACAAGCAGGGGGGAGACACACACACACAACGCAAAAAACATGCACAAACACGCACACAAACATGCACAACGCACAAACACGCACACAAACACGCAAACATGCATAACGCACAAACACGCACACAAACATGCACACAAACACACAAACATGCATAACGCACAAACATGCACACACACACGCACAACGCACACACATGCACAAACACACACACAAACACGCACAACGCACACACATGCACAAACACGCACAAACACGGGCAGAGATCCCAAACGCGGAGTTTAGGTGTGGAGGGAAACATGCGTCACACGCAGGGAACACGGATGTGGAGAACACGCAGGCAGACGTGTATACACCGAGCACACAGCCCACACGCGGGTGGACAACATGGACACGTGGCACAGAACACACACACACACATGGATGGGGTGGGGGTGGGGAAGAGAGAATGAGAGAGAGACAGAGAGAACGTTAAATCACTCACTGACCAGGAGGGAACGTTACCGTGGGTGAGTGAGTGGGTGGGTGGGTGTGAGGTTGCCAGCAGGAAATGGTAGGGGAGGAACTCCATGCGGAGGACATCGTTGAACTTCTTCATGCAGTGCAGCTCGATGCCCTGGTTGTTGTAGATGTGCAGCCACTTCTTCTGTGCCACCGCAAACATGATCTCCGTGTGAAGCCACCTGACACACACAACACAACGCACAACGTGAGGCGGGTCAGGCACGCACCTCCCAGGGCAGCGGGTGGAGAGGGCACAGGCGGGCAGTGAACCCACAGAGATACAGTCTGATACACTGGACCCACGGAGATACGGTCTGATACAGTGGACCCACGGAGAAACAGTCTGGTTCACTGAACCCATGGAGATACAGCAGGGCTTGAAATTAGCGGTTGCCCGGGTGCCAATGGCAATCTACAGTCCCAACCTTATCACAGCAGTCGTTTGGGGGGAGGGGGGGGGGGGTGAAGAGAGGCACTCGTTCTAATCAAGAATCTGCCTATCTCTGCCTTAATAATATCCAATGACGGCCTCCACAGGCAAATAATTCCACAGATTCACCACCCTCTGACTAAAGAAATTCCTCATCTTCCTGAAGGTACATCCTTTTATTCTGATGCCATGCCCTCTGGTCCTAGCCTCTCCCACCAGTGGAAACATCCTCTCCACATCCACTCTGTCCAGGCCTTTCGCCGTTCAGTACATTTCGAAACTCCACGCGAGTGCAGGCCCGGCGCCGTAAAACGCTCATCGTACGTTGACCCACCCATTCCCGAGATCGTTCTCGTCAACCTCCTCCGGACCCTCTCCGGGGCCAGCACATCCTTCCTCAGATGTGGGTCCTAAAACCGCTCCACAGCGGCCGGGAGATTCTCCGGCTTTGGGGAATTCCACGGGCGGTAATCGCAGGCCCCACTCTCCCCTCTCCCCGACACTCCTTCTTAATCCCTCTCTACCCCAACACCAAGGACCCCCCTCCCTAACCTCCATCCCTGCCCCACCCCCCCACCCCCATCACCTTCGGTTCCGAGTGTAGTTTATTCTGTACAGTCCGAACGGAGGCAGGTCCAGGTTGAAGTACTGTGGGCAAAGGCAGGAGGTGAGTATGGTCTGAGAGTTTAGTTTAGAGTTACAGCGCGGAAACAGACCCTTCGGCCCACCGGGTCCGCGCCGACCAGCGATCCCCGCACACTAACGCTATCCTACACACACACACACACACACACACAAGGGACAATTTTTACATTTACCAAGCCAATTAATCTACAAACCTGCACGTCTTTGGAGTGTGGGAGAAAAACGAAAGACCTCGGAGAAAACCCACGCAGGTCACGGAGAGAACGTACAAACTCCGTACTGTAAGGCAGCAACTCTACATATGATTGTTAAGGGTTTGGACACGCTAGAGGCAGGAAACATGTTCCCAATGTTGGGGGAGTCCAGAACCAAGGCCATAGTTTAAGAATAAGTGATAAGCCATTTTGAACGGAGATGAGGAAATACTTTTTGACACAGAGAGTTGTGAATGTGTGGAATTTTCTGCCTCAGAGAGCGGTGGAAGCTGGGTCTATGTATGCTTTCAAGAGAGAGTTAGATAGAGCTCTTAAAGTTAGCAGAGAGAAGGCAGGAACGGGGTACTGATTGGGGATGATCAGCCATGATCACATTGAATGGCTCGAAGGGCCGAATGGCCTATTCCTGCACCTGTTGTCTATTGTCTACCGCTGCACCACTGTGCCGACAAACACTCATCATACGTCACCCCATTCACCCCCAGGATCATTCTCGTGAACCTCCTCTGGACCCTTCGAGCCAGCACTGCCATTCACTGTGATCATGGCTGATCATCCACAATCAGTATCCCCAGGGCTCAAAATTAGCGGTTGCCCGGGTGCCACTGACCACTCAAAGCGCCGCCGGGCAACCTAAACACCGAGTCATTTTGCCCGGCTTGGCAACCAGATACTGGTTTGTACTGAAGATAGACACAAAAAACTGGAGTAACTCCGCAGGTCAGGCAGCATCTCTGGAGAAAAGGAACGGGACAGCGGCTCCATTTCCTCTCCCTCCTGCCCCGCTCCCGCCCTGATAAGGGCCTCTGCTTGAAAACCCGCTAACGGCGCTTTCAAACAAACTCTCCCGCACTCCGAGGCCGGAGGGGGGAGGGAGGGAGGGAGGAGGGGGACGCCTCGGAGTGCGGGAGAGTTTGTTTGAAAGTGCCGTTAGCGGGTTTACAAGCAGAGGCCCTTATCAGGGCGGGAGGGGTGCGGGAGGAGGAGGAGATGGAGCCGCCTGTCCGGCCGCTGCTGCCACTGTTCGGGGCCCGTCATTCGCTCCGACCCTTCCTCACCCCGCACCAAGTATCTTTGCCCCGCAAAACAGCCGCCGACACGAAACGTCGCGTCTGAAGCAACTGCACCAAAGATCTCTGAGCTGCACCGCCCGGCCCCACACCTTGCTGTTGGCTGGCGGAGGAGGGAGGCGGTGGCGAGGAGTTCCCAACGGCAAGGCAGCGGGGCGATGTTGTCCGAGGAGCGCTGGCCTTCCTTCCTCCCACCTAGCTCTCCCCTCTCCCTCTCTCTCTCTCGTACGCCCCCTCCACCCCCCCTTAATCCTGGGACCCCTCCACTCCATCCCGCACTGATCCCCATTCCCGCCTTTATTCAGTCCTCACTGACATCCCCTGTGCTCCCCTCCCCATCTACCCCCCCCCCATCTATTCATCCTGCGCTGATCACCCTATCCACCTCGCATTGATTCTCCTGCCACCCCCACCCCCCATCCATCCTACACTGTTCCCCAATTCACCCTGTACTACCCCTTTGCTATCCATCCTGCAATTCTCCTCCATCCATCCATCCTGTACTGATCCCCCATCCATCCTGTACTGATCCACGCATTCATCCCGTACTGACCCACCCTCCATTTACCCTGCACCTTCCCCCTTCCCCTCATTCATCCTGTAGTGATCCCCCATTCATCCTGCACAGACCCTCCGATCCACACTGTACTGACCCCCCCCATTCATCCTGTACTGATCCTCCCATTCAAGAAGAATGGGGGGAACAGTCTGAAGAAGGGTCTCGACCCGAGACGTTGCCTATTTCCTTCGCTCCATAAATGCTGCCTCACCCGCTGAGTTTCTGCAGCACGTTTGTCTACCCCATCCATCCCGTACTGAACCCCCCTTATTCAACACCACTGACATCCCCGGTGCTCTCCCTTCACAATTTTACCTACTCCAACCAACACGTACTGATTCACCTGCCTCAATCCATCCATTCTGCACCGACTGCCTTCTAACCCCCCACCCCCATCTATCCACCCCGCACTGATTCACACACACCCCCCTCCCTGACCCTATTGTGCTGGAAATGTCTTCAGAGCTAACTTTGACTATGTTTGATAACGGAATGCAATCAAATGTATTTTAATTCCCAATGTTATTATTTGTTTTCATACATAAAGATGGATTAATTAAATTGTGAACACGTGAAACATTAAAACCGCAGTGTTCGATTGTCACTGTTACCGTTGACACGTTATTACAGAATTAATTTTCATTGCAAATCAATGCTCTTAATATGGAGTATCCGTACTGTAGTTATTTAATGAGCAACATTCATAACTATACGTAAGCATATATGTTACCATGGTCCAGGATTTATTGACACAGGTTGATCATACGCTGAATAATCCAACCACATTGTTGTTTGGAAGTGGAAAGAACTAATAGAAATTGCATTAATTGCAACGTGTAAAAAGAGTTGACATACTGTCTTATAATTTTGCTGCATGTCATTGTGGGATATATCATGTCTTGATTGGTGAATATGTTTAGTTTGTGACTTTATTTGAAGCAGAAATAATATGTGAATGCTTCATTGAGTATAATTCCGACTGGTAACTACGCACTTCGTCCGAGCACATTATTGCATGCGTCATGCAAGCCATCTTAAATGACCACCTAAACTGTCATTTGGCAACCTAAAAAGCTGCCAAGGTTGCCCGGCTGGCAACAGGGAAAAAAAGTAAGCGAGAGCCCTGGAGCACCACGCTGAGTTGACCATGAGGCAGACGCCCCCTCCTCTCCCTTTCCAGATGCCAGTGTACTGCCATACGGTGGATGGAGAAACCTTCAGGCTGGACCGCTGAGTCTGGGGAGCTGGGGGTGAGCCATGTCTCTGTGAAACAGAATACAGAGCATTCCCTCAGCACCCTTTGATAAAGCAGCCTTGCCCTTGTCCTCCACTTTATTTTCAAGGGACTGTACGTTGGCTACTAGGATAGTAGGGACACGGGGCCGAAGTCCCCTGCGCTTCAGTCTGACCTGAAGTCCTGCCCGTCGGCCACGTTTCCGGACACAATGGAGGCTTCCCCTTTGTTTCCAGGTGCTGAGTCCACTGTACCTGCTGATTCTGCGGACCTGCGCTGGAACGGGGATTCCTTCACAGACGGCAGCTCCAGCTCCATAACGAAGGGGGTACATTCAGTTGGAAGCTCCAGCTTCATTGTTCCTGGGAGATCCGGCCCGTGGGCTCTGGAGGTGATCCCGGGTTCCCAGGTACAGTACCTGGGATCCTCAGTCGGGTCGGGAGTTCCACAGCCAGCGTGGGAAAATTTAAAGTCCGGGGCTCCCGCAGCTGTGGGAGATCGCGAAATTGCCAGCACATTCAGCTGCCCAAGCAGATTGTCTGAAACGGCACCGATTACTGCCGTTTCCCTGATGCAGGTAAGTTGATAGAAGTTGTAGGTGAACCTTTTCTGTTCTGGTGCTCCGCAAAAGTCGCCGCAGGCAGGCACCATCTTAATTGGCTTGGTAAAACTGAAAATTAACCCTAGTGTGTAAGATAGTGTTAATATGCAGGAATCGCTGGTCGCCTGGACTCAGTGGGCCGAAGGGCGCCTGCTTCCACGCTGTATTTCTAAACTAAACTAAAACTAGGGACCATTTACAGAGGTCCAATTAATCTACCAACCCACACTACTTTGTGGTGAAAACACAGTTACAGGAAAACATGCAAACTCCACACACAGACATCACTCAAGGTCAGGATCTGGGTCTCCGGCGCTGTGAGGCAGCAGCTCTACCAGCTACGCCACTGTGCAGCCAACTAAAAGCCTACTACCTCATTCACACTTTTATTTTTTGGCCCCATGTCAGCATCATTCAAGGTAAAACATTGGGAGGACGTAGATTGGCTGTCTCTTCTGTTTAAAATAATGACAACAATTGCTTTGATGGGAGCAAAATTAGGTTGCAAGGTTGAAAGACAATGCTTCTTTTATCAGAGAACATGTCCTTCTATTTTAGTTTCAGAGGTACAGAATGGAAACATGCCCTTCAACCCACCGAGTCTATGTCTGTCCAGAAAAGTATAAAATAGAAGAAGCTAAATAAAGCCCATTAGAGAGCAAAAAACATTATGTTGAAACTGTGAGTTGGAGAACTCAGCAGTTGAAATCTTGAATTAAAAAGGAGATTTCATAAGTAGAATTCAATAAAACCCTCGCTCTGATGGACCTCAGTGGAGAGGGCACGGTGTCTGTTTTTGCCGATTGTCCACTATAACCAAGTGAGGGGGTAAAGTTTAACCCAGGCCCAGGCCGGGAGGGAACAAAGGCGATTAAAACAGGGGAATTCACAGGCCGCCTTCATGCTGCGCACTCTCTCAGCTCCTGCAACCGGAAGCTCCCGCCATGAGGTGCCAGCTCGGTGGGTAACTGGCGGAAGTGGGGGGCAGTGCAATGGGGGCTTTGGTCCGCTATAACCAAATCTGCTGTATAGAGGTCCGTTATTGCGAGTGTTTCCTGTACAGTACATCATATTTTAAACTCCATGAAAAAAATTCATCCACATGTTTTGCGGGAAGGCCAGTATTTACAGTGAGAATAGTTAGCATAAATTTGCAGTCCTCATCAATTCACTTGCATCCCTCAGCAAGGCTTCATTGGCTCACTGTGTTGCTGAAATAGTTATCAGTGAGTAGCAATGCCAGGATTTCTGCATTTAATTTTGAACATGAAAACTCAGATGTTTCTATCAGTTTTATGGTGTGGCAATGGTAAAACACTGACAGTTTTGCCACCATCTGGGCTACTAAATTAGGTCAAATTTAGATTAGTGAAAAGAAGTGAGATCTTTACATAAGCTGTTGCAGAAAGTGGTAAAAACAAGCATATTTTTCTAACCATAAGGTTCTGTTGCCTCAGGTAGAAATTTTGCTTTCGTCCAAGATAATAGAATTGAAAATTTTGATTTGCAGCATTGGATACAGCTAACATCACCGTAAAAAAACAAGTCTTTAAGTTATTAGCCGCACTATGTATTTACTCCCTGGAGGTTCGTGATCTGGCTTTGGACGCACTGGAAAACTACAAGGCAAGTATAAACTGCCTCAAAACATCCTGGCAATATGTGCTTGTTAGAAACGCAGGGATCAGTAAGTGACAACCCTTCGGCCCACCATGTCCGTGCCAACCAGCGATCACCCTGCACACCCTGCCCTGCACACCAGGGAAAAGTTACAATTTACAAAAGCCAAGTAACCTACAAACCTATCAACGTGTACGTCTAGAGTGTGGAAGGAAACTAGAGCACCATGAGAAAACCCACACTGTCACAGGGTGAACATACAAACAGCACCCATAGTCAGGATCGACCCCGTGTCTCTGACGCTGTAACGCACCACTGCGTGGCTGCCTATCTTCACACATTCTGCCTGATCTCCAGCATTTTCAGCAGTTTCTGTTTTTTATTGCATAATGCAGTATTACACTAGAGTGTGCAAAAAAATACTAAAAAGGTAACTTTCCCAAAATGAGTAACTGTTTAATCAATGAAATTTTATAATTCACATTTGTAAACCTCATGAGTGTCCTGGTCCAAGTGAATTGACTTTAGTAGATAATAAATTCAATACATAAAGAATTCCCTGGATTTATTGCAAAACTCAGATTGCTCCAAGAGCTGTCCTGCGATCATCCGTACACAAGTTCTATGTTATCCCATCCTATACATGAGGGCCAATTTACAGAAGCCAATTAACCCACAACCTTATATCTTTGGAGTGTGGGAGAAAACTAGAGCATCTGGAGAAAACCCATGCAGGCACAGAAAGAACACACCAACTCTGGACAAACAGCATCCATTGTCAGGATTGAATCTGGGTCTCTTGCACTGGAAGAC
>JAXLNO010000257.1:5000-22500 GCA_038087875.1 Malacoraja senta | reverse complement strand
CGGTTTGCTTCGAAAAGGCAAATGGCAGTTTGCTTTGTAAATGCAAAAGGTGGTTTGCTTTAAAAATGCTCAAGGTGGTTTGCTCTGAAATGCAAATGGTGTTTTGCTTTTGAAAATGCAAAAGATTTGCTTTGAAAATACAAAAGGATTGCTTTGAAATGCAAATGGTGGTTTGCTTTGAAAATACAAAAGGTAGTATGCTTTGAAAATGCAAAATGTGGTTTGCTTTGAAAATACAAAGGTGGTTTGCTTTAAAATGCAAAGGTGGTTTGGTCTGAAAATGCAAAAGGTGGTTTGCTTTGAAAATGCAAAATGTTTGCTTTGAAAATGCAAATGGTTTGCTTTGAAGATGCAAAGATTGCTTTGAAAATGCAAAGATTTGCTTTGAAAATGCAAAAGGTTTGCTTCGAAAATGCAAAAAGTATCCTGAAATGCAAAAGGTGGTTCCGTTTGTAAATGATAAAGGGGTTCGGTGGTTCGGTTTGAAAATGCAAATGGTGGTTTGGTTTGAAATGGAAATGATGGTTTGGTTTGAAAATGCAAATGGCGGTTTGCTTCGAAAATGCGAAAAATGTTTTGCTTTGAAAATGCAAACGGTGTTTTGCTTTGAAAATGCAAAAGGTGGTTTGCTTTGCAAATGCAAAAGATGGTTTGCTTCGAAAATGCAAATGGCGGTTTGCTTCGAAAAGGCAAATGGCGGTTTGCTTCGAAAATTGAATTTTTTTTTGCTTTGAAAATGCAAACGGTGGTTTGCTTTAAAATGCAAATGGTGTTTTGCTTTGATAATGCAAAAGGTTTGCTTTGAAAATAAAAAAGGTTTGATTTCAAAATGCAAAAGGATGTACTTGAAAATGCAAAAGGTTTGCTTTGAAAATGCAAATGGTGGTTTGCTTTGAAAATGCAAAAGTTGGTTTGCTGTGAAAATGCAAAAGGTGGTTTGCTTCATGCAAAAGGTGGTTTGCTTTGCAAAATGCAAAAGGTGGTTTGCTTTGAAAATGCAAACTGTTGTTTGCTTTGAAAATGCAAAATGTGGTTTGCTTTGAAAATACAAAAGGTGGTTTGCTTTGAAAATGCAAAAGGCAGTTTGCTTTGAAAAAGCAAAAGGCAGTTTGCTTTGAAAATGCGAAAGGCGGGTTGCTTTGAAAGTGCAAAAGGTGGTTTGGTTTGAAAATGCAAAAGGTGCTTTGAAAATGCAAAATGTTTGCTTTGAAAATGCAAATGGTTTGTTTTCAAAATGCAAATGTTTGCTTTAAAAATGCAAAAGGTTTACTTTGAAAATGCAAAATGTTTGCTTTGAAAATGTAAAAGGCGGTTCGGTTTGAAAATGCAGAAGGGGGTTCGGGTTGAAAATGCAAAAGGAGGTTCGGTTTGAAAATGCAAATGGTGGTTTGGTTTGAAAATGCAAATGATGGTTTGCTTTGAAAATGCAAATGGTGGTTTGGTTTGAAAATGTAAATGGTGGTTTGGTTTGAAAATGAAAATGGTGGTTTTGTTTGAAAATGCAAATGGTGGTCGGGTTTGAAAATGCAAAAGATTTGGTATGAAAATGCAAAAGGATTGGATTGAAAATGCAAAAGGTTTGCTTTGTAAATGCAAATGGTGGTTTGCTTTGAAAATGCAAAAGTTGGTTTGCTGTGAAAATGCAAAAGGTGGTTTGCTTCATGCAAAAGGTGGTTTGCTTTGCAAAATGCAAAAGGTGGTTTGCTTTGAAAATGCAAACTGTTGTTTGCTTTGAAAATGCAAAATGTGGTTTGCTTTGAAAATACAAAAGGTGGTTTGCTTTGAAAATGCAAAAGGCAGTTTGCTTTGAAAATGCAAAAGGCAGTTTGCTTTGAAAATGCGAAAGGCGGGTTGCTTTGAAAGTGCAAAAGGTGGTTTGGTTTGAAAATGCAAAAGGTGCTTTGAAAATGCAAAATGTTTGCTTTGAAAATGCAAATGGTTTGTTTTCAAAATGCAAATGTTTGCTTTAAAAATGCAAAATGTTTGCTTTAAAAATGCAAAAGGTTTACTTTGAAAATGCAAAATGTTTGCTTTGAAAATGTAAAAGGCGGTTCGGTTTGAAAATGCAGAAGGGGGTTCGGTTTGAAAATGCAAAAGGAGGTTCGGTTTGAAAATGCAAATGGTGGTTTGGTTTGAAAATGCAAATGATGGTTTGGTTTGAAAATGCAAATGGTGCTTTGGTTTGAAAATGTAAATGGTGGTTTGGTTTGAAAATGAAAATGGTGGTTTTGTTTGAAAATGCAAATGGTGGTCGGGTTTGAAAATGCAAAAGATTTGGTATGAAAATGCAAAAGGATTGGATTGAAAATGCAAATGGTGGTTTGGTTTGAGTATGCAAAAGGTTTGCTTTGAAAATGCAAAAGGTTTGCTTTGAAAGTGCAAATGAAGGTTTGGTTTGAAAAAGCAAATGGTGGTTTGGTTTGAAAATGCAAATGCTGGTTTGGTTTGAAAATGCAAATCGTGGTTTGGTTTAAAAATGCAAATGCTGGTTTGGTTTGAAAATGCAAATGGTGGTTTGGTTTGAAAATGCAAAAAGTTTGGTTTGAAAATACAAAAAGGATTGGTTTGAAATTGCAAATAGTGGTTTGCTTTGAAAATGCGAAAAATGTTTTGCTTTGAAAATGCAAAGGTGGTTTGCTTTGAAAATGCAAAAGGTGGTTTGCTTTGTAAATGCAAAAGGTGGTTTGCTTTGAAAATGCAAATGGTGGTTTGCTTTGAAAATGCAAAAGGTGGTTTGCTTTGAAAATGAAATAAGGTTTGCTTTGGAAATGCAAAATGTTTGCTTCGGAAATGCAACAGTTTGCTTCGAAAATGCAAATGGTGGTTTGGTTTGAAAATGGAAAAGGTGGTTCGCTTTGGAAATGCTAAAGATGGTTTGCTTTGAAAATGCAAAATGTGGTTTGCTTTGAACATGCAAAAGGTGGTTTACTTTGAACATGCAAAAGGTGGTTTGCTTTGAAAATGCAAAAGTTGGTTTGCTTTGAAAATGCAAAAGGTGGTTTGCTTTGAAAGTGCAAAAGGTGGTTAGCTTTGAAAATGCAAAAAGATTTGCTTTGAAAATGCAATAGGTGGTTTGCTTTGAAAATGCAAAAGGTGGTTTGTTTTGAAAATGCGAAAGGTGGTTTGCTTTGAAAATGCAAAGGCAAGTGCGGTTGCTTTGAAAATGCAAAGGCAAGTGTGGTTGCTTTGAAAATGCGAAGGCAAGTGATTAAAAGTCAAATCTTGACCACTTCCTGTTTGCAATCTATATTGATTTTAGAAAAATCGCTTCCTTTTACGGCTGGGATTTTTGTCCGTCTTACTCAGAGTCCCCCTCCAGCTGTCAGGGCCAGAGGATTTTTCCCATCGATGAAAAATAAGACTTATTAATGTTTTAAAAATGTTGAGATTCTCTCTCCTGTCAATCACACCATGAAGGTCACGCCCCATCCGTTGGGAGGGGAAGGGACTATACACCCGGAAGTGTGGACGTTCCGCAGTCGCTAGTAGATTGTGAAGGAGAGATCATGACTCTCAGTCTGAGCTGTGACTAAACTGAACACTGAACACATGTCTACTAAACTGTGAGTGTGGTTTGATGTGCTTTTATGTGGTTTATTTGGAACTGTGTTTGGAAGGAATAAATGTGTTTACGTGGCTTTTGACTGTGCCGCTAATTCAAAAGTGTGCCTTTTGACTGTGCCGCTAAACTGTGCCTATATTTTAATATGTGTTTTGCTTTTTAAATGTAGCTTGAATTTTAAATGAGGCTTGCTGTGCAACCGTTTTTTGAAGGAAAACCCGTGAATAAACCTTTTATTAGATCACGACTGTGTTTAATGCAAAATTGCCGCTCATTCCGTGACTTCCGCTTAGTGGAGAGATGGTGCTGAATGCGTCATTTCCGGTGAGTTCAGAGGCGCTCAGTGCGGAAGGGCCAAAGTGGAGACGCCGCCCTGAACAATTTGAGTAATTCAAGAGAGCTCACTGCCATACATATGGTGAGTGTGTGTGTTTGTTGAAAGTTATTTAAAGCACGTTTTTGCAGTAGCAGCAGCTCGAGAGGAGTGTTTTGTAATAAAAAAGGCTTTAAACATTTGAATCATTTGGTTTAGACACATCTGTGTTCTTATTTTCAAATTACTTACATAGAATATATGGTTAGTAAAAGGATTCAGTATGCTTACAACGTTCTGAAGTTATTTGGCATTTTAGTATTGGTGTTGTGTGTGAGTGTGTGTCTGTGTGTGTGTGTTTGTTTATGTGTGTGTGAGAGAGTGTGTCTATTTGTTTGTGTGTATGTGTGCATGTCTTTCTATATGTGTATATGTGTGTGTGTGTGTTTGTGTGTGTATGTGTGTCTTTGTGTTTGTGTGCATGTCTGTGTGTGTTTCTGTGTGTGTTTCTGTGTGTGTGTCTGTGTGTTTGTCTCTGTGTGTGTGTCTCTGTGTGTGTGTCTCTGTGTGTGTGTGTCTGTGTGTGTGTGTCTCTGTTTGAGTGCTTGGAGTGCAGTGAGGTTGGAATTGCTGCCCGCATCCTGCTTGGAGTGCTGTGGGGTTGGACTTACTGCCTGCACTCTGCTTGGAGTGCTGTGAGGTTGAATTTGCCTCCTGCACTCTGCTTGCTGTCTGGTTAGACTTGCTGCCTGCACTCTGCTTGGAGTGCTGTGAGGTTGGAATTGCAGCCACCACTCTGCTTGGAGTGCTGTGAGGTTGGATTTGCTGCCTGCACTCTGCTTGGTGTGCTGTGAGGTTGGATTTGCTGCCTGCACTCTGCTTGGAGTGAGGTTGGACTTGCTGCCTGCACTCTGCTTGGAGTGCTGTGAGGTTGGATTTGCTGCCTCCACTCTGCTTGGAGTGAGGTTGGGTTTGCTGCCTCTACTCTGCTTGGAGTGCTGTGGTGTTGGACTTGCAATGTTTTAAGACTCGTTCACATTTTAAACTTTAATAAATCATTTTTCCACTTGCCATGTCTGCGTGTTCTTCATCACAATGGGTACCTAATAGGCAGGAATGCCTGCGCTGTCGGAGAGCCACTAAGAGTGCCAGGGGGAGGGGGGAGGTTGAGGGGAGATGGACTGAATGTAAGTGTGGGGGGGGGAGGGGAATGGCAAGGAGCAGAGTTGTGGAGTGAAGGGAGGAGGGGTAACTGAGTGAACTGCCACCACACCAGCTGTAATTGACTGAAGTGCCAGCCCACCAGTCGTGACTTCACTGAACTGTAAGTCCAAGAATCCATTCAGTCCACATTGTCCATACTATCCCTCTGGACACCAGTCCCTTCAGCCCACAACACCCATACTAGCGCTCCAGAGATCCACACAAGGATAGACGTTCTTCCTTCATTGCTGTGATCTGTAAAAAGAGATGAAAATGTCTAAAATTGATTGTCCACCATTTCCTCCTTCTCTCTCACAGACTCTGTCACCTGTTTAACCATATAACCATATAACCATAACAGCACGGAAACAGGCCACCTCGGCCCTTCAAGTCCGTGCCGAACTTTTTATTTTTTTAATTTTTTTTTTATTAAAAAAAAAAAAAAAACTCTCGCCTAGTCCCATCTACGTGCACTCAGACCATAACCCTCCATTCCTTTCCCGTCCATATACCCATCCAATCTATTTTTAAAGGATAAAATCGAACCTGCCTCCACCACTTCCACTGGAAGCTCATTCCACACACCTGCCACTCTCTGAGTAAAGAAGTTCCCCCTAATGTTACCCCTAAACTTATGTCCCTTAATTCTCAAGTCATGTCCCCTTGTTTGAATCTTCCCTACTTTCAATGGGAAAAGCTTATCCACGGCCACTCTGTCTAACCCACTCATAATTTTAAAGACCTCTATCAAGTCCCCTCTTAACCTTCTGCGCTCCAAAGAATAAAGACCTAACTTGTTTAACCTTTCTCTGTAACTTAGTTGCTGAAACCCAGGCAACATTCTAGTAAATCTCCTCTGTACTCTCTCTATTTTGTTGACATCCTTCCTATAATTAGGCGACCAAAATTGTACTCCATACTCCAGAATTGGCCTCACCAATGCCTTGTACAATTTTAACATTACATCCCAACTTCTATATTCAATGCTCTGATTTATAAAGGCCAGCACACCAAAAAGCTTTCTTTACCACCCTATCTACATGAGATTCCACCTTCAGGGAACTATGCACAGTTATTCCTAGATCCCTCTGTTCAACTGCATTCCTCAATTCGCTACCATTTACCATGTACGTCCTATTTTGATTTGTCCTGCCGAGATGTAGCACCTCACATTTGTCAGCATTAAACTCCATCTGCCATCTTTCAGCCCACTCTTCCAAATGGCCTAAATCTCTCTGTAGACTTTGAAAATCTACTTCATTATCCACAACACCACCTATCTTAGTATCATCTGCATACTTACTAATCCAATTTTCCACACCATCATCCAGATCATTGATGTACATGACAAACAACAGTGGACCCAACACAGACCCCTGAGGCACCCCACTAGTCACCGGCCTCCAACCTGACAAACAGCCATCCACCATTACTCTCTGGCATCTCCCATTCAGCCACTGTTGAATCCATCTTGCTATTCCACCATTAATACCCAACAATTGGATCTTCTTAACCAACCTTCCATGACGAACCTTGTCAAAGGCCTTACTGAAGTCCATATAGACAACATCCACTGCTTTACCCTCATCAATTTCCCTAGTAACCTCTTCGAAAAATTCAAGAAGATTAGTCAAGCATGACCTTCCAGGTACAAATCCATGTTGATTGTTCCTAATCAGACCCTGCTTATCCAGATGCTTATATATATATTATCTTTAAGTATCCTTTCCATTAATTTGCCCACCACTGACGTCAAACTAACAGGTCTATAATTGCTAGGGTTACTCTTCGAACTCTTTTTAAACAACGGAACAACATGCGCAGTACGCCAATCCTCCGGCATTATTCCCGTTTCTAATGACATTTGATGTTTTCAGTAGAATTTCTGGCAGTTTCTGAGCTGCCAGCCCACCAGGCCTTTGTTTCTGAGCTGCCATCCCACCAGGCCTGAGTTTCTGAGCTGCCTGCCCAAGAATATATTCGGCCCACAAAACCGATGTTAGAACTACAGAAGCCCCCACCACCGCCCCGCCACTGGCCAGCAATATTGGAATTGGTGGAAAGGTTGAAAATTGCTTTGGGGGACCAGCCCTCCCGTGTGAAGATGGGACCCAACGGGTCTCACTTAGTCTAGTGTACTTATACAAGAAGAAGTTTGGATGAATATCTTACTGTTTTTACTACTACAATAAAGAAACTATTAATCAAGAGACTGTGTTTGGAAGATTTCCCTTTCAACGGCATTGAATGTCTCGGGGAGAGCGCGTGAGTGAGTTTCGATTATCTCTTGAACCCCTGTCTTCAATCAGAGTGAGTAAAGGAAAGAATCCTTGAAACGATATGAAAATCTGTCACTATAGGTATTACCCCAGATTACTACCCCACAGTGTGTCACGCTATCAGTACTACTCCATAGTGTGTCCCTCCATCAGCACCACCACAGTGTGCCCCTCCATCAGCACCACCACAGTGTGTCCCTCCATCAGTACCACCACAGTGTGTCCCTCCATCAGCACCACCAGTGTGTCCCTCCATCAGCACCACCAAAGTGTGCCCCTCCATCAGCACCACCACAGTGTGTCCCTCCATCAGTACCACAGCAGTGTGCCCCTCCGTCAGTACCACCAGAGTGAGCCCCTCCATCAGTACCACCACAGTGTGTCACTGCGTCAGTTCTGCCCCATTTTTATCCCTCCATCAGTACTATCCCACTGTATGTCACTCCATCAGTGGACGGAGAGAGGGCAGCCCTGAGAGGGGGAATAGAGAGCGTAGGAGAGTAACAGTTCAGAGAGAGTGACATCAGTAAGGATGGAGGGAGAGAGAAAGAGAGGAGGGAGAGGTGCTGCATCATTCGCGTTTTACTTAGGTTTAGGACAATTCTGAGGCGGCAATGTTTCTGTTCTCTGAGTGTCGTGAGTCTTTGGGTCGTTCCTCCCCAGAGGTGATGAAGGAAGGCAGAGGATGTTAGTGTCCCATGGTATATACAGATCTATTCCAGGCAAGCAGGGAGTGAATGGTTCCCGGGGTCAGTCAGCAGGAGTGTGGGGTTGAGGTTAGTCAGTGAAGCCGCGATCATATTGAGTGGTGAAGCAGAGTGGAGGGGGGGGGGGCATTTTAGTCCGAGGTGATGTGTTGAACTAATTCCTCAACCTGTGGACAAAGGTCGCCCAGTCCAGTCCACCTTCAAACTGGGCACCAGAAGCCCTGAGAGGATCCCTGAAATTTGGCATTGCCTTGCTGAGTGAAACGGATTGAAGGAAATCAGACAAACAACATGAGGTGGAGAGTTGGATCTGATGGAGTTTGAAACAATATCCCTTTTGCTGGAACAATGCCGCCACTCCCAATTTCCATCCCTCAGTATTCAATTTCAATTTTTCAATTTAAAACTTTATTGGCATGATAAAAAATACATTGTTATATTGCCAAAGTATAAAACATGACATACATATTTAAAATGCATAAGTATAAATACAAGTATACAGTGCATAGATAGATATGTCCCTGTACATAAACTCGCAAGAGGCCTATAGCCCTTTATTGATTGCTACACTTTCTTGCAGCTGTAAGCAGTACAACAGGATAGCAAGTTTAGCAATTCAATATTAATTTCTAAATGTCATTTAATGCCAATTAGTGTGTGCGTACATATGTGCATATTGGTCATTCACCGTCTCTCAGGTTGTGGCATGCTGTTACGTATTGTGCACCAAGATGTGCCGTATTTCCTTCACCGAGGATTATTCTTAGTTTTGATGTATCATCTAGTTCTTTAAAATGAGGGGTTGCCTGACTGTGTTTGTCAAAGTATGTTTTCCTTGTTTTGTCAATTTTTTTGCATTTTAGGAGGAAGTGCACCTCTGTTTCAACCTCATCTGTCAAACAGTGGCCACATATTCTGTTTTCTCTTGGTTGCCAGAATCTCTTCTGTCTTCCTTTTTCAACTGCCAAATAGTGGTCACTTAGCCTGTATTTGGTGAGGGTCTGTCTCTGCCTTATGTCTCTAACAGTTGAGAGAAAGTCTGCCAATTTATAATCTCTTTTTAGGGCACGGTAGCATTCTAATCTGCTTTGGCTTTTGGTTTCTTTATCCCAATGTTCCAAATACGTTTCTTTATATTGTTTGATAATTTGGTTCACTCTAACTGGTGATTGGGGATCAGTATTGATCTGAGGCTGGTCAGGATTTAACTGGATAGGGTTTAACTGAATGGGGGTAGTTAGTCTCAGTACCAACTGACACAGGGAACTCTTTTCTGGGCTCCCCTCTTGTGTTTTAAGGGCTTTAAACTGGAGGGTATCTGGTGGGCTCGATTTAAGGTGATTTCAAAAAGTTAGTGCTCTTTTCTGGATATTTATTATCAGTGGGTATCTGGCTAATTTCGCCCTACATGCGTTTGTTGGTGTTTTCCTTTGGATGCGGAGGATGTTCCGACAAATTTGCGCATGCAGGGCCTCCGTTGTATGTTTTTCCCATTTACTATAACTAAATGGGAAAAACATATCTATCGCCACAATTCCCAGTCTTTGGAGTTTCTCAATCAATTCCCTGATTAAATCACAACCTGTCTCAGCAGGGATTTCACTCGGCTGATGTCATCTGTTTGTGAATCATTTCTAAATCTCTATTTTTAAACTCTGTTGAAACTTCACTGTCCCGGTAGAGACGGAAAATGGTATAAAATCTCCAGGAATGTTCTGTCCCAGCATTTCATTCCGAGACATTACCGGTAGCTCACGGGGACACGTCGCTGGGCAGAGACAATGTGGGAAAAGCTTTATGAATATTTCTCAGTGGAGAAAATCCTGTACGTGATCATTGCTGCCGTTGGAGTCCCTGGTAAGTGAGCAGAACAATTCAAGTTTTATAACTCCATCCGTGTGTTAACTGGTGTTGATCTGATTCTCATCATGTTACAAGTTCCCAACTGATGATCGTTGTACAAGAATATGTGAAGAATATCAATCCTCTCAGTGAAATATTTGTGAATTAACGCTGCTGTGATTTGTCTTATTTTCAGACAGCTGAAACTAAGCCTCTTTTTCTCTCACTGCTGCCGGCCGGGAGCCACTAGAATGGTGTTCTTGCCTTCAGTGGGGCCTTGCCCAGAGTTGTCCCAGTGCTCGGGACAGGCAGGCAGGCAGGCAGCTCTCCGGGACGGTGTGACTGGGAGAGAGGGGTTCACATTGTGAAGTTCACTGTGTCTGAGTTATTGATCAGAGTGAACAGCTGCTCCTGTGGACACTGTGTCTCACTGTGGAGTCTGTCTGTCACAGTCGGATTCCACCCACAGCCTGTTGGTCAATAATTGGATCGATCTCCTGGACCAGTGGCCGCGGATCTACCGCCGTGTGTGTGTGTGTTGTTACTTCACCTGCACCATCTTGAGTCTGCTGAGATTAGCCGCTGTATGTCTAAACTAACCCGACTAACTCCCCCCCCCCACCCTGTCTCTGTGGTTTGGTACATATATCCCACACCATCCATACATGGGGATAATAGGTTGCATTCCTGGCACCGTCTGGATTTCGTGTGTGGGAAAGAACTGCAGATGCTGGTTTAAATCGAAGATAGACACAAAGTGCTGGAGTAACTCAGTGGGACGGGCAGCTTCTCTGGAGAGAAGGAATGGGTGACGTTTCGGATCAAGACCCTTGTTCAGTCCCATTCCTTCTCTCCAGAGGTGCTGCCTGTCCCGCTGAGTTACTCCGCTTTCTGCGTCGACCTTCAGGACCAGAAGGGGTGGACTCTCATTTGCAACAATTGGCCTCTGCTTCAGGAGGGAGGTGTGAAGGGCACCTTGTGTGGGGAGGGAGAGAAAGTGGAATATCAAGGATATTGGATATGGCCGCCATTGTAGTGCGTTCTTCCCCCAGCTTTACCTTTACCTTTAGAAAGGAGATGAGGAGGAATTTCTTTAGACAGGGGGTGGTGAATCTGTGGAATTCATTGCCGCAGACGAGGGTGGAGGCCAAGTCAATGGATAGTTTTAAGGCGGAGAGTGATAGATTCTTGATTAGTGCGGGTGTCGGGGGGTTACGGGGTGAAGGCAAGAGAACGGGGTTGAGAGGGAAAGATAGATCGGCCATGATTGAATGGCGGAGTAGACATGATGGGCCGAATGGCCTAATTCTGCTCCTACGAGCTGCACTCTTGTGTAAAGTGTTTAAGAAGGAACTGCAGATGCTGGAAAATCGAAGGAAGACAATGCTGGAGAAACTCAGCGGGTGAGGCAGCATCTATTTTTTTTTTTTTTTAAATATTTTTATTTTATTAGAAGTAAGTACAATTGTATACAATCATATTTTCATAATACCTTTTATGTACAGCTTCTTATTTTTAAAATTTTTTGAAATAAAGAAGAAAAAGAAAAAAGTTAGATAATGAAAAATAGAAAAATGTGAGATATATAGTGTGTGAAAAAGAAAAATAAAGAATGAAATAAGAAAGTTGAGACATAGAAAATAGAAAAAAGAGAATAAATGAAAAGAAAAGAAGAAAAGAAAATAGAAGGAGATCATTTATAATATTGACCATCCGCAGTCACGGATTAGCTTTTACACCTGTTTTGCACCATACGTTTCCAAAAAGACGACAAATGGAGACCAACTCGTTATGAATTGGTCAAATTTATCTATTAGGAGGAATCGCATTTCCTCAAGATGTGCGGTATCCAACATACTTGCAATCCACATTTTGAGCGTTGGTATTGGTGTATTTTTCCAAAATTTCAATATGAATTTTTTTGCTATTATTAAACCATAATTAAAAATTGACTTTTGAGATGAGCTCAATTTGTTCCCGTCTTCCATTACCCCAAATATAATCAATTCATTATTGGGTTCCATTTTTGTCTTAAATAATTTTGTAAATATTTCGAAAATATCACTCCAAAATCCATGAAGTTTTATACAAGAAACAAAAGAGTGTGTTATAGTTGCTTCTTGGATTAAACATTTATCGCAAATGGGCGATATATTTGGATAACATTTATTTAATCTTGTTTTTGAGTAATATAATCTATGTAAAATTTTAAATTGGATTAGATTATGTCTTGCGTTAATCGAACACTTGTGAATGTATGTCAAATACTTTTCCCATGTAGCCTTCGTAATTTTTATCAATAATACCCGTTCCCACTCTTCTCTAATTACCTCGGTCACAGGTAAATCTATATTTAAGATACTATTATATAAATATGCTATTAATTTTTGTGTATCAGCTTTTATATTCATTACTTCTTCTAGTAAATCAGGAGTTATTTTTTGATATCCCTGTATGTATGTCTTCAAAAAATTACAAATCTGAAAATATTTAAAATAATGAGTGTTTTTCAGTTTAAATTTTAATTGTAATTGTTGAAATGATAATAAATCTCCCATTTCATACATATCCCCGATCCTTTTAATTCCTAAACTTTCCCATTGATTATATATTTTATCCATCATAGATGGTTTAAATAAAGGATTATTCGCTATCGGTGTTAACAATGATAGGTTTCTTAATTTTAAGGATAGTTTTATTTTTTCCATATTCTTATTGTATCTTGTATAATTGGGTTTTTCTTATATATTGTATTGTTCATTTTTTTCGGGGAGAAGAGGATTGCTCCTATATTACAAGGATAACAATCCTCTTTCTCCATTTTTATCCATTCTGTCTGTTGAGTTGAACTATCCAACCAGTAAATTATATTCTTAATATGTATTGCCCAATAGTAATACAAAAAATTAGGGAGTGAAAGTCCCCCGACATCTTTTGGTTTACATAAGTGTTCTTTTTTAATTCTATGTGATTTGTAATCCCAAACAAAATTAGTAATATTAGCATTCAGTTTAGAGAAGAAATATTTTGGTACATATACTGGTATAGATTGAAATAAGTATAATAACTGTGGTAAGAAGCTCATTTTAATAGCATTTATTCTGCCTATTAATGATAAAGGGAGTGTTTTCCAAAATTTTATCATTATATTAAGTTTATTTATTAAGGGTATAAAATTAGCGTTGAATAAAGCTTTATGTTTTCTAGTAATCTGTATACCCAGATATTTGAATTTTTCTGTTGCTATTTTAAAGGGGAATTTCAATAAGTGTGTGGATTCTTGAGGTTTTAACGTCATAATTTCACTTTTGTTCCAGTTTATTCTATATCCTGAAAAGGACCCAAATTCCTCTATTAAATTTAATAAATTTGGTATACTCGTTTGTGAATTTGTTATATATAACAAAATATCGTCTGCATACAATGACATTTTATTATTTGAGTCCCTAGTATTATAACCCTGAATATTCGGATGGCTTCTTATACTTTCAGCCAGAGGTTCTATCATAAGGGCAAATAGCAGGGGTGATAAAGCACATCCCTGCCTATTACCCCTTGATAATTGAAATTTTTGAGATAACATGCTGTTAGTTAATATTCTTGCCATCGGTTTATCATATAATAATTTCACCCATGCAATAAAATTCTCTCCCATATTAAATTTTTGTAATACTATGTATAAATACTGCCATTCTACCTGATCAAATGCTTTCTCTGCGTCCAAAGAAATAATTGCTAAGTCTTTTTCTTCCTTTTTATGTGAGTACATTATATTAAACAGGCGTCTCAAATTATTAAATTAATATCTTTTGGGTATAAACCCCGTTTGATCAGGGTTTATCAATTTACTAATATATTTGCTTAGTCTTCTAGCTAAGGTCTTTGCTAGAATTTGCTGGTCGGTATTTAGAAGTGATATAGCTCTATATGAACCCGGTTCCTCTAGATCTTTATCTTTCTTTGGAATAAGCGTAACAGTTGATTCTGCTAATGTTTCAGGTAATTTATTTTCTTTAAAAACGTGAGTATATAAATTAAATAAATAGGGGGTCGTTATCTCATGAAACTTTTTATAAAATTCATTACTAAAACCATCTGGTCCCGGTGTCTTACCATTTTTCAGCAATTTTATTGTTTCACCTATTTCTTCGATTGTAATTTGCGCTCCTAGTTCTTCTTGTTCCAAAAGGTCAAGTTTTGGTAGATTACATTTATCTAAAAAATTTGTAATTTTACTATCTTCTGTTTTGGTTTTTGATGTGTATAAATTCTGATAAAATTGAACAAATCTTTTATTGATATCTTTAGGTAGTGTTAGTAATTCACCATTCTCAGATTTAATTTGATTTATAGTATTTTCCTTTTCCTGTTTTTTCAATTGACGCGCCAACAGCTTATGTGGTTTGTCACCAAACTCAAAATGTTCCTGTTTTGTAATTTGGAATAATCTTATTACTCTTGCCGAGAGAATTCGGTTAAGTTTAAATTTCAGTAGTATTATCTTATTATGTTTATCTATAGTGGGATCTTTAGCATTATCTAACTCTAACTGTCTTATTTCTTGTTCTAACAGCATCTGTTCAGTTTTATTCTTCTTATTTTGAAAAATTTCATATGAAATTATAATTCCTCTAATAAATGCTTTAAAAGTTTCCCATATTAAAGAAGGTGAGGTACCTGGTGTATCATTTATCTCAAAAAATGATATCATTTGTTGTTTCAAATATTGATAACCCTGTAGGTCATTTAATATATATGTGTTAAACCTCCAAAAAAAAATTTTCCCGGCATTCCTTCAAATTTTACTAAAAAAGTCAATGGAGAGTGATCAGAAATACTACTAATATGGTAAGTTGGGTTAATTATATATGGCATTAATTTCCTATCCACTAAAAAATAATCAATTCTTGAGTATGTTTTATGTACCGAAGAGTAAAACGAGTATTCCCTTCCTGCTGGGTTAGCAGATCTCCATACATCTGTTATGTTAGTATTTTTTATATATGTATTTAGAAATTCACTAGTCTTAGATTTTGTATTACTCCTTCTTTGTTTTGCTGATTTGTCTAAGTAAGGATCTAAAACACAATTAAAATTCCCTCCTATTATGACATTTTGATAATTAAACTCCAGTATTATATCTATAATTTTCTCAAAAAATTGAGGGTTATCAAAATTCGGAGCGTAAATATTTACCATAGTTATTGGGGTAGCATAAATTTCTCCCGAAACTATAATATACCTTCCCTCTTTATCTGATATAGTATTCTTTAATTTGAACGGTATACCTTTTCGAATAAGAATAGCCGTACCTCTAGATTTAGAAGTAAATGACGAATAATATGTTTGGCCTATCCACTTCGCCTTTAATCTCATTTGTGTTTCCTGTTTCATGTGAGTTTCTTGCAAGTAGATTATGTCGCTTTTCAAAGATTTTAGGTGAGCAAAAATTTTACCCCTCTTTATTGGTTCATTGGCACCCCTTATATTCCAACTACAGAATGTGATTCCTCCATTCTTTATTTGCCTATCGTCCTGCATTGTATATCAAAGTGATGTTCTTGAAACATATGGTGCAAACAAATACCTCCGTGTTCTGGACGTTGGGTGGTCATTCCAAATTTTTAAGTTTACATTACATCTCCATCTCCAAAAGTGCCTTAGATAAAGCAAGAAAAGTTGTGATTTACAATTAATTAAGTGATTTTTAAAAAAAAGTGAAATTAAGGTATCTAAAAGCAGGTACCTTAAAGACAAATAGCCACCTAAGGTGGCGAAAGAATTATCGACTTCCGTTGATGTTATTTTACAGTGAGCCCCAATCCCTTATTAACACCTCGTAAAAAATAATTTAAAAAAAACCCTACAAACCGTCTCGTTTATTCTTGTATAACTTTATCAAACTAGCGTTAGTAAAATGCCCCCCCAAAAATTAATTTAATTTAAAAAAAAAATTAGTAATAATAATAATAATAATAACAAAAATATGCAAAAATAAAATATTAAAGAGTTAAAAAAAAAAGAAAACATTCATGTAATTAAACCCCAAATCCAAATATAAACCACAACCTATTCTAATTTCTATAAGTATTTGTACTGTACCAATTTATCTAGCCAGCTACCCTACAAGCAGGTACCGAGGGGTTAACCTCATTCCTGGCTTTTTTCCAAGTTTATGTTGCGTTCCCACTCAAAAAGAAAGAGAGAAAATGTTAGTAATGTTATAGACATTTTGGTTAATTACAATTTATAAGCAATGGTTTATTCATGAATATACATATTTACTACACACAGTCACATTAGTTTTGTTAAAGTTAGTTAGTTAATTGTAATTAGCATATAATAGTTAAATACTCAGGTTATCTCGTTCTTTGTGCGAGAGCTTTTCATTCAAGGTTAAACAATATTGTCCAATACATTCCAGACAGATAAGCTCAGTAACTGTCTGAGAAATTCGCCGGTTCCAGCTCCATCTTAGAAATTAAAAAGTTCCATGTTCATTCCTTTAGTCGTCTTCTTCTGAAGTTTTGGATGCTTTCCTCATGATATCTTCTGCATATTTAAATGCTTTTTCTGGGTCCGTAAATGAGCGCTCAATTTCCTTATATGTAATTTTCATTTTTGCAGGAAAAACAATACCATATCTGACTTTAGAAATACCCCTCAATATGTTTCTTTTCGGTGTAAACAGGTTCATTCTCTGGACAATCTCTGGAGGATAATCACGGAAAAATCGGATCTTTTCCCCACGATATATCAAATTTTCACCATGAACAATCTTCTTCAGTATAGTTTCCACTGAAGAGATATCAAGAAATTTCACAATTATCTGTCTTGGAGCAGCATTTATGCCTCTTGAGACAGTCCAACTCGTTGAACAGTATCTATTCTTAGTTCTCCCGGCAGTTTAAGAACCTCTTTGAGTAATTCAGTAACGAAAGTACGTGTTTGAGATACATGTTCTTCTCGTCCTTCTCTTACTCCAACAATTCTCAAATTCTGCCTCCTTGATCTCGCTTCCAAGTCCAAACATTTGTCAGTCATTCTTGCCAGCTTTTCTGCTTCATCTTTATTTGATCTTTTCAGACTTTATTTCCGTGATCATCTCTTTCATATCACTTTCCATCTCTTCCATTCTCTCGTCAATGTTGTCCATCTTAGCATTTACCCCAGAAAGCTTCTTATTATAATCCTTTTCGACTCTAACAATTTCTGAGTTAAGTTTTTTATCAAACTCATTATGTTGCTTCTTCAGCTCCTTTAACTCATCACAGGCACCATCAATTTTATGAGAAAATATTTCCATATTATTCTCCATACTCTTAATTGTAGTAGTAATTTCTACAAACATTTCCTTTACCTCCATCTCTTTCTTTCCTCCTTTTGTAGCCATTTCCAGCACAACTCCTTGGCTATCGGGCTCCTCCTCAGAACCTTCTTCAGTTGTTTGCAGAGAATCCAACACACTTTTCAGCTGGAGGCTTATAGTAGTTTTTTTTGGTGCGCGTGAACAAGTCCTCTTGCTCATTTAAAAGTCCGTTATCTAATGATGTTTTCGTTATGCAAACCAAGCAGCTCCGTTGAGTTATTTTTA
>JAXLNO010000256.1:45000-92606 GCA_038087875.1 Malacoraja senta | reverse complement strand
GAGAAGGAATGGGACTGAAGAAGGGTCTTGATCCGAAACGTCACCCCTTCCTTCTCTCCAGAGATGCTGCCCGTCCCGCTGAGTTACTCCAGCACTTTGTGTCTATCTACGATTTAAACCAGCATCTGCAGTTCATTCCCACACACGAAATCCAGACGGTGCCAGGAATGCAAACTATTATCCCCATGTATGGATGGTGTGGGATATATGTACCAAAGCACAGAGACAGGGGGGGGGTAGTTAGTCGGGTTAGTTTAGACATACAGCGGCTAATCTCAGCAGACTCAAGATGGTGCAGGTGAAGTAACAAAACACACACACACACGCCGGTAGATCCGCGGCCACTGGTTCAGGAGGTCGATCCAATTATTGACCAAAATGCTGTGGGTGGAATCCGATTGTGACAGACAGACTCCACAGTGAGACACAGTGTCCACAGGAGCGGGTGTGCACTCTGATCAATAACTCAGTCACAGTGAACTTCACAACGTGAACCCCTCTCTCCCAGTCACACCGTCCCGGAGAGCTGCCTGCCTGCCTGCCTGTCCCGAGCACTGGGACAACACTGAAGGCAAGAACAACATTCTAGTGGCTCCCGGCCGGCAGCAGTGAGAGAAAAAGGGGCTTAGTTTCAGCTGTCTGAAAATAAGAAATATCACAGCATTAATTCACAAATATTTCACTGTGAGGATTGATATTCTTCACATATTCTTGTACAACGATCATCAGTGGGAACTTGTAACATGATGAGAATCAGGTCAACACCAGTTAACACACGGATGGAATTATAAAACTTGAATTGTTCTGCTCACTTACCAGGGACACCAATGGCAGCAATGATCACGTACACGATTCCCTCCACGGCGTAATATTCATCTAGATTCTGCCCCATTTTCTGTGCCCAGCGACGTGTCCCCGTGAGCTACCGGTAATGTCTCGGAATGAAATGCTGGGACAGAACATTCCTCGGGATTTTATACCATTTTCCGTCTCCACCGGGACAGTGAAGTTTCAACAGAGTTCAAAAATAGAGATTTTGAAATGATTCACAAACAGATCACATCAGCCGAGTGAAATCCCTGCTGAGACAGGTTGTGATTTATTCAGGGAATTGATTGAGAAACTCCAAAGACTGGGAATTGTGGCGATAGATACTGAGGGATGGAAATTGGGAGAGGCGGCATTGTTCCAGCAAAGGGGATATTGTTTCAAACTCCATCAGATCCAACTCTCCACCTCATGTTGGTTGTCTGATTTCCTTTAATCCGTTTCACTCAGCAAGGCAATGCCAAATTCCAGGGACACTCTCAGGGCTTCTGGTGCCCAGTTTGAAGGTGGACTGGACTGGGCGACCTTTGTTTGCAGGTTGAGGAATTAGTTCAACACATCACCTCGGACTAAAATGCCCCCCCCCCCTCCACTCTGCTTCACCACTCAATATGATCGCTGCTTCACTGACTGTGACCTCAACCCCACACTCCCGCTGACTGACCCCGGTAACCATTCACTCCCTGCTTGCCTGGAATAGATCTGACTATACCATGGGACAATAACATTCACTGCCTTCCTTCATCACCTCTGAGGGGGAACGACCCAAAGGCTCACGACACTCAGAGAACAGAAACATTGCCGCCTCAGAATTGTCCTAAACCTAAATAAAATGGCGAATGATGCAGCACCTCTCCCTCCTCTCTTTCTCTCTCCCTCCATCCTCACTGCTGTCACTCTCTCTGAACTGTTACTCTATTTCCTACGCTCTCTATTCCCCCTCTCTGGGCTGCCCTCTCTCCGTCCACTGATGGAGTGACACACAGTGGGATAGTACTGATGGAGGGATAACAATGGGGCAGATCTGACGCAGTGACACACTGTGGTGGTACTGATGGAGGGGACACACTGTGGTGGTGGTACTGATGGAGGGATACACTGTGGTGGTACTGATGGAGGGATACACTGTGGTGGTGGTACTGATGGAGGGTACACACTGTGGTGGTGGTACTGATGGGGGGACACACTGTGGTGGTACTGATGGAGAGGACACACTGTGGTGGTGGTACTGATGGAGGGATACACTGTGGTGGTACTGATGGAGGGACACACTGTGGTGGTACTGATGGAGGGGACACACTGTGGTGGTACTGATGGAGGGACACACTGTGGTGGTGGTACTGATGGAGGGACACACTGCGGTGGTACTGATGGAGGGACACACTGTGGTGGTGGTACTGATGGAGGGGACACACTGTGGTGGTACTGATGGAGGGACACACTGTGGTGGTGGTACTGATGGAGGGGACACACTGTGGTGGTACTGATGGAGGGACACACTGTGGTGGTGGTACTGATGGAGGGACACACTGTGGTGGTGGTACTGATGGAGGGGACACACTGTGGTGGTGGTACTGATGGAGGGACACACTGTGGTGGTGGTACTGATGGAGGGACACACTGTGGTGGTACTGATGGAGGGACACACTGTGGAGTATTACTGATAGCGTGACACACTGTGGAGTAGTAATCTGGGGTAGTACTTATAGTGACAGATTTTCATATCGTTTCGAGGATTCTTTCCTTTAGTCACTCTGATTGAAGACACGGGTTCAGGAGTTAATCGAAACCCATTCACGAGCTCTCCCCGAGACATTCAATGCCGTCGAAAGGGAATCTTCCAAACACAGTCTCTTGATTAATAGTTTCTTTAGTGTAGTAGCAAAAACAGTAAGATATTCATCCAAACTTCTTCTTGTATAACTACACTAGACTAAGTGAGACCCGTTGGATCCCAGCTTCACACAGGAGGGCTGGTCCCACAAAGCAATTTTCCACCTCTCCACCAATTCCAATATTGCTGGCCAGTGGGGGGGGAGGGGGGGGATACTGGAGCACTAACATCAGTTTTGTGGGCCGAATGGATTCTTGGGCAGGCAGCTCAGAAACTCAGGCCTGGTGGGCTGGCAGCTCAGAAACTCAGGCCTGGTGGGCTGGCAGCTCAGAAACTCAGGCCTGGTGGGCTGGCAGCTCAGAAACTGCCAGAAATTCTACTGAAAACAGGTGACAGAGTCTGTGAGAGAGAAGGAGGAGAGGGTGGACAATCAATTTTAGACATTTTCATGTCTTTTTACAGATCACAGCAATGAAGGAGGAACGTCTATCCTTGCGTTGATCGCTGTTGCGTTAGTATGGGTGTTGTGGGCTGAAGGGACTGGTTTCCAGAGGGCTAGTATGGACATTGTGGACTGAATGGATTCTTGGACATGCAGTTCACTAAGTCATGACTGATGGGCTGGCACTTCAGTCAATTACAACTGGTGTGGTGCCAGTTCACTCAGTTACCCCTCCTTCCTTCACCCCCCAACTCTGCTCCTTGCATTTCCCCTCCCCCCCCACGCATTCAGTCCATCTCTCCTCAACCTCCCCCCGCCAGGCACTCTTAGTGGCTCTCTGACAGCGCAGCCATTCCTGCCCATTACGTACCCATTGTGATGAAGAACACGCAGACATGGCAAGGTGAAAAAGGATTTATTAAAGTTTAAAATATGAACAAGTCTTAAAACAATGCAAGTCCAACCTCACAGCACTCCAAGCACAGTGCAGGCAGCAAATCCAACCTCACAGCACTCCAAGCACAGTGCAGGCAGCAAGTCCAACCTCACAGCACTCCAAGCACAGTGCAGGCAGCAAGTCCAACCTCACAGCACTCCAAGCACAGTGCAGGCAGTAAGTCCAACCTCACAGCAAGCAGAGTGCAGGCAGTAAGTCCAACCTCACAGCACTCCAAGCACAGTGCAGGCAGTAATTCCAACCTCACAGCACTCCAAGCACAGTGCAGGCAGTAAGTCCAACCTCACAGCACTCTAAGCACAGTGCAGGCAGTAAGTCCAACCTCACAGCAAGCAGAGTGCAGGCAGTAAGTCCAACCTCACAGCACTCCAAGCACAGTGCAGGCAGTAAGTCCAACCTCACAGCACTCCAAGCAGAGTGCAGGCAACAAGTCCAACCTCACAGCACTCCAAGCACTCCAACAGAGACACACACATAGAGACACACACATACACAAACACACACACAGAGCACACACACAGAGACAAACACACAGAAACACACACACAGAGACACACACACACACACACAGGAACACACAGCGAGGCACACAGGGACACACACACACAGGGACACACACACAGAGACACACACAGGGACACACACAGGAACACACACACACACAAAACACACACACACACACACACACACACACACAAACACAAAGACACACACACACACACACACAAACAAACACAGAGACACACACACACACTCACACAAATAAAGACACACAAACACAGACACACACTCACGCACAGCACCAATAATAAAATGCCAAGTAACTTCAGAATGTGGCAACCATACTGAATCCTGTTACTAACGGTTCAGGGCGGTGTCTCCACTTGACCCTTCCACACTGAGCGCCACCTCTGAACTCACCGGAAATGACGCAATCAGCACCATCTCTCCACTAAGTCACGGAATGAGCGGCAATTTTGCATTAAACACAGTCCTGATCTAATAAAACGTTTATTCACTGTTTTTCCTTCCAAAAACGGTTGCACAGCAAGCCACATTTAAAACGCAAGCCACATTTAAAACACAAGCCACATTTATAAAGCAAATCACATTTTAAAATATAGGCACAGCTTAGCGGCACAGTCAAAGGGCACAGTTGTCAATTAGCGGCACCGTCAAAAGGCACAGTTTTCAATTAGCGGCACAGTCAAGAGGCACACTTTTCTATTAGCGACACCGTCAAAAGGCACTCTTCAATTAGCGACACCGTCAAAAGGCACTCTTCAATTAGCGGCACAGTCAAAAGGCACACTTTTAAATTAGAGGCACAGTCAAAAGGCACGTAAAAACATTTATTCCTTCCAAACACAGTTCCAAATAAACCACATAAAAGCACATAAAACCACACTCACAGTTTAGGGGACATGTGTTCAGTGATCAGTTTATTCACTGCTCAGACTGAGAGTCGTGAACTCTCCCTCCCCCATCTTGCAGCGACTGCGGCAATTCCACACTTCCGGGTTTATAGTCCCTCCCCCTCCCACCAGATGGGGCGTGTCCTCCATGGCATGATTGACAGGAGAGAGAATTTCAACATTATTTCAACATTAATAAGTCTTATATTTTCCATCTATGGCCCTGACAGCTGGAGGGGGACTGAGTAATATGGCCAAAAATCGAAGCCGTGAGTGCAGGTCATTTTTCTAAAACCAATATACAGTGCAAACAGGAAGTGGTCAAGATTTGACTTTGAATCACTTGCCTATGCATTTTCAAAGCAACCGCACTTGCCTTTGCATTTTCAAAGCAACCGCACTTGCCTTTGCATTTTCAAAGCAAACCACCTTTTGCATTTTCAAAGCAAACCACGTTTTGCATTTTCAAAGCAAACCACCTTTTGCATTTTCAAAACAAACCACCCTCTGCATTTTCAAAACAAACCACCTTTTGCATTTTCAAAGCAAACCTTTATGTATTTTCAAAGCAAACCATCTTTTGCATTTTCAAAGCAAACCACCTTTTGCATTTTCAAAGCAAACCACCTTTTGCATTTTCAAAGCAAACCATCTTTTGCATTTTCAAAACAAACCACCTTTTCAAAGCAAACCACCTTTTGCATTTTCAAAGCAAACCACCTTTTAAATTTTCAAAAGCAAACCACCTTTTGCATTTTCAAAGCAAACCATCTTTTGCATTTTCAAAACAAACCACCTTCTGCATTTTCAAAACAAACCACCTTCTGCATTTTCAAAATAAAACCACCTTTTGAATTTCAAAAGCAAAACATTTTTCGCATTTTCAAAGCAAACCACCTTTTGCATTTTCAAAGCAAACCACCTTTTGCATTTTCAAAGCAAACCACCTTTTGCATTTTCAAAGCAAACCACCTTTTGCATTTTCAAAGCAAACCACCTTTTCAAAGCAAACCACCTTTTGCATTTTCAAAGCAAACCACCTTTTGCATTTTCAAAGCAAACCACCTTTTGCATTTTCAAAACAAACCATCTTTTGCATTTTCAAAGCAAACCTTTATGTATTTTCAAAGCAAACCATCTTTTGCATTTTCAAAGCAAACCACCTGATGCATTTTCAAAGCAAACCACCTATTCAAAGCAAACCACCTTTTGCATTTTCAAAGCAAACCACCTTTTGCATTTTCAAAGCAAACCACATTTTGCATTTTCAAAGCAAACCACCTTTTGCATTTTCAAAACAAACCACCTTTTGTATTTTCAATACAAACCACCTTTTGCATTTTCAAAGAAACCACATTTTGCATTTTCAAAGCAATTTTTTTTCGCATTTTCAAAACAAACCAGCTTTTGCATTTTCAAAGCAAACCACCTTTTGTAATTTAAAAGCAAAGCACCTTTTGCATTTTCAAAGCAAACCAGTTTTAGCATTTTCAAAGCAAACCACCTTTTGCATTTTCCAAGCAAACCACATTTTTGCATTTTCAAAGCAAACCCCCTTTAACATTTTCAAAGCAAACTACCTTTTGCACTTTCAAAGCAAACGACCTTTTGCATTTTCAAAGCAAATCACCTTTTGCATTTTCAAAGACCACCACCTTTTGCATTTTCAAAGTAAACCACCTTTTGCATTTTCAATGCAAACCAGCAAACCACCTTTTGCATTTTCAAAACAAACCACTTTTTGCATTTTCAAAGCAAACCACATTTAGCATTTTCAAAGCAAATCACCTTTTGCATTTTCAAAGCAAACCACCTTTTGCATTTTCAAACTAAAACACCTTTTGCATTTTCAATGCAAACAGCAAACCACCTTTTGCATTTTCAAAGCAAACCACCTTTTGCATTTTCAAAGCAAACCACGTTTGAATTTTCAAAGCAAACCACCTTTTGCATTTCAATGCAAACCACGTTTTGCATTTTCAAAGCAAACCACTTTGGGCCATTTCAAAGCAAACAACGTTATGCTTTTTCAATGCAAACCACCTTATGCATTTTCAAAGCAAACCACCTATTCTAAGCAAACCACCTTTTGCATTTTCATGGCAAACCACCTTTTGCATTTTCAAAGCAAATAACCTTTTGCATTTTCAAAGCAAACCACCTTTTGCATTTTCAAAGCAAACCACCTTTTGCATTTTCCAAGCAAACCACATTTTTGCATTTTCAAAGCAAACCCCCTTTAACATTTTCAAAGCAAACTACCTTTTGCACTTTCAAAGCAAACGACTTTTTGCATTTTCAAAGCAAATCACCTTTTGCATTTTCAAAGACCACCACCTTTTGCATTTTCAATGTAAACCACCTTTTGCATTTTCAATGCAAACCAGCAAACCACCTTTTGCATTTTCAAAACAAACCACTTTTTGCATTTTCAAAGCAAACCACATTTAGCATTTTCAAAGCAAATCACATTTTGCATTTTCAAAGCAAACCACCTTTTGCATTTTCAAACTAAAACACCTTTTGCATTTTCAATGAAACAGCAAACCACCTTTTGCATTTTCAAAGCAAACCACCTTTTGCATTTTCAAAACAAACCACGTTTGAATTTTCAAAGCAAACCACCTTTTGCATTTCAATGCAAACCACATTTTGCATTTTCAAAGCAAACCACTTTGTGCAATTTCAAAGCAAACAACGTTATGCTTTTTCAATGCAAACCACCTTATGCATTTTCAAAGCAAACCACCTATTCTAAGCAAACCACCTTTTGCATTTTCATGGCAAACCACCGTTTGCAGTTTCAAAGCAAATCACCTTTTGCATTTTCAAAGCAAACCACCTTTTGCATTTTCAAAGCAAACCACCTTTTGCATTTTCAAAGCAAACCACCTTTTGCATTTTCAAAGCAAACCACTTTTTGCAATTTCAAAGCGAACCATCTTTTATATTTTCAAAGCAAACCACCTTATGCATTTTCAAAGCAAACCACCTTTTCAAAGCAAACCACCATTTGCATTTTCAAAGCAAACCATCTTTTGCATTTTCAAAGCAAACCTTTTTGCATTCTCAAAGCCAACCATCTTTTGCATTTTCAAAGCAAACCACCTTACGCATTTTCAAAGCAAACCACCTTTTCAAAGCAAACCACATTTTGCATTTTCAAACCAAACCACCTTTTGCATTTTCAAAGCAAACCACCTTTTACATTTTAAAAGCAAACCACCTTTTGCATTTTCAAAGCAAACCATCTTTTGCATTTTCAAAACAAACCACCTTCTGCATTTTCAAAACAAACCACCTTCTGTATTTTCAAAACAAACCACCTTTAGAATTTCCAAAGCAAAACATTTTTCGCATTTTCAAAGCAAACCACCTTTTGCATTTTCAAAGCAAACCACCTTTTGCATTTTCAAAACAAACCACCTTTTGTATTTTCAATACAAACCACCTTTTGCATTTTCAAAGAAACCACATTTTGCATTTTCAAAGCAATTTTTTTTTCGCATTTTCAAAACAAACCAGCTTTTGCATTTCCAAAGCAAACCACCTTTTGTAATTTAAAAGCAAAGCACCTTTTGCATTTTCAAAGCAAACCAGTCTTAGCATTTTCAAAGCAAACCAGTTTTAGCATTTTCAAAGCAAACCACCTTTTGCATTTTACAAGCAAACCGCATTTTTGCATTTTCAAAGCAAACCCCCTTTAACATTTTCAAAGCAAACTACCTTTTGCACTTTCAAAGCAAACGACCTTTTGCATTTTCAAAGCAAATCACCTTTTGCATTTTCAAAGACCACCACCTTTTGCATTTTCAAAGTAAACCACCTTTTGCATTTTCAATGCAAACCAGCAAACCACCTTTTGCATTTTCAAAACAAACCACTTTTTGCATTTTCAAAGCAAACCACATTTAGCATTTTCAAAGCAAATCACCTTTTGCATTTTCAAAGCAAACCACCTTTTGCATTTTCAAACTAAAACACCTTTTGCATTTTCAATGCAAACAGCAAACCACCTTTTGCATTTTCAAAGCAAACCACCTTTTCCATTTTCAAAGCAAACCACGTTTGAATTTTCAAAGCAAACCATCTTTTGCATTTCAATGCAAACCACGTTTTGCATTTTCAAAGCAAACCACTTTGTGCAATTTCAAAGCAAACAACGTTATGCTTTTTCAATGCAAACCACCTTATGCATTTTCAAAGCAAACCACCTATTCTAAGCAAACCACCTTTTGCATTTTCATGGCAAACCACCTTTTGCATTTTCAAAGTAAATCACCTTTTGCATTTTCAAAGCAAAGCACATTTTGTATTTTCAAAGCAAACCACCTTTTGCATTTTCAAAGCAAACCACCTTTTGCATTTTCAAAGCAAACCACTTTTTGCAATTTCAAAGATAACCACCTTTTATATTTTCAAAGCAAACCACCTTATGCATTTTCAAAGCAAACCATCTTTTCAAAGCGAACCACCATTTGCATTTTCAAAGCAAACCATCTTTTGCATTTTCAAAGCAAACCTTTTTGCATTTTCAAAGCCAACCATCTTTTGCATTTTCAAAGCAAACCACCCCTACGCATTTTCAAAGCAAACCACCTTTTCAAAGCAAACCACATTTTGCATTTTCAACCCAAACCACCTTTTGCATTTTCAAAGCAAACCACCTTTTGCATTTTCAAAGCAAACCACCTTTTGCATTTTCAAAACAAACCACCTTTTGCATTTTCAGCACCATCTCTCCACTAAGTCACGGAATGAGCGGCAATTTTCCGGGAATTTAGCATTAAACACAGTCCTGATCTAATAAAACGTTTATTCACTGTTTTTCCTTCCAAAAACGGTTGCAAAGCAAGCCACATTTAAAACGCAAGCCACATTAAAACGCAAGCCACATTTATAAAGCAAATCACATTTTAAAATATAGGTACAGCTTAGCGGCACAGTCAAAAGGCACACTTTTCAATTAGCGGCACAGTCAAAAGGCACACTTTTCAATTAGCGGCACCGTCAAAAGGCACACTTTTCAATTAGCGGCACAGTCAAGAAGCACACTTTTCAATTAGCGACACCGTCAAAAGGCACTCTTTTCAATTAGCGGCACAGTCAAAAGGCACACTTTTAAATTAGCGGCACATTCAAAAGGCACGTAAAAACATTTATTCCTTCCAAACACAGTTCCAAATAAATCACATAAAAGCACATAAAACCACACTCACAGTTTAGCGGACATGTGTTCAGTGATCAGTTTATTCACTGCTCAGACTGAGAGTCGTGAACCCTCCCTCCCCCATCTTGCAGCGACTGTGGCAAGTCCACACTTCCGGGTTTATAGTCCCCCCCCTCCCACCGGATGGGGCGTGTCCTCCATGGCATGATTGACAGGAGAGAGAATTTCAACATTATTTAAACATTTATAAGTCTTATATTTTTCATTTATGGCCCTGACAGCTGGAGGGGGACTGAGTAATATGGCCAAAAATCGAAGCCGTGAGTGGAAGTGATTTTTCTAAAACCAATATACAGTGCAAACAGGAAGTGGTCAAGATTTGATTTTGAATCACTTGCCTATGCATTTCCAAAGCAACCGCACTTGCCTTTGCATTTTCAAAGCAACCGCACTTGCCTTTGCATTTTCAAACCAAACGCACTTGCCTTTGCATTTTAAAAGCAACCTCACTTGCCTTTGCATTTTCAAAGCGAACCACCTTTTGCATTTTCAAAGCAAACCACGTTTTGCATTTTCAAAGCAAACCACCTTTTGCATTTTCAAAACAAACCACCCTCTGCATTTTCAAAACAAACCACCTTTTGCATTTTCAAAGCAAACCTTTATGTATTTTCAAAGCAAACCATCTTTTGCATTTTCAAAGCAAACCACCTTATGCATTTTCAAAGCAAACCACCTTTTCAAAGCAAACCACCTTTTGCATTTTCAAAGCAAACCACCTTATAAATTTTCAAAGCAAACCACCTTTTGCATTTTAAAAGCAAACCATCTTTAGCATTTTCAAAACAAACCACCTTCTGCATTTTCAAAACGAACCACCTTCTGCATTTTCAAAACAAACCACCGTTTGCATTTCCAAAGCAAAACATTTTTCGCATTTTCAAAGCAAACCACCTTTTGCATTTTCAAAGCAAACCACCTTTTGCATTTTCAAAGCAACCCACCTTTTGCATTTTCAAAGCAAACCACCTTTTGCATTTTCAAAACAAACCACCTTTTGCATTTTCAAAACAAACAACCTTTTGCATTTTCAAAGCAAACCACCCTTTCAAAGCAAACCACCTTTTGCATTTTCAAAGCAAACCACCTTTTGCATTTTCAAAGCAAACCACCTTTTGCATTTTCAAAGCAAACTACCTTTTGCATTTTCAAAGCAAACCACCTTTTGCATTTTCAAAACAAACCACCTTCTGCATTTTCAAAACAAACCTCCTTTTGCATTTTCAAAGCAAACCTTTATGTATTTTCAAAGCAAACCATCTTTTGCATTTTCAAAGCAAACCACCTGATGCATTTTCAAAGCAAACCACGTATTCAAAGCAAACCACCTTTTGCATTTTCAATGCAAACTACCTTTTGCATTTTCAAAGCAAACCACCTTTTGCATTTTCAAAGCAAACCACCTTTTGCATTTTCAAAGCAAACCACCTGATCCATTTTCAAAGCAAACCACGTATTCAAAGCAAACCACCTTTTGCATTTTCAATGCAAACCACCTTTTGCATTTTCAAAGCAAACCACCTTTTGCATTTTCAAAGCAAACCACCTTTTGCATTTTCAAAACAAACCACCTTTTGTATTTTCAATACAAACCACCTTTTGCATTTTCAAAGAAACCACATTTTGCATTTTCAAAGCAATTTTTTTTCGCATTTTCAAAGCAAACCACCTTTTGCATTTTCAAAGCAAACCACCTTTTGTAATTTCAAAGCAAAGCACCTTTTGCATTTTCAAAGCAAACCAGTTTTAGCATTTTCAAAGCAAACCACCTTTTGCATTTTCCAAGCAAACCACATTTTTGCATTTTCAAAGCAAACCCCCTTTAACATTTTCAAAGCAAACTACATTTTGCACTTTCAAAGCAAACGACCTTTTGCATTTTCAAAGCAAATCACCTTTTGCATTTTCAAAGACCACCACCTTTTGCATTTTCAAAGTAAACCACCTTTTGCATTTTCAATGCAAACCAGCAAACCACCTTTTGCATTTTCAAAACAAACCACTTTTTGCATTTTCAAAGCAAACCACATTTAGCATTTTCAAAGCAAATCACCTTTTGCATTTTCAAAGCAAACCACCTTTTGCATTTTCAAACTAAAACACCTTTTGCATTTTCAATGCAAACAGCAAACCACCTTTTGCATTTTCAAAGCAAACCACCTTTTGCATTTTCAAAGCAAACCACGTTTGAATTTTCAAAGCAAACCACCTTTTGCATTTCAATGCAAACCACGTTTTGCATTTTCAAAGCAAACCACTTTGTGCAATTTCAAAGCAAACAACGTTATGCTTTTTCAATGCAAACCACCTTATGCATTTTCAAAGCAAACCACCTATTCTAAGCAAACCACCTTTTGCATTTTCATGGCAAACCACCTTTTGCATTTTCAAAGCAAATCACCTTTTGCATTTTCAAAGCAAACCACCTTTTGCATTTTCAAAGCAAACCACCTTTTGCATTTTCAAAGCAAACCACCTTTTGCATTTTCAAAGCAAACCACTTTTTGCAATTTCAAAGCGAACCACCTTTTATATTTTCAAAGCAAACCACCTTATGCATTTTCAAAGCGAACCACCATTTGCATTTTAAAAGCAAACCATCTTTTGCATTTTCAAAGCAAACCTTTTTGCATTTTCAAAGCCAACCATCTTTTGCATTTTCAAAGCAAACCACCTTACGCATTTTCAAAGCAAACCACCTTTTCAAAGCAAACCACATTTTGCATTTTCAAACCAAACCACCTTTTGCATTTTCAAAGCAAACCACCTTTTAAATTTTAAAAGCAAACCACCTTTTGCATTTTCAAAGCAAATCATCTTTTGCATTTTCAAAACAAAGTAAACCACCTTCTGCATTTTCAAAACAAACCACGTTCTGCATTTTCAAAACAAACCACCTTTAGAATTTCCAAAGCAAAACATTTTTCGCATTTTCAAAGCAAACCACCTTTTGCATTTTCAAAGCAAACCACCTTTTGCATTTCCAAAGCAAACCACCTTTTGCATTTTCAAAACAAACCACCTTTTGCATTTTTAAAACAAACCACCTTTTGCATTTTCAAAGCAAACCACCTTTTGCATTTTCAAAGCAAACCACCTTTTCAAAGCAAACCACCTTTTGCATTTTCAAAGCAAACCACCTTTTGCATTTTCAAAGCAAACCACCTTTTGCATTTTCAAAGCAAACCACCTTTTGCATTTTCAAAACAAACCACCTTCTGCATTTTCAAAACAAACCACCTTTTGTTTTTTCAAAGCAAACCTTTATGTATTTTCAAAGCAAACCATCTTTTGCATTTTCAAAGCAAACCACCTAATGCATTTTCAAAGCAAACCACCTATTCAAAGCAAACCACCTTTTGCATTTTCAAAGCAAACCACCTTTTGCATTTTCAAAGCAAACCACCTTTTGCATTTTCAAAACAAACCACCTTTTGTATTTTCAATACAAACCACCTTTTGCATTTTCAAAGAAACCACATTTTGCATTTTCAAAGCAATTTTTTTTCGCATTTTCAAAACAAACCAGCTTTTGCATTTCCAAAGCAAACCACCTTTTGTAATTTAAAAGCAAAGCACCTTTTGCATTTTCAAAGCAAACCAGTCTTAGCATTTTCAAAGCAAACCAGTTTTAGCATTTTCAAAGCAAACCACCTTTTGCATTTTACAAGCAAACCGCATTTTTGCATTTTCAAAGCAAACCCCCTTTAACATTTTCAAAGCAAACTACCTTTTGCACTTTCAAAGCAAACGACCTTTTGCATTTTCAAAGCAAATCACCTTTTGCATTTTCAAAGTCCATCACCTTTTGCATTTACAAAGTAAACCACCTTTTGCATTTTCAATGCAAACCAGCAAACCACCTTTTGCATTTTCAAAGCAAACCACTTTTTGCATTTTCAAAGCAAACCACATTTAGCATTTTCAAAGCAAATCACCTTTTGCATTTTCAAAGCAAACCACATTTTGCATTTTCAAACTAAAACACCTTTTGCATTTTCAATGCAAACAGCAAACCACCTTTTGCATTTTCAAAGCAAACCACTTTTTGCATTTTCAAAGCAAACCACATTTTGAATTTTCAAAGCAAACCACCTTTTGTATTTCAAAGCAAACCACGTTTTGTATTTTCAAAGCAAACCACTTTGTGCGATTTCAAAGCAAACAACGTTATGCATTTTCAATGCAAACCACCTAATGCATTTTCAAAGCAAACCACCTATTCTAAGCAAACCACCTGTTGCATTTTCATGGCAAACCACCTTTTGCATTTTCAAAGCAAATCACCTTTTGCATTTTCAAAGCAAAGCACATTTTGTATTTTCAAAGCAAACCACCTTTTGCATTTTCAAAGCAAACGACCTTTTGCATTTTCAAAGCAAACCACCTTTTGCATTTTCAAAGCAAACCACTTTTTGCAATTTCAAAGCGAACCACCTTTTATATTTTCAAAGCAAACCACCTGATGCATTTTCAAAGCAAACCACCTTTTCAAAGCGAACCACCATTTGCATTTTCAAAGCAAACCATCTTTTGCATTTTCAAAGCAAACCTTTTTGCATTTTCAAAGCTAACCAACTTTTGCATTTTCAAAGCAAACCACCTTATGCATTTTCAAAGCAAACCACCTTTTCAAAGCAAACCACCTTTTGCATTTTCAAAGCAAACCACCTTTTGCATTTTCAAAGCAAACCACCTTTTGCATTTTCAAAGCAACCACCTTTTGCATTTTCAAAACAAACCACCTTTTGCATTTTCAAAGCAAACCACCTTTTGCAATTTCAAAGAAAACCACTTATAGCATTTACAAAGCAAACCACCTTTTGCATTTTCAAAGCAAAACACTTTTTGCTATTTCAAAACAAACCACCTTTTGCATTTTCAAAGCAAACCACCTTTTGCATTTTCAAAGCAAACCACCTTTTGCATTTTCAAAGCAAACCACTTTTTGGCATTTTTATACCAAACCACATTTTGCATTTTCAATGAAAACCAACATTTGCATTTTCAAAGCAAACCACCTTTTGCATTTTCAATGAAAACCAACATTTGCATTTTCAAAGCAAACCACCTTTTGCATTTTCAAAGCAAACCACCATTTGCATATTAAAAGCAAGCCACTTTTTGCATTTTCAAATCAAACCACGTTTTGTATTTTCAAAGCAAACCACATTTTGCATTTTCAAAGCAAACCACTTTTTTGCAATTTCAAAGCAAACCTTCTTTTGCATTTTCAAAGCAAACCACCTTTTCCATTTTCAAGCAAACCATCTACTGCATTATAAAATCAAACCTTTTTGCATTTTCAAAGCAAACCACCTTTTGCATTTTCAAAGCAAACCACCTTTTCCATTTTCTAAGCAAACCATCTACTGCATTTTTAAAGCAAACCTTTTTGCATTTTCATAGGAAACCACCTTTTGCATTTTCAATCCACCTTTTCCATTTTCAAAGTAAACCATCTACTGCTTTTTTAAAGCAAACCTTTTTGCATTTTCAAAGCATACCATCTTTTGCATTTTCAAAGCAAACCACTTTTTTGCTATTTCAAAACAAACCACCTTTTGCATTTTCAAAGCAAACCACCTTTTGCATTTTCAAAGTAAACCACCTTGTGTATTTTCAAAGCAAACCACCTTTTTCATTTTCAATGCAAACCAGCAAAACAACTTTTGCATTTTCACAGCAAACCTTTTGCATTTTCAAAGCAAACGACCTTTTGCATTTTGAAAGAAAACCACATTTTGCATTTTGAAAGCAAACCTCCTTTTGGCATTTTTATAGCAAACCACCTTTTGCCTTTTCATAGCAAACCACCATTTGCATTTTGAAAGCAAACCACTTTTTGCAATTTGAAAGCAAACCAACGTTTGCATTTTCAAAGCAAACCACCACTTGCATTTTCATAGCAAACCACCATTTGCCCTTCAAAGCAAACCATTATTTGCATTTTCAAAGCAAACCTTTTGCATTTTCAAAGTAAACCCTTTGCATTTTCAAAGCAAACATTTAGCATTTTCAAAGCAAACCAGCTATTTCATATTCAAAGCAAACCACCTTTTGCATTTTCAAAGCAAACCACCTTTTGCATTTTCAAAGCATACCATCTTTTGCATTTTCAAAGCAATCCACCATTTGCATTTCCATTAAAAAGCAGCTTTTGCATTTTCAATGCAAACCAGCAAACCACCTTTTGCATTTTCAAAGCAAACGACCGTTTGTATTTTCAAAGCAAACCACCTTTTGCATTTTCAAAGCAAACCACTTTTTGGCATTTTTATACCAAACCACATTTTGCATTTTCAATGAAAACCAACATTTGCATTTTCAAAGCAAACCATCTTTTGCATTTTTAAAAGCAACCCACCGTTTGAATTTTCAAAGCAAACCACCATTTCCATATTAAAAGCAAGCCAGTTTTTGCATTTTCAAATCAAACCACGTTTTGCATTTTAAGGCAAACCACCTTTTGCATTTTCAAAGCAAACCACCTTTTCCATTTTCAAAGCAAACCATCTACTGCATTTTTAAAGCAAACCTTTTTGCATTTTCAAAGGAAACCACCTTTTGCATTTTCAATCCACCTTTTCCATTTTCAAAGTAAACCATCTACTGCTTTTTTAATGCAAACCTTTTTGCATTTTCAAAGCCAACCATCTTTTGCATTTTCAAAGCAAACCACCTTACGCATTTTCAAAGCAAACCACCTTTTCAAAGCAAACCACCTTTTGCATTTTCAAAGCAAACCACCTTTTGCATTTTCAAAGCAAACCACCTTTTGCATTTTCAAAGCAAACCACCTTTTGCATTTTCAAAACAAACCACCTTTTGCATTTTCAAAGCAAACCACCTTTTGCAATTTCAAAGAAAACCACTTATAGCATTTACAAAGCAAACCACCTTTTGCATTTTCAAAGCAAAACACTTTTTGCTATTTCAAAACAAACCACCTTTTGCATTTTCAAAGCAAACCACCTTTTGCATTTTCAAAGCAAACCACCTTTTGCATTTTCAAAGCAAACCACTTTTTGGCATTTTTATACCAAACCACATTTTGCATTTTCAATGAAAACCAACATTTGCATTTTCAAAGCAAACCACCTTTTGCATTTTCAATGAAAACCAACATTTGCATTTTCAAAGCAAACCACCTTTTGCATTTTTAAAAGCAAACCACCTTTTGCATTTTCAAAGCAAACCACCATTTGCATATTAAAAGCAAGCCACTTTTTGCATTTTCAAATCAAACCACGTTTTGTATTTTCAAAGCAAACCACATTTTGCATTTTCAAAGCAAACCACTTTTTTGCAATTTCAAAGCAAACCTTCTTTTGCATTTTCAAAGCAAACCACCTTTTCCATTTTCAAGCAAACCATCTACTGCATTATAAAATCAAACCTTTTTGCATTTTCAAAGCAAACCACCTTTTGCATTTTCAAAGCAAACCACCTTTTCCATTTTCTAAGCAAACCATCTACTGCATTTTTAAAGCAAACCTTTTTGAATTTTCATAGGAAACCACCTTTTGCATTTTCAATCCACCTTTTCCATTTTCAAAGTAAACCATCTACTGTTTTTTTAAAGCAAACCTTTTTGCATTTTCAAAGCATACCAACTTTTGCATTTTCAAAGCAAACCACTTTTTTGCTATTTCAAAACAAACCACCTTTTGCATTTTCAAAGCAAACCACCTTTTGCATTTTCAAAGTAAACCACCTTGTGTATTTTCAAAGCAAACCACCTTTTTCATTTTCAATGCAAACCAGCAAACCAACTTTTGCATTTTCACAGCAAACTTTTTGCATTTTCAAAGCAAACGACCTTTTGCATTTTGAAAGAAAACCACATTTTGCATTTTGAAAGCAAACCTCCTTTTGGCATTTTTATAGCAAACCACCTTTTGCCTTTTCATAGCAAACCACCATTTGCATTTTGAAAGCAAACCACTTTTTGCAATTTGAAAGCAAACCAACGTTTGCATTTTCAATGCAACCCACCTTTTTCATTTTAAAAGCAAACCACCTTTTGCATTTTCAAAGCAAACCACCTTTTGCATTTTCAAAGCAAACCACCACTTGCATTTTCATAGCAAACCACCATTTGCCCTTCAAAGCAAACCATTATTTGCATTTTCAAAGCAAACCTTTTGCATTTTCAAAGTAAACCCTTTGCATTTTCAAAGCAAACCTTTAGCATTTTCAAAGCAAACCATCTTTTGCATTTTCAAAGCAAACCACCATTTGCATTTCCATTAAAAAGCAGCTTTTGCATTTTCAATGCAAACCAGCAAACCACCTTTTGCATTTTCAAAGCAAACGACCGTTTGTATTTTCAAAGCAAACCACCTTTTGCATTTTCAAAGCAAACCACTTTTTGGCATTTTTATACCAAACCACATTTTGCATTTTCAATGAAAACCAACATTTGCATTTTCAAAGCAAACCATCTTTTGCATTTTTAAAAGCAACCCACCGTTTGCATTTTCAAAGCAAACCACCATTTCCATATTAAAAGCAAGCCAGTTTTTGCATTTTCAAATCAAACCACGTTTTGCATTTTCAAAGCAAACCACCTTTTGCATTTTCAAAGCAAACCACCTTTTAAATTTTAAAAGCAAACCACCTTTTGCATTTTCAAAGCAAACCATCTTTTGCATTTTCAAAACAAACCACCTTCTGCATTTTCAAAACAAACCACCTTCTGCATTTTCAAAACAAACCACCTTTAGAATTTCCAAAGCAAAACATTTTTCGCATTTTCAAAGCAAACCACCTTTTGCATTTTCAAAGCAAACCACCTTTTGCATTTCCAAAGCAAACCACTTTTGCATTTTCAAAGCAAACCACCTTTTGCATTTTCAAAACAAACCACCTTCTGCATTTTCAAAACAAACCACCTTTTGTTTTTTCAAAGCAAACCTTTATGTATTTTCAAAGCAAACCATCTTTTGCATTTTCAAAGCAAACCACCTAATGCATTTTCAAAGCAAACCACCTATTCAAAGCAAACCACCTTTTGCATTTTCAAAGCAAACCACCTTTTGCATTTTCAAAGCAAACCACCTTTTGCATTTTCAAAACAAACCACCTTTTGTATTTTCAATACAAACCACCTTTTGCATTTTCAAAGAAACCACATTTTGCATTTTCAAAGCAATTTTTTTTTCGCATTTTCAAAACAAACCAGCTTTTGCATTTCCAAAGCAAACCACCTTTTGTAATTTAAAAGCAAAGCACCTTTTGCATTTTCAAAGCAAACCAGTCTTAGCATTTTCAAAGCAAACCAGTTTTAGCATTTTCAAAGCAAACCACCTTTTGCATTTTACAAGCAAACCGCATTTTTGCATTTTCAAAGCAAACCCCCTTTAACATTTTCAAAGCAAACTACCTTTTGCACTTTCAAAGCAAACGACCTTTTGCATTTTCAAAGCAAATCACCTTTTGCATTTTCAAAGCCCATCACCTTTTGCATTTACAAAGTAAACCACCTTTTGCATTTTCAATGCAAACCAGGAAACCACCTTTTGCATTTTCAAAGCAAACCACTTTTTGCATTTTCAAAGCAAACCACATTTAGCATTTTCAAAGCAAATCACCTTTTGCATTTTCAAAGCAAACCACATTTTGCATTTTCAAACTAAAATACCTTTTGCATTTTCAATGCAAACAGCAAACCACCTTTTGCATTTTCAAAGCAAACCACTTTTTGCATTTTCAAAGCAAACCACATTTTGAATTTTCAAAGCAAACCACCTTTTGTATTTCAAAGCAAACCACGTTTTGCATTTTCAAAGCAAACCACTTTGTGCAATTTCAAAGCAAACAACGTTATGCATTTTCAATGCAAACCACCTAATGCATTTTCAAAGCAAACCACCTATTCTAAGCAAACCACCTGTTGCATTTTCATGGCAAACCACCTTTTGCATTTTCAAAGCAAATCACCTTTTGCATTTTCAAAGCAAAGCACATTTTGTATTTTCAAAGCAAACCACCTTTTGCATTTTCAAAGCAAACGACCTTTTGCATTTTCAAAGCAAACCACCTTTTGCATTTTCAAAGCAAACCACTTTTTGCAATTTCAAAGCGAACCACCTTTTATATTTTCAAAGCAAACCACCTGATGCATTTTCAAAGCAAACCACCTTTTCAAAGCGAACCACCATTTGCATTTTCAAAGCAAACCATCTTTTGCATTTTCAAAGCAAACCTTTTTGCATTTTCAAAGCTAACCAACTTTTGCATTTTCAAAGCAAACCACCTTATGCATTTTCAAAGCAAACCACCTTTTCAAAGCAAACCACCTTTTGCATTTTCAAAGCAAACCACCTTTTGCATTTTCAAAGCAAACCACCTTTTGCATTTTCAAAGCAAACCACCTTTTGCATTTTCAAAACAAACCACCTTTTGCATTTTCAAAGCAAACCACCTTTTGCAATTTCAAAGAAAACCACTTATAGCATTTACAAAGCAATCCACCTTTTGCATTTTCAAAGCAAAACACTTTTTACTATTTCAAAACAAACCACCTTTTGCATTTTCAAAGCAAACCACCTTTTGCATTTTCAAAGCAAACCACCTTTTGCATTTTCAAAGCAAACCACTTTTTGGCATTTTTATACCAAACCACCTTTTGCATTTTCAAAGCAAACCACCTTTTACATTTTCAATGAAAACCAACATTTGCATTTTCAAAGCAAACCACGTTTTGCATTTTCAAAGCAAACCACTTTTTGCAATTTCAAAGCAAACAACGTTATGCATTTTCAATGCAAACCACCTTATGCATTTTCAAAGCAAACCACCTATTCTAAGCAAACCACCTTTTGCATTTTCATGGCAAACCACCTTTTGCATTTTCAAAACAAATCACCATTTGCATTTTCAAAGCAAAGCACATTTTGTATTTTCAAAGCAAACCACCTTTTGCATTTTTAAAGCAAACCACCTTTTGCATTATAAAGCAAACCACCTTTTTCATTTTCAAAGCAAACCACTTTTTGCAATTTCAAAGCGAACCACCTTTTATATTTTCAAAGCAAACCACCTTATGCATTTTCAAAGCAAACAACCATTTCAAAGCGAACCACCATTTGCATTTTCAAAGCAAACCATCTTTTGCATTTTCAAAGCAAACCTTTTGCATTTTCAAAGCTAACCATCTTTTGCATTTTCAAAGCAAACCACCTTATGCATTTTCAAAGCAAACCACCTTTTCAAAGCAAACCACCTTTTGCATTTTCAAAGCAAACCACCTATTGCATTTTCAAATCAAACCACCTTTTGCATTTTCAAAACAAACCATCTTTTGCATTTTCAAAGCAAACCAGCTTTTGCATTTTCAAAGCAATTTTTTTTCGCATTTTCAAAGCAAAGCACCTTTTGCATTTTCAAAGCAAACCACTTATAGCATTTTCAAAGCAAACCACCTTTTGCATTTTCAAACCAAACCACTTTTTTGCATTTTCAAAGCAAACCACATTTAACATTTTCAAATCAAACTATCTTTTGCACTTTCAAAGCAAACGACCTTTTGCATTTTCAAAGCAAATCAGCTTTTGCATTTTCAAAGCCCACCACCTTTTGCATTTTCAAAGTAAACCAACTTTTGCATTTTCAATGCAAACCAGCAAACCACCTTTTGCATTTTCAAAGCAAACCACTTTTTGCATTTTCAAAGCAAACCACATTTAGCATTTTCAAAGCAAATCACCTTTTGCATTTTCAAAGCAAACCACCTTTTGCATTTTCAAAGCAAACCAACATTTCCATTTTAAAACCAAAGCACCTTTTGCATTTTAAAACCAAAACACCTTTTGCATTTTAAAAGCAAACCATCTTTTGCATATTAAAAGCAAGCCACCTTTTGCATTTTTAAAGCAAACCACCTTTTGTATTTTCAAAGCAAACCACCTTTTGCATTTTCAAAGCAAACCACCTTGTGTATTTTCAAAGCAAACCACCTTTTTCATTTTCAATGCAAACCAGCAAACCAACTTTTGCATTTTCATAGCAAACCTTTTGCATTTTCAAAGCAAAGGACCTTTTGCATTTTAAAAGAAAACCACATTTTGCATTTTGAAAGCAAACCTCCTTTTGGCATTTTTATAGCAAACCACCTCTTGCCTTTTCAAAGCAAACCATCTTTTGCATTTTCAAAGCAAACCTTTTGCATTTTCAAAGCTAACCATCTTTTGTATTTTCAAAGCAAACCACCTTTTCAAAGCAAACCACCTTTTGCATTTTCAAAGCAAACCACGTTTTGCATTTTCAAAACAAACCACCTTTTGCATTTTCGAAACAAACCATCTTTTGCATTTTCAAAGCAAACCACCTTTTGCATTTTCAAAGCAATTTTTTACGCATTTTTAAAGCAAACCACCTTTTGCATTTTCAAAGCAAACCACCTTTTGCAATTTCAAAGCAAAGCACCTTTTGCATTTTCAAAGCAAACCACTTATAGCATTTTCAAAGCAAACCACCTTTTGCATTTTCAAACCAAACCACTTTTTTGCATTTTCAAAGCAAACCACATTTAACATTTTCAAAGCAAACTACCTTTTGCACTTTCAAAGCAAACGACCTTTTGCATTTTCAAAGCAAATCAGCTTTTGCAATTTCAAAGCCCACCACCTTTTGTATTTTCAATGTAAACCACCTTTTGCATTTTCAATGCAAACCAGCAAACCACCTTTTGCATTTTCAAAGCAAACCACTTTTTGCATTTTCAAAGCAAACCACATTTAGCATTTTCAAAGCAAATCATCTTTTGCATTTTCAAAGCAAACCACCTTTTGCATTTTCAAAACAAACCAACATTTGCATTTTAAAACCAAACCACCTTTTGCATTTTAAAACCAAAACACCTTTTGCATTTTAAAAGCAAACCATCTTTTGCATATTAAAAGCAAGCCACCTTTTGCATTTTCAAAGCAAACCACCTTTTGCATTTTCAAAGCAAACCACTTTTTCGCATTTTTATACCAAACCACCATTTGCATTTTCAATCCACCTTTTCAATTTTCAAAGTAAACCATCTACTGCTTTTTTAAAGCAAACCTTTTTGCATTTTCAAAGCATACCACCTTTTGCATTTCCATTAAAAAGCAGCTTTTGCATTTTCAATGCAAATCAGCAAACCACCTTTTGCAATTTCAAATCAAACAACGTTTTGTATTTTCAAAGCAAACCACCTTTTGTATTTTCAAAGCAAACCACTTTTTTGCAATTTCAAAGCAAACCATCTTTTGCATTTTCAAAGCAAACCACCTTTTCCATTTTCAAAGCAAACCATCTACTGCATTTTTAATGCAAACATTTTTGCATTTTCAAAGGAAACCACCTTTTGCATTTTCAATCCACCTTTTCCATTTTAAAAAGCAAACCATCTACTGCTTTTTTAAAGCAAACCTTTTAGCATTTTCAAAGCATACCATCTTTTGCATTTTCAAAGCAAACCACCTTTTACATTTTCAAAGCAAACTACTTTTTGGCATTTTTATACAAAACCACATTTGCATTTTCAAAACAAACCACCTTTTACATTTTCATTGAAAACCAACATTTGCATTTTCAAAGCAAACCACCTTTTGCACTTTAAAAGCAAACCACCTTTTGCATTTTCAAAGCAAACCACCATTTGCATATTAAAACAAAGCCACTTTTTGCATTTAAAATCAAACCACGTTTTGTATTTTCAAAGCAAACCACCTTTTGCATTTTCAAAGCAAACCACTTTTTTTTGCAAATTCAAAGCAAACAATCTTTTGCATTTTCAAAGCAAACGACCTTTCGCATATTAATAGCAAACGACCGTTTGCATTTATAGAGCAAACGACCATTTGCATTTTCAAAGCAAACCTCCTTTTGCATTTTGAATTTCCATTAAAAAGCAGATTTTGCACTTACAATGCAAATCAGCAAACCACCTTTTCCATTTTCAAAGCAAACGACCGTTTGCATTTTCAAAGCAAACTACCTTTTGCATTTTCAAAGCAAACCACTTTTTGGCATTTTTATACCAAACCACCTTTTGCATTTTCAAAGCAAACCACCTTTTACATTTTCAATGAAAACCAACATTTGCATTTTCAAAGCAAACCACCTTTTGCATTTTAAAAGCAAACCACCTTTGGAATTTTCAAAGCAAACAACCATTTGCATATTAAAAGAAAGCCACTTTTTGCATTTTCAAATCAAACAACGTTTTGTATTTTCAAAGCAAATCACCTTTTGCATTTTCAAAGCAAACCACTTTTTTTGCAATTTCAAAGCAAACCATCTACTGCAGTTTTAAAGCAAACCTTTTTGCATTTTCAAAGCAAACCACCTTTTGCATATTAAAAGAAAGCCACTTTTTTCATTTTCAAATCAAACAACGTTTTGTATTTTCAAAGCAAACCACCTTTTGCATTTTCAAAGCAAACCACTTTTTTGCAATTTCAAAGCAAACCATCTTTTGCATTTTCAAAGCAAACCACCTTTTCTATTTTCAAAGCAAAACATCTACTGCATTTTTAAAGCAAACCTCATTTTGCATTTTCAAAGCAAACCACCTTTTGCATTTTCAAAGCAAACCACCTTTTGCATTTTCAAAGCAAACCACCTTTAGCATTTTCAAAGCAGACCACATTTTTGCATGTTCAAAGCAAACCATACATTTGCAATTTCAAATCTAACCACCCTTTGCATTTTCAAAGAAAACCACCTTTTCCATTTTCAAAGCAAACCATCTATTGCATTTTTAAAGCAAACCCTTTTGCATTTTCAAAGGAAACCACATTTTGCATTTTCAATCCACCTTTTCCATTTTCAAAGCAAACCATCTACTGCTTTTTTAAAGCAAACCTTTTTGCATTTTCAAAGCATACCATCTTTTGCATTTTCATAGCAAACCACATTTTGCATTTCCTTTAAAACGCAGCTTTTGCATTTTCAATGCAAACCAGCAAACCACCTTTTGCATTTTCAAAGCAAACGACCGTTTGCATTTTCAAAGCAAACCACCTTTTACATTTTCAAAGCAAACCACATTTTGGCATTTTTATACCAAACCACCTTTTGCATTTTCAAAGCAAACCACCTTTTACATTTTCATTGAAAACCAACATTTGCATTTTCAAACCAAACCACCTTTTGCATTTTAAAAGCAAACCACTTTTTGCATTTTCAAAGCAAACCACCATTTGCATAATAAAACAAAGCCACTTTTTGCATTTTCAAATCAAACCACGTTTTGTATTTTCAAAGCAAACCACTTTTGCATTTTCAAAGCAAACCACTTTTTTGCAATTTCAAAGCAAACAATCTTTTGCATTTTCAAAGCAAACGACCTTTTGCATATTAAAAGCAAACGACATTTTGCATTTTCAGAGCAAACGACCTTTTGTATTTTCAAAGCAAACCTCCTTTTGCATTTTCAAAGGAAACCACCTTTTGCATTTTCAAACCACCTTTTCCATTTTCAAAGCAAACCACCTACTGCTTTTTTAAAGCAAACCTTTTTGAATTTTCAAAGCAAACCACCTTTTCCATTTTCAAAGCAAACCATCTATTGCATTTTTAAAGCAAACCTTTTTGCAGTTTCAAAGGAAACCACCTTTTGCAATTTCAATCCACCTTTTCCATTTTCAAAGCAAACCATCTACTGCTTTTTTAAAGCAAACCTTTTTGCATTTTCAAAGCATACCATCTTTTCCATTTTCAAAGCAAACCACCTTTTGAATTTCCATTAAAAAACAGCTTTTGCATTTCCAATGCAAACCAGCAAACCACCTTTTGCATTTTAAAACCAAACGACCGTTTGCATTTTCAAAGCAAAACACCTTTTGCATTTTCAAAGCAAACCACCATTTGCATTTTTATACCAAACCACCTTTTGCATTTTCAAAGCAAACCACCTTTTACATTTTCAATGAAAACCAACATTTGCATTTTCAAAGCAAACCACCTTTTGCATTTTCAAAGCAAACCACCTTTTGCATTTTCAAAGCAAACCACCATTTGCATATTAAAAGAAAGCCACTTTTTGCATTTTCAAATCAAACAACGTTTTGTATTTTCAAAGCAAATCACCTTTTGCATTTTCAAAGCAAACCACTTTTTTGCAATTTCAAAGCAAACCATCTTTTGCATTTTCAAAGCAAACCACCTTTTCTATTTTCAAAGCAAACCATCTACTGCATTTTTAAAGCAAACCTCATTTTGCATTTTCAAAGCAAACCACCTTTTGCATTTTCAAAGCAAACCACCTTTTGCATTTTCAAAGCAAACCACCTTTAGGATTTTCAAAGCAGACCACCTTTTTGCATGTTCAAAGCAAACCACACATTTGCAATTTCAAATCAAACCACCTTTTGCATTTTCAAAGAAAACCACCTTTTCCATTTTCAAAGCAAACCATCTATTGCATTTTTAAAGCAAACCTTTTTGCATTTTCAAAGGAAACCACCTTTTGCAATTTCAATCCACCTTTTCCATTTTCAAAGCAAACCATCTACGGCTTTTTTAAAGCAAACCTTTTTGCATTTTCAAAGCATACCATCTTTTCCATTTCCAAAGCAAACCACCTTTTGCATTTCCATTAAAAAACAGCTTTTGCATTTCCAATGCAAACCAGCAAACCACCTTTTGCATTTTAAAAGCAAACGACCGTTTGCATTTTCAAAGCAAACCACCTTTTGCATTTTCAAAGCAAACCACCATTTGCATTTTTATACCAAACCACCTTTTGCATTTTCAAAGCAAACCACCTTTTACATTTTCAATGAAAACCAACATTTGCATTTTCAAAGCAAACCACCTTTTGCATTTTCAAAGCAAACCACCTTTTGCATTTTCAAAGCAAACCACCATTTGCATATTAAAAGAAAGCCACTTTTTGCATTTTCAAATCAAACAACGTTTTGTATTTTCAAAGCAAACCACCTTTTGCATTTTCAAAGCAAACCACTTTTTTGCAATTTCAAAGCAAACCATCTTTTGCATTTTCAAAGCAAACCACCTTTTCTATTTTCAAAGCAAACCATCTACTGCATTTTTAAAGCAAACCTCATTTTGCATTTTCAAAGCAAACCACCTTTTGCATTTTCAAAGCAAACCACCTTTTGCATTTTCAAAGCAAACCACCTTTAGCATTTTCAAAGCAGACCACCTTTTTGCATGTTCAAAGCAAACCACACATTTGCAATTTCAAATCAAACCACCTTTTGCATTTTCAAAGAAAACCACCTTTTCCATTTTCAAAGCAAACCATCTATTGCATTTTTAAAGCAAACCTTTTTGCATTTTCGAAGGAAACCACCTTTTGCAATTTCAATCCACCTTTTCCATTTTCAAAGCAAACCATCTACTGCTTTTTTAAAGCAAACCTTTTTGCATTTTCAAAGCATACCATCTTTTCCATTTCCAAAGCAAACCACCTTTTGCATTTCCATTAAAAAACAGCTTTTGCATTTCCAATGCAAACCAGCAAACCACCTTTTGCATTTTAAAAGCAAACGACCGTTTGCATTTTCAAAGCAAACCACCTTTTGCATTTTCAAAGCAAACCACCATTTGCATTTTTATACCAAACCACCTTTTGCATTTTCAAAGCAAACCACCTTTTACATTTTCAATGAAAACCAACATTTGCATTTTCAAAGCAAACCACCTTTTGCATTTTCAAAGCAAACCACCTTTTGCATTTTCAAAGCAAACCACCATTTGCATATTAAAAGAAAGCCACTTTTTGCATTTTCAAATCAAACAACGTTTTGTATTTTCAAAGCAAACCACCTTTTGCATTTTCAAAGCAAACCACTTTTTTGCAATTTCAAAGCAAACCATCTTTTGCATTTTCAAAGCAAACCACCTTTTCTATTTTCAAAGCAAACCATCTACTGCATTTTTAAAGCAAACCTCTTTTTGCATTTTCAAAGCAAACCACCTTTTGCATTTTCAAAGCAAACCACCTTTTGCATTTTCAAAGCAAACCACCTTTAGCATTTTCAAAGCAGACCACCTTTTTGCATGTTCAAAGCAAACCACATATTTGCAATTTCAAATCAAACCACCTTTTGCATTTTCAAAGAAAACCACCTTTTCCATTTTCAAAGCAAACCATCTATTGCATTTTTAAAGCAAACCTTTTTGCATTTTCAAAGGAAACCACATTTTGCATTTTCAATCCACCTTTTCCATTTTCAAAGCAAACCATCTGCTGCTTTTTTAAAGCAAACCTTTTTGGATTTTCAAAGCATACCATCTTTTGCATTTTCAAAGCAAACCACATTTTGCATTTCCATTAAAACGCAGCTTTTGCATTTTCAATGCAAACCAGCAAACCACCTTTTGCATTTTCAAAGCAAACGACCGTTTGCATTTTCAAAGCAAACCACCTTTTTCATTTTCAAAGCAAACCACCTTTTGCATTTTCATTGAAAAGCACCTTTTGCATTTCAATGCAAACCAGCAAACCACCTTTGGCATTTTCAAAGCAAATGACCGTTTGCATTTTCAAAGCAAACGACCTTTTGCATTTTCAAAGCAAACCACCTTTTGCATTTCCAAAGCAAACCACTTTTGGGCATTTTTATACCAAACCACCTTTTGCATTTTCAAAGCAAACCACTTTTTTGCAATTTAAAAGCAAACCACCTTTTGCATTTTCAAAGCAAACCACCTTTTCAATTTTCAAAGCAAACCATCTACTGCATTTTTAAAGAAAACCTTTTTGCATTTTCAAAGCAAACCACCTTTTGCTTTTTCAAAGCAAACCACCTTTTGCTTTTTCAAAGCAAACCACCTTTTGCATTTTCAAAGCAAATCACGTTTTCCATTTTCAAAGCAAACCACGTTTTGCATTTTCAAAGCAAATCACCTTTTGCATTTTCAAAGCAAACCACCATTTGCCCTTCAAAGCAAACCACTATTATCATTTTCAAAGCAAACCTTTTGCATTTTCAAAGTAAACCCTTTGCATTTCCAAAGTAAACCCTTTGCATTTTCAAAGCAAACCTTTTGATTTTAAAAGCAATCCACCTTTTTTCATTTTCAAAGCAAACCACCTTTTGCATTTTCAATGCAAACCAGCAAACCAAATTTTGCATTTTCAAAGCAAACCACCTTTTCCATTTTCTAAACAAACGACATTTTACATTTCAAAGCAAAGCACATTTTGCATTTTCAAAGCAAACCGCCTTTTGGCATTTTATAACAAACCACCTTTTGCATTTTCAAAGCAAACCACCATTTGCATTTTCAAAGCAAACCACTTTTTGCAATTTCAAAGCAAACCACCTTTTGCCTTTACAAAGCAAACCACCTTTTGCCTTTTCAAAGCAAACCACCTTTTGCTTTTTCAAAGCAAACCACAATTTGCCCTTCAAAGCAAACCACTATTTGCATTTTCAAAGCTAACCTTTTTGCATTTTCAACCTAACCCTTTGCATTTTCAAAGCAAACCTTTTGCATTTTCAAAGCAACCCACCTTCTGCATTTTCAAAGCATACCATCTTTTCGTTTTCAAAGCAAACCACCTTTTGCATTTCCATTAAAAAGCAGCTTTTGCATTTTCTATGCAAACCAGCAAACCACCTTTTGCATTTTCAAAGCAAACCACCTTTTACATTTTCAAAGCAAACCACCTTTTGCATTTTCAAAGCAAACCACCTTTTGCATTTTCAAGGTAAACCACCTTTTGCATTTTCAAAGCAAACCACCATTTGCATATTAAAAGCAAGCCACCTTTTGCATTTTCAAAGCAAACCACCTTTTGTATTTTCAAAGCAAACCACCTTTTGCATTTTCAAAGCAAACCACATTTTTTGCATTTTCAAAACAAACCTCCTTTTGCATTTTCAAAGCAAACCACCTTTTCCATTTTCAAAGCAAACAATCTACTGCATTTTTAGCAAACCTTTTTGCATTTTCATAGCAAACCACCTTTTGCATTTTCAAAGCAAACCACCTTTTGCATTTTCAAAGCAAACCTCCTTTTGCATTTTTAAAGCAAACCACCTTTTGCATTTTCAAAGCACACCACCTTTTGCATTTTCAAAGCAAACCACCTTTTGCATTTTCAATGCAAACCAGGAAACCAACTTTTGCATTTTCAAAGCAAACCACTTTTTGCATTATCAAAACAAACGACCTTTTGCATTTTCAAAGAAATCCACATTTTGCATTTTCAAAGCAAACAGCCTTTTGGCATTTTATAGCAAACCACCTTTTGCATTTTCAAAGCAAACCACCATTTGCATTTTCAAAGCAAACCACTTTCTGGATTTTCAAAGCAGACCACCTTTTGCATTTTCAAAGCACACCACATTTTGCATTTTCAAAGCAAACCAGCTTTTGCATTTTCAATGCAAACCAGCAAACGACCTTTTGCATTTTCAAAGCAAACCACCTTTTGCATTTTCAAAGCAAACCACCTTTTTCATTTTCAAAGCAAACCACCTTTTTGCATTTTCATTGAAAAGCAGCTTTTGCATTTTCAATGCAAACCAGCAAACCACCTTTTGCATTTTCAAAGCAAATGACCTTTTGCATTTTCAAAGCAAACGACCTTTTGCATTTTCAAAGCAAACCACCTTTTGCATTTCCAAAGCAAACCACTTTTTGGCATTTTTATACCAAACCACCTTTTGCATTTTCAAAGCAAACCACTTTTTTGCAATTTAAAAGCAAACCACCTTTTGCATTTTCAAAGCAAACCACCTTTTCAATTTTCAAAGCAAACCATCTACTGCATTTTTAAAGAAAACCTTTTTGCAATTTCAAAGCAAACCACCTTTTGCTTTTTCAAAGCAAACCACCTTTTGCTTTTTCAAAGCAAACCACGTTTTGCATTTTCAAAGCAAATCACCTTTTGCATTTTCAAAGCAAACCACCATTTGCCCTTCAAAGCAAACCACTATTTTCATTTTCAAAGCAAACCTTTTGCATTTTCAAAGTAAACCCTTTGCATTTCCAAAGTAAACCCTTTGCATTTTCAAAGCAAACCTTTTGATTTTAAAAGCAAACCACCTTTTTTCATTTTCAAAGCAAACCACCTTTTGCATTTTCAATGCAAACCAGCAAACCAAATTTTTCATTTTCAAAGCAAACCACCTTTTCCATTTTCTAAACAAACGACATTTTACATTTTCAAAGCAAAGCACATTTTGCATTTTCAAAGCAAACCGCCTTTTGGCATTTTATAACAAACCACCTTTTGCATTTTCAAAGCAAACCACCATTTGCATTTTCAAAGCAAACCACTTTTTGCAATTTCAAAGCAAACCACCTTTTGCCTTTACAAAGCAAACCACCTTTTGCCTTTTCAAAGCAAACCACCTTTTGCTTTTTCAAAGCAAACCACAATTTGCCCTTCAAAGCAAACCACTATTTGAATTTTCAAAGCTAACCTTTTTGCATTTTCAACCTAACCCTTTGCATTTTCAAAGCAAACCTTTTGCATTTTCAAAGCAACCCACCTTTTGCATTTTCAAAGCATACCAACTTTTCGTTTTCAAAGCAAACCACCTTTTGCATTTCCATTAAAAAGCAGCTTTTGCATTTTCTATGCAAACCAGCAAACCACCTTTTGCATTTTCAAAGCAAACCACCTTTTACATTTTCAAAGCAAACCACCTTTTGCATTTTCAAAGCAAACCACCTTTTGCATTTTCAAGGTAAACCACCTTTTGCATTTTCAAAGCAAACCACCATTTGCATATTAAAAGCAAGCCACCTTTTGCATTTTCAAAGCAAACAATCTACTGCATTTTTAGTAAACTTTTTGCATTTTCATAGCAAACCACCTTTTGCATTTTCAAAGCAAACCACCTTTTGCATTTTCAAAGCAAACCTCCTTTTGCATTTTTAAAGCAAACCACCTTTTGCATTTTCAAAGCACACCACCTTTTGCATTTTCAAAGCAAACCACCTTTTGCATTTTCAATGCAAACCAGCAAACCAACTTTTGCATTTTCAAAGCAAACCACTTTTTGCATTATCAAAACAAACGACCTTTTGCATTTTCAAAGAAATCCACATTTTGCATTTTCAAAGCAAACAGCCTTTTGGCATTTTATAGCAAACCACCTTTTGCATTTTCAAAGCAAACCACCATTTGCATTTTCAAAGCAAACCTTTTGCATTTTCAAAGTAAACCCTTGTGCATTTTCAAAGCAAACCACCTTTTGCATTTTCAAAGCAAACCACCTTTTGCATTTTTAAAGCAAACCACATTTTGCATTTTCAAAGCAAACCTTTTGCATTTTCAAACAAAACCTTTTGCATTTTCAAATCAAATCTTTAGCATTTTCTAAGCAAAGCACCTTTTGCATTTTCAATGCAAACCAGCAAACCACCTTTGGCATTTTCAAAGCAAATGACCGTTTGCATTTTCAAAGCAAACGACCTTTTGCATTTTCAAAGCAAACCACCTTTTGCATTTCCAAAGCAAACCACTTTTGGGCATTTTTATACCAAACCACCTTTTGCATTTTCAAAGCAAACCACTTTTTTGCAATTTAAAAGCAAACCACCTTTTGCATTTTCAAAGCAAACCACCTTTTCAATTTTCAAAGCAAACCATCTACTGCATTTTTAAAGAAAACCTTTTTGCATTTTCAAAGCAAACCACCTTTTGCTTTTTCAAAGCAAACCACCTTTTGCTTTTTCAAAGCAAACCACCTTTTGCATTTTCAAAGCAAATCACGTTTTCCATTTTCAAAGCAAACCACGTTTTGCATTTTCAAAGCAAATCACCTTTTGCATTTTCAAAGCAAACCACCATTTGCCCTTCAAAGCAAACCACTATTATCATTTTCAAAGCAAACCTTTTGCATTTTCAAAGTAAACCCTTTGCATTTCCAAAGTAAACCCTTTGCATTTTCAAAGCAAACCTTTTGATTTTAAAAGCAAACCACCTTTTTTCATTTTCAAAGCAAACCACCTTTTGCATTTTCAATGCAAACCAGCAAACCAAATTTTGCATTTTCAAAGCAAACCACCTTTTCCATTTTCTAAACAAACGACATTTTACATTTTCAAAGCAAAGCACATTTTGCATTTTCAAAGCAAACCGCCTTTTGGCATTTTATAACAAACCACCTTTTGCATTTTCAAAGCAAACCACCATTTGCATTTTCAAAGCAAACCACTTTTTGCAATTTCAAAGCAAACCACCTTTTGCCTTTACAAAGCAAACCACCTTTTGCCTTTTCAAATCAAACCACCTTTTGCTTTTTCAAAGCAAACCACAATTTGCCCTTCAAAGCAAACCACTATTTGCATTTTCAAAGCTAACCTTTTTGCATTTTCAACCTAACCCTTTGCATTTTCAAAGCAAACCTTTTGCATTTTCAAAGCAACCCACCTTTTGCATTTTCAAAGCATACCATCTTTTCGTTTTCAAAGCAAACCACCTTTTGCATTTCCATTAAAAAGCAGCTTTTGCATTTTCTATGCAAACCATCAAACCACCTTTTGCATTTTCAAAGCAAACCACCTTTTACATTTTCAAAGCAAACCACCTTTTGCATTTTCAAAGCAAACCACCTTTTGCATTTTCAAGGTAAACCACCTTTTGCATTTTCAAAGCAAACCACCATTTGCATATTAAAAGCAAGCCACCTTTTGCATTTTCAAAGCAAACCACCTTTTGTATTTTCAAAGCAAACCACCTTTTGCATTTTCAAAGCAAACCACATTTTTTGCATTTTCAAAACAAACCTCCTTTTGCATTTTCAAAGCAAACCACCTTTTCCATTTTCAAAGCAAACCACCTTTTGCATTTTCAAAGCAAACCACCTTTTGCATTTTCAAAGCAAACCACCTTTTGCAGTTTCAAAGCAAACCTCCTTTTGCATTTTTAAAGCAAACCACCTTTTGCATTTTCAAAGCACACCACCTTTTGCATTTTCAAAGCAAACCACCTTTTGCATTTTCAATGCAAACCAGGAAACCAACTTTTGCATTTTCAAAGCAAACCACTTTTTGCATTATCAAAACAAACGACCTTTTGCATTTTCAAAGAAATCCACATTTTGCATTTTCAAAGCAAACAGCCTTTTGGCATTTTATAGCAAACCACCTTTTGCATTTTCAAAGCAAACCACCATTTGCATTTTCAAAGCAAACCACTTTCTGGATTTTCAAAGCAGACCACCTTTTGCATTTTCAAAGCACACCACATTTTGCATTTTCAAAGCAAACCAGCTTTTGCATTTTCAATGCAAACCAGCAAACGACCTTTTGCATTTTCAAAGCAAACCACCTTTTGCATTTTCAAAGCAAACCACCTTTTTTCATTTTCAAAGCAAACCACCTTTTTGCATTTTCATTGAAAAGCAGCTTTTGCATTTTCAATGCAAACCAGCAAACCACCTTTTGCATTTTCAAAGCAAATGACCTTTTGCATTTTCAAAGCAAACGACCTTTTGCATTTTCAAAGCAAACCACCTTTTGCATTTCCAAAGCAAACCACTTTTTGGCATTTTTATACCAAACCACCTTTTGCATTTTCAAAGCAAACCACTTTTTTGCAATTTAAAAGCAAACCACCTTTTGCATTTTCAAAGCAAACCACCTTTTCAATTTTCAAAGCAAACCATCTACTGCATTTTTAAAGAAAACCTTTTTGCAATTTCAAAGCAAACCACCTTTTGCTTTTTCAAAGCAAACCACCTTTTGCTTTTTCAAAGCAAACCACGTTTTGCATTTTCAAAGCAAATCACCTTTTGCATTTTCAAAGCAAACCACCATTTGCCCTTCAAAGCAAACCACTATTTTCATTTTCAAAGCAAACCTTTTGCATTTTCAAAGTAAACCCTTTGCATTTCCAAAGTAAACCCTTTGCATTTTCAAAGCAAACCTTTTGATTTTAAAAGCAAACCACCTTTTTTCATTTTCAAAGCAAACCACCTTTTGCATTTTCAATGCAAACCAGCAAACCAAATTTTGCATTTTCAAAGCAAACCACCTTTTCCATTTTCTAAACAAACGACATTTTACATTTTCAAAGCAAAGCACATTTTGCATTTTCAAAGCAAACCGCCTTTTGGCATTTTATAACAAACCACCTTTTGCATTTTCAAAGCAAACCACCATTTGCATTTTCAAAGCAAACCACTTTTTGCAATTTCAAAGCAAACCACCTTTTGCCTTTACAAAGCAAACCACCTTTTGCCTTTTCAAAGCAAACCACCTTTTGCTTTTTCAAAGCAAACCACAATTTGCCCTTCAAAGCAAACCACTATTTGAATTTTCAAAGCTAACCTTTTTGCATTTTCAACCTAACCCTTTGCATTTTCAAAGCAAACCTTTTGCATTTTCAAAGCAACCCACCTTTTGCATTTTCAAAGCATACCAACTTTTCGTTTTCAAAGCAAACCACCTTTTGCATTTCCATTAAAAAGCAGCTTTTGCATTTTCTATGCAAACCAGCAAACCACCTTTTGCATTTTCAAAGCAAACCACCTTTTACATTTTCAAAGCAAACCACCTTTTGCATTTTCAAAGCAAACCACCTTTTGCATTTTCAAGGTAAACCACCTTTTGCATTTTCAAAGCAAACCACCATTTGCATATTAAAAGCAAGCCACCTTTTGCATTTTCAAAGCAAACAATCTACTGCATTTTTAGCAAACTTTTTGCATTTTCATAGCAAACCACCTTTTGCATTTTCAAAGCAAACCACCTTTTGCATTTTCAAAGCAAACCTCCTTTTGCATTTTTAAAGCAAACCACCTTTTGCATTTTCAAAGCACACCACCTTTTGCATTTTCAAAGCAAACCACCTTTTGCATTTTCAATGCAAACCAGCAAACCAACTTTTGCATTTTCAAAGCAAACCACTTTTTGCATTATCAAAACAAACGACCTTTTGCATTTTCAAAGAAATCCACATTTTGCATTTTCAAAGCAAACAGCCTTTTGGCATTTTATAGCAAACCACCTTTTGCATTTTCAAAGCAAACCACCATTTGCATTTTCAAAGCAAACCTTTTGCATTTTCAAAGTAAACCCTTGTGCATTTTCAAAGCAAACCACCTTTTGCATTTTCAAAGCAAACCACCTTTTGCATTTTTAAAGCAAACCACATTTTGCATTTTCAAAGCAAACCTTTTGCATTTTCAAACAAAATCTTTTGCATTTTCAAATCAAATCTTTAGCATTTTCTAAGCAAAGCACCTTTTGCATTTTGAAAGCCATCCTTTTGCATTTCCAATCCAAACTACCTTTTGCTTTTCTAAACCAAACCACCATTTGCATTTTCAAACAAAACTACATTTTTACATTTTGAAAGAAAACCACCTTTTGCATTTTCAAAGCCAGCCACATTTTCCATAATGCAAACCACCTTTTGCATTTTCAAACCAAACCACCTTTTGCATTTTCAAAGCAAACCCTTTGCATTTTCAAAGCAAACCTTTTGCAATCTCAAGGCAAACCACCTTTTGTATTTTCAAAGCAAACCACATTTTGCATTTTCAAAGCAAAACCACTTTTGCATTTTCAAAGCAAACCATTCTTGCATTTTCAAAGCAAACTAACAATTGCATTTTCAAAGAATACCACCTTTTGCATTTTCAAAGCAAACCTTTTGCATTTTCAAACCAAACCTTTTGCATTTTCAAACCAAACCTTTTGCATTTTCAAACCAAATCTTTTGCATTTCCAAACCGAACCACCTTTTGCATTTTCAAAGCAAATCAATTCTTGCATTTTCAAAGGAAACCACCTTTTGCTTTTAAAAGCAAATCTTTTGCATTTTCAAACCAAACCTTTTGCATTTCCAAACCAGACCACCATTTGCATTTACAAACCAAACCACCATTTGCGTTTTCAAAGCACACCTTTTGCATTTTCAAAGCAAACCTTTTGCATTTTCAAACAAAACCTTTTGCATTTTCAAATCAAATCTTTAGCATTTTCTAAGCAAAGCACCTTTTGCATTTTCAAAGCCATCCTTTTGCATTTCCAATCCAAACTACCTTTTGCTTTTCTAAACCAAACCACCATTTGCATTTTCAAACAAAACTACATTTTTACATTTTGAAAGAAAACCACCTTTTGCATTTTCAAAGCCAGCCACATTTTCCATAAAGCAAACCACCTTTTGCATTTTCAAACCAAACCACCTTTTGCATTTTCAAAGCAAACCCTTTGCATTTTCAAAGCAAACCATTTGCATTCTCAAGGCAAACCACCTTTTGTATTTTCAAAGCAAACCACATTTTGCATTTTCAAAGCAAAACCACTTTTGCATTTTCAAAGCAAACCATTCTTGCATTTTCAAAGCAAACTAACAATTGCATTTTCAAAGAATACCACCTTTTGCATTTTCAAAGCAAACCTTTTGCATTTTCAAACCAAACCTTTTGCATTTTCAAACCAAATCTTTTGCATTTCCAAACCGAACCACCTTTTGCATTTTCAAAGCAAATCAATTTTTGCATTTTCAAAGGAAACCACCTTTTGCATTTTAAAAGCAAACGTTTTGCATTTTCAAACCAAAACTTTTGCATTTCCAAACCAGACCACCATTTGCATTTTCAAACCAAACCACCATTTGCGTTTTCAAAGCACACCTTTTGCATTTTCAAAGCAAACCTTTTGCAGTTTCAAACTGAAGTGGGCGCATGTGCGCAGGTGCGGGGCTCTTCTAGAGTGTGCGCATGTGCAAGACCTTTCCGGAGTGTGCGCATGTGCGAGGTATTTCGGGCGGGAAAGTCCTGCGGAATCAGCCATGTTTGCCAGACGTTTCTGAGTTTATGTATTAAAGAAATAAGTTGCTTAAAGCTTAAATAAAGTTAAGTAAATTTTGAGTAGTGAAAAGTTTCATTTGCCTCGCAACAATATAAGCAACTTATCTTAGCAGTCCGACTTGGGATGGAGAAACTATTGAAACCACAACGCTTGGATCTGGATCCCAACTCACCTGCTACTGCAAAGGAATGGAAGCACTGGCTTCGTATATTAAATAACTTCTTTGATGAGTGTGGCAATGATGCACCAGACAGACTCAAGACATTAATAAGCTTCGTCGCTTCTGATGTATATGATTACATAGTGGAATGTACAACTTATGTTTCTGCTATTGATGTACTAAGCAGACTCTTCGTTAAGACACCCAATGTGATATTCGCTCGACACCTCCTTGGTACTCGGAAACAAAAACCTGGTGAGTGAATTGATGAATTTTCACAAGTACTTCAAAGACTTAGTAAAGACTGTCCATTCAAAGTAGTTACGGCTGATCAATATCGACAGGAACTTATTCGAGACTCTTTTATCAATGGTTTGGCATCGCCTTTAATACGACAGAAACTATTAGAAAACAAAACCTTGGCTTTACAGTCAGCTTACAATCAAGCTTATTAGACTTGGCTCAGAAACATTGTGATGCATATGACTCATCTAATGTGTATTCTGCTGCAACTACTACAAAATAATTTCACCCAAGTACTAATATGGAGCAAGCTGAAACAATTTCTACTGATAAAGGAGACCTTGCTGCAGTATATAATTATTCAAAAAGGAAGTGTTACTTTTGCGGGGGTAATATTCATAAGAGAGAGAGATGCCCTGCTCAAGAGGCAACTTGTAATAGTTGTGGCAAGAAGGGACATTTTTCTAGAGTATGCAAGTCCAAAGCAACTACTAAAAGTGTGACTGCTGCCATGTATATGCCTTCTTTATGTGTAATTATAGCTGCATTTCCTCAGAGCTTGTCTCATGCAGCTACAACATTATCCATCAATGGCCATACACTTAATGTACTACTTGATTCTGGCAGTTCAGAACGTTTTATAAGTGAACAAGTTGTGTCTCGACTAAATCTAACTATAATTCCTTCAAATAGAGAAATCTCGATGGCTCTGACAACTCTCAATACTCAAATTATTGGATCTTGTATTGTAGACTTTATTCTGAACAAAACTAGCTATAAATCTGTATGTCTTGGTATTTTGAAAAATTTGTGTAGCGATATAATTCTAGGTCAGGATTTTCAGAAACAGCACAGATCACTTCAAATAATGTCTGAAGGAACTATGCCTGATCTTGTATTGTCAAAGCCACCAGTATTGTGTGTTTTTTCTGCTGCATCTGTTGAATGTCCTTCATTATTCACTAATTTATCCTCCAAGTGCAAGCCAATTGCTACAAAATCAAGACATTTTAGTAAAGATGATAGGAACTTTATCAACACAGAAGTAACTAATCTTTTACAAGAAGGTATCATAGAACCCAGCTCTTCCCCTTGGAGGGCACAAGTTGTCGTGGTTAAGGACCCCTTGGAGAGACATAGAAAGAGACTCTGCATTGATTATAAACCAGTTCATGGATCTTGATGCATATCCACTACCTCGTATAGAAGAGATTATCAATACATTAGCTAATTATAAGATATTCTCTACTTTTGACTTAAAAAGTGCTGACTACCAAATTCCTTTGAAGGAATCAGAGAAGAAATACACTGCGTTTGAAGCAAATGGGAAATTATATCACCACTGCAGAGTTCCTTTTGGTGTAACTAATGGCGTGGCTGTTTTTCAGAGAGAGATGGACAAACTTGTTGAACAAGAAAACCTTAAAGATACTTTCCCTTATCTTGATAATTTAACTATTGCTGGAAAAGACCAAGCTGAACATGATGAAAATGTACAACGGTTTTTAGATGTTGTACATTCTAAACATCTAACATTAAATGAGGCAAAGTTAATAACATCAGTGTCAACAATTAATATTCTTGGTTATTGGGATGGAAATGATATAATCCAGCCTGATCCAGAAAGACTCTGCCCACTCCAAGAGATCCCTGTTCCAGTCACATTACACTCTCTACGAAGGGTTCTTTGGATGTTTGCATATTATGCTCAATGGATACCAAATGTTGCTGACAAAATTCAACCTTTGATTAGAACAAAATCTTTCCCCCTTGACTCTACAGCAATTGGTGCCTTTACTTCTAGACAATTAGAATCTGCGACATTACACGCCATCGATGAGGATCTCCCCTTTGTTGTTGAATGTGATGCCTCTGATTTAGCAGTATCAGCAACATTAAATCAAGGAGGACGACCAGTGGCTTTCATGTCACGTACTCTCCAAGGTATTGAATTGCACTACCCTCCCGTTGAAAAGGTAGCTACACCAATTATTGAAGCAGTGAGGAAATGGAGTCATTTCCTTGCTCGCCAGCACTTCACTTTGATAACAGATCAGCGTTCAGTAGCTTTTATGCTGGATAATCGGAAATGAACGAAGATTAAAAACAGTAAAATTCATGAATGGAGGATTGAATTATCTGCATATAGTTATTCAATTGAGTACCGCCCTGGTAAGGATAATGTTGCTCCAGATACATTAACTCCAGCATTTTGTGCCTCTGTTCATTCTTCTGCACTCACTGATCTTCACAATGGGCCGTGTCATCCTGGAATCACACATTTGTTGCACTATGTTCGTTCCAAAAACGTACCTTTCTCTACAGAAGATGTTGTGAGGAAGGGGTTAATAGGTATAGTTGATTTAGACTAAGAACCCTTTGTATTGTAGAGAGTAGATGAGCTTCAAGGATGAGAAAAAGGAGATAGCGACAGTCCAGGAAGAACTGGGGTAAAGGGCATGAACAACTCTCTAGTGCGCATGGGTAATGAGACAAATGAATATTGCAAACACACCCATCATGACAAGATGTCTGATTTAAATGCACATGCGATGTATGATGTGGGAGGCACCGGGGGCGGGACCGGTAGATTGTGCACCTCAGTGCTCTGATTTGAAAGGAGCCCGAAGGGGAGGAATAAAGGTGTAACAAATGTAAAATGATATGAATAAAAGAGAGTGGCTTTCCCGACCTCGGTGTGTCTCGACAGGGGAGGCACCCGACTCTGCAGACTTGCTAATAAATAAACTTGTTTCTCTAATTTCTCTAGCATCGTGATTGTGAGCACTCACTTTTTGCACCTCACAAGCCTGGGGGCTCGTCTTGGGATCGCCACTCCGGCCGGCTGGCGGCGGTATACGGGAGAAGGGACAGTGCACCCCGCTGATTCAGCCGCCCTGGACCCCTTGCTTGCCGTCAGCGGTTTGAGCGAGTGATATCCCAGACCAGAGATTAGAGAAACAAGTGGGAGTAGTTGGAAATCGCGAGGAGCCAAATCGAGTGGTTCTTGTGCACAGGACCCGGGTAAGAAAACGACTATTAAGTACTACTCGGGCGATTAAATAGATCGGGGGAAATTCCGATCGGGAGGATGGGCAATGAAAACGGAAAGCCCAAAAGGGAGGGGAAGGGCGGTAAAGCCGCATTCTGCCTGATAGTCCGTTGGGGCGAATGCTGAGCCTCTGGGGGCAAGGAAATCCCCAGGGATTTTATATATGTGATAATTATATTGTATTTGTAGACCACATTGTAAGAGTAAGTAAGTAAGCAAGTAAGTTTTATTAGAATCAAAAATGTCCACTGTAGGTAGGTGTATGTTCCTTTAAATAAATCAGGTCATGGTGAAAGGCGACGAACAGCTGTAAGATAACGATTAACTGTTTGTATCCTCGTAACCTGGAAGGGGAAGTTGTAAAATCAGCTTTTGGTTTTTCTGATGTTCTTTTAGATTTCTGGTCAGTAAAGTTAATTTGGGAAATTGTTACTAGTGCTGGGAATTGGACATTTAAAATAGTGGTGAATATGGATTGAAATAATTGGAAATAAGTTCATTGGTAAACATTCAAGTTTAGAAAGGAAGGAGAGAGAGGCAGTTAGAAGATAACAGAAGTAGAAAAACGACAGGCGTGAAAGTAATAAAGCAGGAGGAGTCAGTGGAAGATTTAAAAAAGAAAGGTGAATGAATTTGCAAGGAGGCTAGAATATTTGAGAAGCAAGAAATTGAGTTTAGAATCAGAAAGAAGGCATACCAGAAAGGATTAAAGTTGGAAGCATTGGGATAAAGTGATGAGACTGCTTTAAAGAGAAAAGAGAAGGACAGACACAGATTATCCCTTGGGGCACCCATAAACTGAGAGGGCTAAAAAAACACCTCACCCTATATCCCTGATGGGGAGGAAATGGATTAGGGCTTTGGAGGAGGAGAACGTGGGACGATTATTGACCATGGAAGATTTGAAGGCACTGTTGGTAAAAGTGACAGAACTACTGAAGATGGATGGTATAAACTGATGTGAACAATGTAATAAGCAATGGCATACTGTTTGACACAGTCAGGCAGAGGGTATGGCAGGCCCTTAGACAATGTAATCCAGCAGGCTATCTGGAAAACCAGCTGAAAAGGTGGAGAGTTGATTGATGAACATTATATTATGAACTACTGTGGTGGAGTCAAGCAGATTGGAGAAGGTGGTGAGATTGTCATTAATTTCCCACCCCCGATTCAGCGAACAGTTGGTCTCTGCGGTCGAGAAATATCGCAAAGATAGGAAAAAGACTTGCAAACCAGCAGGAGGAGCTGTTGTCAATAAACAATGGACCTGGTTGAAAAGACAAGTGAGTCCTATGACGGAACCAAGCAGGGCCAGAGAATTACATGCCAATAATGAATGTCTTTGGGGAACGTTTCCTCAAAAAGTCCTATCAGGAGTGAAATTAATCTGGATATAAGCCCTAACAGGACTGGGTCCCCAAGAGAGAAAAGGATTTAAAGGAGGATTTGTTGGTATTGTTCCATAAGTGAAAAGCGATGTAAGAGAGAGAGAGAGAGATTTTAAAAAATACTTCAGAATGTAGGACAGAGTATGATAACCTCGGGAAAAGGCAGGATATAGTTCAGACTAGATTAGGTATAAGCCCTGTAGTGTCGTTTATGATGAATAAGGTAATTAAGAGGTTTGGTAGACCTACAGAAATCAGCTTTCACAACGGATTGTTTTCATTTAGGGAGTAGCCAAGTTGGCGATAGAGACCCTTAGAGTAAAATACACATTTGGGTATGTAACACCTGCAGTCACAGGCATGGTGGAAAGAATAAATGGAACATTGAAGGTTAATATAAATAAGATTTGTTTAATTACAAAGTTGAATTGGATCGATGCCCTGCCATTGGCACTGAAGAGATGTTGCATGCAAACTAACCGAGCAGGTGGCACAATGGAGAGGTCCCTACAAGAGACCGAGTTTGGAACAGTTAAAGATAGAATTTAAAAAGTATATGAAACAGTTAATTATGATATACAAGTCTATTTATGAACAGGTAAAGTAAAAGCTGTTGGAGGTGGACCAGGAGGAAGGACCCTTTAAACCTGAAGACAAGGTGTATGTATGAGTTTTCTAAACTACCGACCGATGTTCAGGTAGAAGGTTGATATACCTGGTACCATTTCAATAATTACATGAGGGCCGTCCCGCAGGTACGAATAGATAATAGCCCTGAGGTAAGTGAACAGGAGGACAAAGATGTGAGAAAAGAATAGAGTTTTACCAAGAACGTTGTTTGACATCAGTGGTGGGCAAAATAATGGAAAGGATACTTAAGACAATATAAGAATTTGGATAAATAGGGTAGGATTAGGAAGAATTAGCATGGCTTTGCGATTGTGATGTTTGACTAATCTTGAATTTTTTGAAAAAGTTATTAGGGAAATTGATGAGGGTAAAGTGGTGGATGTTGTCTAGATGAACTTCAGTAAGGCCTTTGACAAGGTTCAATAAGGAAATAAGGTTGGTTAAGAAGGGTTAGTAAGGAATAGCAAGATGGATTAAAAAGTGGCTGTATGGGAGATGTCAGAGAGCAATGGTGGATGGATGTTTGTCAGGTTGGAGGTCAGTGACTAGAGGGGTACCTCGGGGATGTGTGTTGGGTCCACTGTTGTTTGTCATGTGAATCAATAATCTGGATGTTGGTGTGGTAAAATAGATTAATAAGTATGTAGATGATACTAAGATAGGGGGTGTTGTGAATAATGAAGTAGATTTTAAAAGTGTACAGAGAGATTTAGATCATTTGGAAGAGTGGGTTGAAACATGACAGATGGGTTTAATGTTGATAAGTGTGAGATGATACATCTTGGCAGGACAAATCAAAATTGAACCTACATGGTAAATGATTGTGATTTGAGGAATGAAGTTGAACAGAGGGATCTAGGAATAACTGTGCATAGTTCCCTAAAGGTGGAATCTCATGAAGATAGGATGGTAAAGAAAGATTTTGGTGTGTTGGCCTTTATAAATCAGAGCATTATGTATAGAAGTTGGGTTGTAATGTTAAATTGTACAAGGCATTGGTGAGGTCAATTGTGGAGTATGGTGTATAATTTTGGTAGGCATAATTATAGGAAAAAGGTCAACAAAATAGAGAGAGAGTACAGAGGAGATCAATTAGAATGTTGCCTGGGTTTCAGCAACTAAGACACAGAGAAAGGTTGAACAAGTTATGTCTTTATTATTTAGGAAAGATAGAAGGGGTCCCAACAAATACAAGGGAATGATGTATTCCTAAGGAACTATTTACTGGCAGTATCTCGTTCTATTACAGAATTAAAACCCAAGGGGCTGCTGGCCCAGAGTCCCCATCTTGACTTTCCAATCCATTCTGTGAAAGCGGGGGACTGGGATCTTGTAACATCATGGAAGGAAGAAAAGATGCAACCTAAGTGGACTGGTCCATATTTGGTACTAATGACCACGGAAACAGCAGTGCGGACAAAAGAAAACGGGTGGACATACGCAAGTCGAGTTAAGGGTCCTGTGGAGGCCCCACCAGACAATATCAGCCCGTGGACTGTGCGCAAAGGAGAGGAACCATTGACGTTAATATTTACCAAGAACCCGCGGGGAAAAATGAAGATTTCGTGTTGGTGGGTCGTGTGTTGGGTGGTTACCCAACTCGTGAGTAATATAACATGCATAAAAATCACAATACCACAGAATAGAAGGTCCACCACCATCCCATTTGATGTATGTAAAGGAAAATGGTGCTGCGGCTATAGAATGTATGTATGCACCCATCCCTGTAAAGATTGGCACTACCAGTCCTCTTGGGGAGGAGGGGTTTGAGTGCTATACAAGAAATAACCCAAACGGACAGGACATGGGGATGGTGCTCAACTGCAATCAGACGTATAACATTGGAGAACTCAATGAAGGAAGCCAACGACAAGAGAGAGGGGTGAAAGGATCATTCGACACACACATATATATAGATGCGATAGGGGTGCCAAGAGAGGTACCTGATGAATTCAAAGCCAGAAACCAGATAGCTGCGGGCTTTGAGTCCATACTCTTCTGGTGGTCCACAATTAATAAAAATGTGGACTGGATCAACTACCTATACTACAATCAACAACGCTTTATAAAATACACTCGAGATGCGGTTGAAGGATTAGCGGAACAACTGACAGATACCAGCCTAATGGCCTGGCAAAATCGCATGGCCTTAGACATGCTACTGGCTGGAAGGTTCGACCAGCCCCGACGCGAGGTTCGATCGCCCGGCGCGAGGGAGCTGACATCCCTCCGATGCGGGAGCTTGATCGCCTCGGCACGGAGGGCCCGAACGCCGCTGGCTACGGGTGTCAAGATCGTTCCGTCAACTGAGGCTCGAGGCCCACGACCGAGGAAGAACAAAGGGAAGGACTTGAACTTTATTTCACCTTCCATCACAGTGAGGAATGTGTAGGAGTCACTGTGGTGAATGTTCATGTTAAAATGTGTTTTTGGGTGATCTGTTACTTTTAATTGTATGACTGACCTGGCCAATAAAATTCCTCGTATGTTGCAAAACATACTTGGCAAATAAAGTGTGGTTCTGATTCTGACTTATTTCTCATACCAGGGTTCATACACTTGGAACAGCTATAAATTCAAGGGCTTTCAAGGTCCAAAAATCCCATTTCCAAGGACCAAAATTTCAGTAAACATTGATGGTTTATCGGAGACGTATATCAATTGATTGGTATTGGATGATTTGATTCTGTACCAAATAACAGCAAGTAAGAAGGTTGGCTGGTCGCCATGTAAGATTTGATTCAAAATCATGTTTTACACAACTCTGGTACAAAGACCACAGCAGAAAAATCAACTTTCAACTCAAAGTTCCTTCGAAGTTATGAACCATTTATATAGCTCGAAACATTGCCAAAGGCCCATTGGAATTTGGAGTTGAGACCTTGTTTTCTGTTGTGTTACTTGTGTGATCTGATATACAGGCACTGATTTTCAGGGAAATCTGAGAAGGTGATCAGTCAATCCATTGGCCCATGTTGCACAGAATGACACTAAACTACATAATAATTAATTACACACAATAAAATAAATATAATAATAATAATAAACTTTATTTCAGACTCAAGGTCCAGACAAGGGGCAACATTACATAAAAATGCATTACATATGTAAAAATATCATAAAGTACATATAAAATCTTAGTATATCACTTATAAAAGCATCATAAATTATATATTAAGAAAAAAAAACACAATGCATGAATTAAAATCCAGAATAAAAGAATGATCAATGTCCTACAACGAGACAGCGATGTTACCAGCATTACACCATCTAGGTTTCCTTAGTAGTGTTCTCATGGCATCATTATATGACACCTTTAGTCTCTGCAAACTTGTCTTTCCATAGTTCGACCACAGGTGCGCAGTATAGAGTGGTGTGCAGTATGCTCTAAATAGCGACATCTTAACCACATCTGCACACGCACCAAACTTACTCAAGAGAATATCATCCTGTATATACAGCATGCGTTGTTGCCTATAAATATCCTCATCATCTGTCATTTGTTCTGTAATAAAATGCCCTAGATATTTTACCTTATTACAGACACTAAGTTTATTGTCAGACAATTTAAAATCAGGACATTTTAGACATTTATCCTCTTTGGTTCTACAGATCATAACAGCACTCTTACCAGCATTATATTTAATATCATGTTCCATACCATACACAGAACATATAGTAGGGAGCTGCTGTAGACCAGCGCTAGATGGACTAAAGACCACAAGATCATCTGCATACATAATATGGTTCACTAAAATATTACCAATCATGCACCCAGTATTACAGGCTTTCAATTGTTTGGACAGATCATCAATATAAAGATTAAAAAGGACTGGGGACAAAATCCCCCCTTGTCTAACACCATTGCTAACCCCAAATGGGGCTGAGACCCTATTGCCCCATTTTATTTGCATAGTCTGGTGGGCATACCAGTAGGCCAGAATTCTCACAGTGTATTTAGGCACCCATCTTTGACTCATTTTAACAATCAGATTTGTGCGATTAACATGATCAAAGGCTTTGGAAGCATCAATAAAGCACATAAGGATTGAAGAGGTTTTGCCTCTATATTTGTTTACAATCTCCTTTAGGGCATATATGCATAAGTCAGTGCCATGTTTAGCTTTTAAACCAAACTGATTATCTGTGGAGTTAACAAACTCATTTATTCTATCCAGCAGAA
>JAXLNO010000256.1:0-40000 GCA_038087875.1 Malacoraja senta | reverse complement strand
AAGTTATTCCAACGCGATGCATTTGTTGCATTTAACATTTTTGAGGAGTTCTGCAAGATTAGTGCAAAGCGATTTAATGCATTGAACTTCCAAGCGGGGTTGGGGGGCAGGTGGCAATATTACTTGAATGCAACGTATTTGCTGCATTTAACGTTGCAGGAGGGTGCAAAGTTATTCCAATGCGATGCATGTGTTGCATTTAACATTTTTAAGTGGTTCTGCAAGATTAGTGCAAAGCGATTTAATGCATTGAACTTCCAAGCGATTTAAGATTCAAGATTCAAGAGAGTATATTGTCATGTGTCCCAGATAGGACAATGAAATTCTTGCTTTGCTTCAGCACAACAGAATATTGCAGGCATAAATAAATACAGATCAGTGTGTCCATATACCATTGAATATATATATACACACACATAAATAAGCAGATAAAGAGCAATGGGCTATTAATGTTCAGAGTTTGTTTGAAGTTGTGGGGAAGTAGCTATAGGGGGGTTGCACGTAAGGTCACTGGGTCATAGGGCTTGACTCACGGAGCCGCTCAATCCATTTAGAAGACAAACGTAACTTCCGGTATATGTTATTAATGCAAGAAACGCGTACTTTCCCACCTGTTAAAAACCGCCAAAATGTTGAATTTTTGCGCTGTAAATAATTGTGGAAATCGGGCTAACCGTGAGAGACATCTATCCTACTGCAGAATTCCAAAAGTGAAACGAAATGAAGGTAAAGAGAAGCGAGAGCTGAAGGGACAACAACAGTTAAAGTGCTTGGCGAACATTGGCCATGCAGATATCAAATTGGAAAATATTGGGAATTATCACCTTTGCTCACTGCATTTCATCAACAGTAAGGCATTATGTATGTTTTTCTTTATTCATTTGCTATCTAAAACGTTTCAGAAGTGATGAATCTGGCTGTAAAATTGTAAAATCGCTCATGGTTCTGAAGTGGGTTTTTACATGCAAAAAGAAAATGCTTCTGAAGCTAAATTTATCATTAAAAACATCTCCAGACTTACAAGTGGTGTGTGGAAAAGTAAGTTTTCTATCATTATGGTATTGAGATGTATATTTTGGCAAATAATAAAATGTTCTGACAGCTTAAACACCCACTCCCTTCCAATAGGATATTGTCAATTTACTGAGGTTGATTATGTCCAATTAACAGCTAACAAGTATGCCATTCCTTGGCTTGCATCTGAGTCAAATGTAATTCAAAACCCATGTACGGTTTGCCATTTTTTGAAGGATAAATTTTGCTTCAGAAGTGTTTTCGTTTTGTATGTAAAAACCCACTTGAGAACCATGGGCGTTTTTAAAATTTTACAGCCAGATTTATCACTTGTGAAACTTTTTAGATACCAAAGGAATCAAGCAAAAACACAAATAATGCCTTACTGTTGATGAAATGCAGTGAGCAAACGTGTTAATTCCCAATATTTTCAATCTTCATATTTGCACGGCCAATGTCCGCCAATCACTTTAGCTACTGTTGTCCCTTCAGCTGTTGCTTCTATCTACCGTCATTTCTCCTCACTTATGGAATTCTGAAGTAGGATAAATGTCTCTCACGCTTACCCCGATTTCCATAATTATTTACAGCGCAAACATTGGCCATGGCGGCGGTTTTTAACGGGCCCACTACGCTGGAAACAATGGTAAGTGTTTACCTGAAGTTCATCGTATGTACTCCAGTTGGCGTAGCGTGGCAACAGTACGGGTCACGGGTCGTGACCTGACTGCCGTGCAACCTCCCTATAATAAAGTGGGGAATTTTATCTAGCAGGTGTGTGGTCGAGGTAACCTGATTATAAGAGGGGGAAGGGGAAGACCCATCACTACACTCCCTGTAGGGGGATGGGAGCACTAGGACCCAGCAGAGACAGACCACGCGCTGTCTGCATGGTGGAGGTTGTGGGCCTGGTGCTGAGCCGGGAACTCTGGTGAGGTGACGGCTCTGGCCCGCTGGTGGCCGATGGAGAGACGAGGGAGGGTCGGCGGGCGGAGTCGCTGGTGGAGGACCGTTGGGGGGGGGGCTGGAGTAGAGATACGGGCAGCAGCATCGGTGGTCGTGGTGACAGTGAAGGTCGGCGACAGTGGCCACGCCCGGGGAGGCGGTGAGAGTCGGCGGCTGCGGGCGGCAGTTTCGCTGGTCCGGGCCTCAGTTCTATCCGTATTGACTCCACATCTCCTGATTCGATGTCATCCCTCGTAAGGGACTGAATTTCATTCCTCACCAACAGAGCTACCCCACCCTCTCTGCCCACCTGTCTGTCTGTCTTTTCGAGCGTACGTATACCCCTGAATATTCAGTTCCCAGCCCTGGTCGTCTTGCAGCCATGTCTCTAATTCCCATGACATTATACTTGCCAATTTCTAACGGAGCCTCAAGCTCATCCACTTTATTTCTCATACCAAGGGTGCGTACACTTGGAACAGCTATAAATTCAAAGACTTTCAAGGTCCAAAAATCCCATTTCCAAGGACCAAAATTCAGTAAACATTGATGGTTTATCGGAGACTTGTACATAAATTGCTTGGTATTGGATGATTTGATTCTGTACCAAATAACAGCAAGTAAGAAGGTCGGCTGGTCGCCATCTCAGATTTGATTGAAAATCATGTTTTGCACACCTCTGGTACAAAGAACACAGCAGAGAAATCAACTTTCAACTCAAAGTTCCTTCGAAGTTATGAACCATTGATATAGCTCGAAAATTTGCCAAAGGCCCATTGCAATTTGGAGTTGAGACCTTGTTTTCTGTTGTGTTACTTGTGTGCTCTGATGTACAGGCACTGATTTTCAGGGAAATCTGAGAAGGTGACCAGTCAATCCATTAGTCCATGTTGCACAGAATGAGACTAAACCACATAATAATTAATTACACACAAGATGGTTAACTTGTCTATATTCGCACTTCATTAGAGCAGTGATGGTCCATTTTCTCATCTCTTAGTTATTCAATCTGAAACCATGATAATGGAAAATTGCTTTTCAACCAGTCCCTGCAAACCTGTACTGTCCCTAACTGCTTCAAAGTCTGCACCATTGTCCCTGTACCCAAAAAGACAAGGATTGCTGGTCTTAAAGATTACAGGCCTGTCGCACTGACCTCTAGTCATCAGGCGTGAGACAGGAAAAAACTGAAAAAGGAGGAAGAGAGATTGGGGTCCAGAAAAATGTGGTAATTGCACCTTAAAATGACACCATTTTCTTGCCTATTGACCCTAAATCTATACTGTAATTTATTGTAGCTGAAAATAACACACTTTACTTGCTTGTCACTTCTTAATTTACACACAAAATGTGTGATAATCATACCTTAAAATGACCTTGCTTGTTTACACTTGTCATATGGCAAATATTTTATATTCCACCTACACCTCCTTGTAACATGATACCTGTTCCTTGCTTGTTTACTCTAATTAGAGAGAAGTACCCTTTACACAGGACATTTTTGATAATTATACCTTGAAATGACACCATTTGCTTGCTTGTTTACCCTTAATTTATACTGTAATGTTGTTAAATTATACCTTACAACAGGGGCCTCCAAACGTTTCTCCATGAGGGCCACATTATATATTTGGCACATTTTTGCAGGCTGTAGAAAAACATAAAGAAATGTCAGTTTTATAAATTTAATGAACTCAAAAAAGAACTTAAGTAAAACAAATGGAAGAAATTCAAAACAAAACTTGTAGCCACCAATCAAGGTTAACCAACAAAATCATAATGTTTTATGCAACCACATTAATGGGAAGGATGGAAATGCTATTGTGATTTCAATATGTCATGGAAACCCTCAACTTGATAGCCTGGAGCAAACTGAGGTGTAAGTTCCCGCGCTCCCCAGTGTTGCAGTGCTCATTCTGTAGGTGGCGGAGTGTCAAACTGGGACGTCACTTCAGGTTTTGCTTGTTGGGGGGGGGGGGGGAAGCTAGTCTCCCAAGAGGGTCAAACAAGATTATAGCCTATCACTACATCCCAGTGCATAACTAGTAGAACAACACATATATTTAATTTAATAATAACAAAATATTGCACGGGTGCACTGACACACTCACCCACTCACCTCCACACCCACACACTCACACATACCCACACACACTCACCCACACACTCATACATACCCACACAAACCCACACAAACACATACCCACACACACTCACACAAACCCACTTATGCCCATACACTCACACACTTACCCATTCCCACACACACCCGCACACACACACCCACACTCCCTCACATACCCACACATACACGCACACCCCCCACACACAACCCCACTCATGCCTACACACACACACACACACACACACTTACACCCACTCCCACACACTCACCCACTCATGCCCACTCCCACACACACATCTCTAGACCCCCACACCCACACACACACACTCACTCCCACATACCCACACCGACAAATACCCACACACTCACATTCATCCCCACACCCACATTCACTCGCCCACACACCCACACCGCCTCACCCACCTTCTCACACATTCCCACACCCACTCCCACCCACACACACACACACCGCCTCACCCACAAACACACACACACACCCACACTCACCCACGCACATACACACACACACACCCATACCCACACACGCACCCACACTCCCACATACTCCCTCACTCTCTCACGCACTCTCACCCACCCACACATTTCCTCACCCACACACACCCTCACCCACACACTGCCTCACACACTCACCCACACACTCCCTCACCCACACACTCCCTTACACTCTCTCCCACACACTCTCACCCACACACTTACACTCACCAACACACTCACAACATCGACAAGTAGCCAAATGACCCGAAACCTGAAACGTTGCCCATATTTTCCCTATCTTTGGCAGACACAAGGAACTGCAGATGCTGGTTCATACACAAAAAGACACAGAGTGTTGGAGTAACATAACAGGTCAGGCAGTATCTATGCTCAACGTGGATAGGCCACGTTTCAGGTCTGCAGAAGAAGGGTCGTGACCAAAAAAACATCCCCTTTTCTCCACAGATGCTGCCTGGCCTGACCCGACCCACCCCCTCATGAGGCACGTCCGGTTCAACCTGAGGGGGCAAAGGGGGAGGCGAGAGGGGGTAAGGGGGGTGGGTGTGTGGGAGAGGTTGAGAGGGGAGGGGGTGAGGGGGAGCGGTGAGTATGGGGAGGGGGTGAGTGGGGGGGGTGGGTGAGTGGGGGTGTGGGTGGGGGTAAGGGGGAGTGGGGTTGAAGGGGGTGAGGGGATGGGGAAGTGAGGGGGTTGAGGGGGGTGAGGGGTGAGGAGGTGAGGGAGGGGATGGGGTGAGGGGGAAAGGGGTGAGGGGGGTGAGTAGGGTGAAGGGGGGTGAGGAGGGTGTTAGGGAGTGAGGAGGGGATGAGGAGCGGGAGGGAGATGGGGTGGGTTTGAAGGGGTGGGGAGGGGGGGTGAGTAGCGGTGAGGGGATGTGAGGGGGAGGTGGGTGATGGGGCAGGGGGTGAGAAGGGTTGAGCAGGTGAAAGGGGGCTGAGTGGGTAAGGGGGGTGAGGGGTGAAGGGGGATGAGGGTGGTGAGTAGGGTGAGGGGGAGTGAGGGGGTTGGGGGGTGAGATGGGGAGGTGGGTGAGCAATGAGGTGGTTGAGGGGGGAATAGGGGGGTGTGAGGGTGAACGGGGAGGGGGTGAGGAGGGTGTGGAGCGATTTGAGGGGGATGAGGGAGGAGGTTGTGAGGGGGTAAAGGGGGTGAATGGGGTGAGGGGGCGAGAGGGGTGTTGAGTGCGTGAGGGGATGATGGGGTGAGGGAGGGGAGGGTGGGGGGTGAGAGGGGGGTGATGGGGGGTGAGGAGGTGTGTGAAAGGGGGGGTGCGTAAGGATGGGTTAGGGGGATGTGTGAGGGGGGGTGAGGGGGTGGTGAGGAGGGCGTGTGAGGGGTGTGTGAGAGGGAGGGGGGATGAAGGCGTGGAGCCGCCTCTAATATTGTGTATGTGGATGTAGTGGGCTGAAAGTGACGGGGAGAAGAGACAAGACAGCCCCGGTAGTGGGGGAGGGTGGGGGTGGGGGGAGGGATCCATCATTGTGTCCGTCAGGCAGCAACTCTACTGCTGCGCATGCTTCACCCTCACCGCTGTCGTCATCACCGCGCGTGGAAGGCAGGCAGCGCGGCCGTGACGTCATTTCCAGGCTGAGGCCCTGCGCCCTCACTTCCGACTCGTCTCCCCCGGGTGGGTCCGCGCTCCCCCGTGCTATGGTGAGCCGAGTGCCCGTGGTCCTCCAGGCGGGGTGAGCCGAGCGCCCGTGGTCCTCCAGGCCGGTCCTCCAGGCGGGCGGGCGGTGCTGGGGACAATCAGACTCCAGGTGTGGTCTCACCAAGACCCTGTACAACTGCAGTAGAACCTCCCTGCTCCTATACTCAAATCCTTTTGCTATGAAGGCTAACATACCATTCTCTTTCTTCACTGCTTGCTGCACCTGCATGGCTACTTTCAATGACTGGTGTACCATGACACCCAGTTCTCGTTGCATCTCCCCTTTTCCTAATCGGCCACCATTCAGATAATAGTCTACTTTCCTGTTCTTGCCACCAAAGTGGATAACCTCACTTTTAACCACATTATACTGCATCTGCCATGCATTTGCCCACTCACCAAACCTATCCAAGTCACCTTGCAGCCTCCTAGCATCCTCCTCACAGCTAACACTGCCCCCAACTTCGTGTCATCCGCAAACTTGGAGATGTTGCATTCAATTCCCTCGTCCAAATCATTAATATATATTGTAAATAGCTGGGGTCCCAGCACTGAGCCTTGCGGTACCCCACTAGTCACTGCCTGCCATTCTGAAAAGGACCCGTTTACTCCTACTCTTTGCTTCCTGTCTGCCAGACAGTTCTCTATCCACATCAATACTGAAACCCAATACCGTGTGCTTTAAGTTTGCATACTAATCTCTTATGTGGGATCTTGTCGAAAGCCTTCTGAAAGTCCAGATATAACACATCCACTGGTTCTCCATTATCCACTAGTAGTTACATCCTCGAAAAATTCTATAAGATTCGTCAGACATGATTTACCTTTCATAAATCCATGCTGACTTTGTCCAATGATTTCACCACTTTCCAAATGTGCTGCTATCCCATCTTTAATAACTGACTCTAGCAGTTTCCCCACTACCGATGTTGGACTAACTGGTCTGTAATTCCCCATTTTCTCTCTCCCTCCCTTTTTAAAAAGTGGGGTTACATTAGCTACCCTCCATTCCTCAGGAACTACTCCAGAATCTAAAGACTTTTGACAAATTATCACTAATGCATTCACTATTTCTGGGGCTACTTCCTTAAGCACTCTGGGATGCAGCCTATCTGGCTCTGGTGATTTATCGGCCTTTAATCCATTCAATTTACCTAACACCATTTCCCGACTAACCTGGATTTCACTCAGTTCCTCCATCTCATTTGACCCCCCGGTCCCCTGCTATTTCCAGCAAATTATTTATGTCTTCCTTAGTGAAGACAGAACCAAAGTAGTTATTCAATTCAAGGTAGTCTGCCATGTCCTTGTTCCCCATGATCAATTCACCTGTTTCTGACTGCAAGGGACCTACATTTGTTTTAACTAATCTTTTTCTCTTCACATATCTATAAAAGCTTTTGCAGTCAGTTTTTATGTTCCCTGCCAGTTTTCTTTCATAATCTATTTTCCCTTTCCTAATTAAGCCCTTTGTCCTCCTCTGCTGGACTGAATTTCTCCCAGTATGCTTCATCTTTTGTTTTGATACTATCCCTGATTTCCCTTGTTATCCATGGATGCATGACCTTCATTGATTTATTCTTTTGCCAAACTGGGATGAACAATTGTTGTAGTTCATCCATGCAGTCTTTAAATGCTTTCCATTGCATATCCACCGTCAGCCCTTTAAGAATGAATTGCCAGTCTATCTTGGCCAATTCACGTCTCATACCCTCAAAGTTACCTTTCTTTAAGTTCAGAACCCTTGTTTCTGAATTAACAATGTCATTCTCCATCCTAATGAAGAACTCAACCATATTATGGTCACTCTTGCCCAAGGGGGCACGCACAACAAGACTGCTAACTAACCCTTCCTCATTACTCAATACCCAGTCTAGAATAGCCTTCTCTCTCGTTGGTTCCTCTACATGTTGGTTTAGATAACTATCCCGCATACATTCCAAGAAATCCTCTTCCTCAGCACCCCTGCCAATTTGATTCACCCAATCTATATGTAGATTGAAGTCACCCATTATAACTGTTTTACCTTTGTTGCACGCATTTCTAATTTCCTGTTTGATGCCATCCCCAACTCCACTACTACTGTTAGGTGGCCTGTACACAACTCCCACTAGCGTTTTCTGCCCCTTAGTGTTTCGCAGCTCTACCCATATCGATTCCACATCCTCCAAGCTAATGTCCTTCCTTTCTATTGCATTAATCTCCTCTCTAACCAGCAACGCTACCCAACCTCCTTTCCCTTTCTGTCTATCCCTCCTGAATATTGAATATCCCTGGATGTTCAGCTCCCAGCCTTGGTCAGCCTTGGTCTCACTCTCTCTCTCTCACTCTCTCTCTGTCTCTCTCTCTGTGTTTCTCCCTCTTTCTCACTCTCTGTCTCTCACTCTGTTTCTCTGTTTCTCTCTGTATCTCTCTCTCTCTCTCTCACGCTCTGTCTGTGTCACTCTCTGTCACTGACTGTCTGTCTGTCTCTCTCTCTCTCTTTCTGTATCTCTCTCTCTCTGTGTCTGTCTCTCCATCTCAATCTCAGACTCTCTGTCTCTCTCTGTCAGTTTATATGTCTCTCTCTCTCTCTCTCTCTCTCTCTCTCTCCCTCTCCCTCTCTCTGTCTCTGTCTCTGTCTCTCTCTCTTCCTCTCTCTCTCTCTGTCTCTCTCTGTGTCCCTCTCTCTCTCTCTCCCTCCCTCTCTCTCTCTCTGTCTCCATCTTTCTCTCACCAGGGTCCGGATGTCGGCGCCGGTTCATCTTCATCTTCACGTCACCAAAGCTCCACGTCACCAACGTGGAGCTTTGGATGTCAGATGTGGGAAGTCATGGAGTCTGATAGCCCTCCAGATATCCACATCTGCGCCAGGTGTATCGAGATGGGGCTCCTAATGGACCGTATTAGGAACCTGGAGCAGCAGCTCGATGATCTCCGTCTGGTCAGGGAGAGCGAGGAAGTCATTGAGAGGAGTTACAGGGATGTGGTCACTCCAACACCACAGGAGGCAGGCAAGTGGATCACGGTTGGGAGAGGCAAGGGGCACAGGCAGGGACTAGAGAGTACCCCGGTGGCTGTACACCTTGACAATAAGTACTCCTGTTTGAGCACTGTTGGGGTGGACAGCCTACCTGGGGGTAGCGACAGCGGCCGGGCCTCCGGTATAGAGACCGGTCCTGTTGCTCAGAAGGGTAAGGAAAAGAAGAGGAGGGCAATATTAATAGGGGACTCTATAGTTAGGGGGTCAGACAGGCGATTCTGTGGACGCAGTCGGGAGACCCGGATGGTAGTTTGCCTCCCTGGTGCCAGGGTCTGTGATGTGTCTCAACGTGTCCAAGATATCCTGAAAGGGCAGGAGAGGAGCCCGAGGTCGTGATACATATAGGTACCAATGACATAGGTAAAAAAAGAGAAGAGGTCCTGAAAGGAGAATTTAGGGAGTTAGGAGGGGAGTTAAAGAGAAGGACAGCAAAGGTAACAATCTCGGGATTACTGCCTGTGCCACGCGACAGTGAGAGTAGGAATGGAGCGAGGTGGAGGATAAATGCGTGGCTGAAGGACTGGTGCAGAGGGCAGGGATTCAAATTTCTGGATCATTGGGACCTCTTTTGTGGAAGTTTCGACCTGTACAAAAAGGATGGGTTGCACTTGAACCTGAGGGGGACCGATATCCTGGCGGGGAGATCTGCAAAGGCTACTGGGGAGACTTTAAACTGGAATGGTTGGGGGGAGGGACTCAAATAGAGAATGCTATTAGACAGTGTGTGAGGCAGGAGGCAGAGAAGGAAAGCACTCAGACCCAACATGTAGGGGGGAAAGAAGAAAACAATAATAAACAGAGAATAAGAGGTGGTGGGGTTCTTAAATGGGTGAGGAGAGAAACAGAGGGGTGCAAAATGCGGGCGGAAGCAATAGGTAGCAAGGTGAAAAGTAAAAGTGGCAGGCAGACAAAGCCAAGGCAAAAATCAAAAAGGGCCACTTTTCAACATAATTGTATAAGGGGTAAGAGCGTTGTAAAAACAAGCCTGAAGGCTTTGTGTCTCAATGCAAGGAGCATTCGTAATAAGGTGGATGAGTTGAACGTGCAGATAGCAATTAATGATTATGATATAGTTGGGATCACGGAGACATGGTTCCAGGGTGACGAAGGCTGGGAGCTGAACATCCAGGGATGTTCAATATTCAGGAGGGATAGAGAGAAAGGAAAAGGAGGTGGGGTAGCGTTGCTGGTTAGAGAGGAGATTAACGCAGTGGAAAGGAAGAACATTAGCTTGGAGGATGTGGAATCGGTATGGGTAGAGCTGCGAAACACTAAGGGGCAGAAAACGCTGGTGGGTGTTGTGTACAGGCCACCTAGCAGTAGTAGTGAAGTTGGGCATCAAACAGCAAATTAGAAATGCGTGCAACAAAGGCAAAACAGTTATAATGGGTGACTTCAATCTACATATAGATTGGGTGAATCAAATTGGCAGGGGTGCTGAGGAAGAGGATTTCTTGGAATGTATGCGGGATAGTTATCTAAACCAACATGTAGAGGAACCAACGAGAGAGCAGGCTATTCTAGACTGGGTATTGAGTAATGAGGAAGGGTTAGTTAGCAGTCTTGTTGTGCGTGCCCCCTTGGGCAAGAGTGACCATAATATGGTTGAGTTCTTCATTAGGATGGAGAGTGACATTGTTAATTCAGAAACAACGGTTCTGAACTTAAAGAAAGGTAACTTTGAGGGTATGAGACGTGAATTGGCCAAGATTGACTGGCAATTAGTTCTAAAAGGGTTGACGGTGGATATGCAATGGAAGGCATTTAAAGACTGCATGGATGAACTATAAAAATTGTTCATCCCAGTTTGGCAAAAGAATAAATCAGGGAAGGGAGTGCATCCGTGGATAACAAGGGAAATCAGGGATAGTATCAAAGCAAAAGATGATGCGTACAAATTAGCCAGAAAAAGCAGCATACCAGAGGACTGGGAGAAATTCAGAGACCAGCAGAGGAGGACAAAGGGCTTAATTAGGAAAGGGAAAATAGATTATGACAGAAAACTGGCAGGGAACATAAAAACTGACTGCAAAAGTTTTTATAGATATGTGAAGAGAAAGAGATTAGTTAAAACAAATGTAGGTCCCTTGCAGTCAGAAACAGGTGAATTGATCATGGGGAACAAGGATATGGCGGACCAATTGAATAACTACTTTGGTTCCGTCTTCACTATGGAAGACATAAATAATCTGCCGGAAATAGCAGGGGGCCGCGGGTCAAAGGAGATGGAGGAACTGAGTGAAATCCAGGTTAGTCGGGAAGTGGTGTTGGGTAAATTGAATGGATTAAAGGCCGATAAATCACCAGGGCCAGATAGGCTGCATCCCAGAGTACTTAAGGAAGTAGCTCCAGAAATAGTGGATGCATTAATGATAATTTTTCAAAACTCTTTAGATTCTGGAGTAGTTCCTGAGGATTGGAGGGAAGCAAACGTAACCCCACTTTTTAAGAAGGGAGGGAGAGAGGAAAACGGGGAATTACAGACCAGTTAGTCTAACATCGGTAGTGGGGAAACTGCTAGAGTCAGTTATTAAAGATGGGATAGCAGCACATTTGGAAAGTGGTGAAATCATTGGACAAAGTCAGCATGGATTTACGAAAGGTAAATCGTGTCTGACGAATCTTATAGAATTTTTCGAAGATGTAACTAGTAGAGTGGATAGGGGAGAACCAGTGGATGTGTTGTATCTGGCCTTTCAGAAGGCTTTCGACAAGGTACCACATAAGAGGTTAGTATACAAACTTAAAGCACACGGTATTGGGGGTTCAGTATTGATGTGGATAGAGAACTGGCTGGCAAACAGGAAGCAAAGAGTAGGAGTAAACGGGTCCTTTTCACAATGGCAGGCAGTGACTAGTGGGGTACCGCAAGGCTCAGTGCTGGGACCCCAGCTATTTACAATTTATATTAATGAGCTGGATGAGGGAATTGAAGGCAACATCTCCAAGTTTGCTGATGACACTAAGCTGGGGGGCAGTGTTAGCTGTGAGGAGGATGCTAGGAGACTGCAAGGTGACTTGGATAGGCTGGGTGAGTGGGCAAATGTTTGGCAGATGCAGTATAATGTGGATAAATGTGAGGTTATCCATTTTGGTGGCAAAAACAGGAAAGCAGACTATTATCTAAATGGTGGCCGACTAGGAAATGGGGAGATGCAGCGAGACCTGGGTGTCATGGTACACCAGTCATTGAAAGTAGGCATGCAGGTGCAGCAGGCAGTGAAGAAAGCGAATGGTATGTTAGCTTTCATAGCAAAAGGATTTGAGTATAGGAGCAGGGAGGTTCTACTGCAGTTGTACAGGGTCTTGGTGAGACCACACCTGGAGTATTGCGTACAGTTTTGGTCTCCAAATCTGAGGAAGGACATTATAGCCATAGAGGGAGTGCAGAGAAGGTTCACCAGACTGATTCCTGGGATGTCAGGACTTTCATATGAAGAAAGACTGGATAGACTTGGCTTATACTCGCTAGAATTTAGGAGATTGAGAGGGGATCTTATAGAAACGTACAAAATTCTTATGGGGTTGGACAGGCTAGATGCAGGAAGATTGTCCCCGATGTTGGGGAAGTCCAGGACAAGGGGTCACAGCTTAAGGATCAGGGGGAAATCCTTTAAGACCGAGATGAGGAAAAACTTTTTCACACAGAGAGTGGTGAATCTCTGGAACTCTCTGCCACAGAGGGTAGTTGAGGCCAGTTCATTGGCTATATTTAAGAGGGAGTTAGATGTGGCCCTTGTGGCTAAAGGGATCAGGGGGTATGGAGAGAAGGCAGGTACGGGATACTGAGTTGGATGATCAGCCATGATCATATTGAATGGCGGTGCAGGCTCGAAGGGCCGAATGGCCTACTCCTGCACCTATTTTCTATGTATCTATGTATGTATCTCGCTGTCCCTCTCTCTCCCTCTCTATCTCTCTCCCTAACTATTCTCTCTCTCCCTCTCTCACTGTTTCTTTCTCTCTATCTACTTATCTATTCTCTCTTTCTCCATCTCCATCTCTCTCTCTATGTATATATATATATCTCCCTCTCTCTCCCCCCCCTCTCTTTCTCTCTCTCTTTCTCTCTCTCTCTTTCTCTCTCTCCCTCGTTCCTCCCTTCCTTCCCAGGTCTGTGTGATCTTTGCCCAGTGTGGAGAAACAGTTGCTGGTTTTCCCCGGACACAAGTGCGGCAGCTTACAGCTGGTGGTGAGTCTCTGTCCCCCCCGACCCCGGCCCGACACCCCCCCCCCCATCGTCCACCACCCCCCCCCCCCCGCCCTGGTGACCCATTGACTGGTGCTAGCCCCTCTCTGCAGGACTTGTCCAACACCAAGCCGGGCATCTCCTCGGCTCCGTTCACCATCAACGCCCACCAGAGTGAGATCGCCTGTATCGCCCTCAACCAGCAGGGAAGTGTGGTGGCGTCAGCTTCACGGAAGGTGCGGACACGGGCACGCACGCACACGCACGCACACGCACGCACGCACACACGCACGCACACACGCACGCACACACGGGCACACACGCACGCACACACGCCCGCACGCACACACACACGCACACACGCACACACGCACGCACACACACACGCACACACACACGCACACACGCACGCACACATGCACGCACACACGGGCACACACACGCACACACGCACACACACACGAACACACACACGCACGCACACACGCCCGCACGCACGCACACACACACGCACACACAATGCCCACTGTAGTGTTCCCTCTGACGATTACTATATCCCCCTCTCCCCTTCCCCTCTCCCCTTCCCCCCTCCCCCCTCTGTCTAGGGCACCCTCATCCGCCTCTTTGATACCCAAACAAAAGAGAAGTTGGTGGAACTACGGAGAGGAACCGACCCTGCCCCCCTGTACTGGTGAGAGACAGAGGGGGGAGAGAGGAAGAACGGGGGGACGGAGGGGGGAGAGAGAGGTTGTGCGTGAGTGCTGGGGGTGCTGGCGTTAATCCTCCTGTCTCTCTCTCTCGCCCCCTCCCCCTCCCCCGCCCCCTCCCCTCAGCATCAACTTCAGCCACGATTCTCCTTCCTCTGCGCCTCCAGTGACAAGGGAACGGTGCACATCTTCGCCCTGAAGGACACCCGCCTCAACCGACGATCGGCGTGAGTCTCGTCCCGCGGGGGGGAGGGAGAGAGGGGGGGGGGTGGTGTCTTGACTTTCTTTTGGGTCGCCCATGTTGGGTGGGACATTGCAAATGGCCGCCGGCATCCATTGGCGCTGGGCGGGACACTGCAAATGGCCGCCGGCATCCATTGACGCTGGGTGGGACACTGCAAATGGCCGCCACTGTGTCCCATCACCAACTAATGGTAGATGCATTGGACACTGCAAACGGCCACCACTGTGCGGATGGACACTGCAAATGGCCGCCACTGTGCCCCATGACCGTCTGTAACTGGCTGCCCATGGGTGGGCGAGAGGGACTAATGTGTTTGCTGCCGCTGTGTTTGGGCAGGCTGGCGTGAGTGGGCAAGGTGGGCCCGGTCATCAGTCAGTACGTGGACTCCCAGTGGAGCCTGGCCTGCTTCACCGTGCCCGCGGAGTGTGCCTGCATCTGTGCATTCGGCAAAAACAGCTCCAAGAATGTCAACTCCGTCATCGGTGAGTCTCCCCCCACCCCCCCCACCTCCCCCTTCTCTTCCCCCTCTCTCTCTCTCTACCCCCTCTCTGAATAGACTCTAACACTCTAACCCTCTCTCTCCCCCTCTACCCCTCTCCCTCTTTCCCTCTCTCCCTCTCCCTCTCTCTCTCTCCCTCCCTCTCTCTCTCCCTCCCTCTCCCTCTCTCTCTCTCTCCCTCTCTCCTACTCTCCCTCTCTCCCTCTCTCCCTCCCTCCTCACTGTCCCTCCTCACGCTCCCTTGGGAACGCTGGGAATTTTTCCTGTTTGTTTTTTTTCTGGGATTTCTCCGGCATTTTTTCCAGCATTTTTTATCCCGGGAATTTTCCCATGTGTTTTATTCCGGGATTTTTCTTCTGGATTTTTATCTGGGAATATATTTCCGCTGGATATTTTTTCTGTGTATTCTCCACGGATTATTTTCCTGGGATTTTCCCCTGGATTTTTCCCCCGGGATCTCCCCCTTTTTTTTCCTCCTTGATATCACCCCGGATTTTTTTCCGGGATTTTTCCGCTGGATTTTTTTTCTGGGTATTCTCCACGGGATTTCTTTCCCGGACTTTTCCCCTGGATTTTTCCCCCAGGATTTCACCCCCCCTTTTTTCTCCGTGATTTTCCCCCGGGACTTTTCCCCCGGATTTTTTTCCGGGATTTTTCCCGCTCCGTTAATTTTCTGGGTATTCTCCCCTGGATTATTTCCCCGGAATTTTTTCTCTGTGATTTTTTTCCCGGGATTATTTCCCCAGGATTTTTTCCCTGTGATTTTATTCCTGGCAATTTTTCCCCGGGATTTTTTTCTCTGCGATTTTTTCCCCCCCGGGATTTTTCTATCCTGGGACGCGTTCGCACGTCTCCCGTCTCTCCTCAGGATCGTGGTGGCCCTCAGTCACAGGATATACGTCTACACCTTCCCCGACAACCCCAGCAAACTCTTTGAGTTCGACACCAGGGAGAATCCCAGAGGTGAGATGGGTGCGGGGGGGGGGGGGGGTGGGGGGGCAGCCCGTTCCTTCTCTCCACAGATGCTGCCTGACCCGCTGAGTTACTCCAGCACTCTGCGTCCACCTTCGAGCGAGTGTTTTGTCCTCGCAGTGCAGCCGCCCGCCATGAGGTGGCAGCAGAACTCCACCGTCAGATACAGGGAACAATAGACAATAGACAACAGGTGCAGGAGTAGAGGCCATTCGGCCACTTGGACAACAAAAACTCATTTGTCAGGCTGTTATTCATCGATTACAGCTCGGCATTTAACACAATCATCCCCTCCAAGCTGGTTACCAAACTCGCAGAACTGGGTCTCTGCGCATCCCTCTGCAATTGGATCCTCGACTTCCTCATTCACAGACCACAGTCTGTCCGTATTGGTGGAAATGTGTCAGACTCGATAACAATCAGCATGGGAGCACCTCAAGGCTGCGTGCTCAGCCCCCTGCTGTACTCACTCTATACTCATGACTGCGTAGCCGGACATAGTGCGAACACCATCATCAAGTTCACTGACGACACCACTATTGTGGGACGTATCACTGATGGGGATGAGTCAGAGTATAGAAGAGAGATCGAGCAACTGTCCACATGGTGCCAGCACAACAACCCGGCCCATAACACCAGCAAAACCAAGGAACTGACTGTGGACTTTGGAAGGAGTAGGATGGGGACCCACAGTCCCGTTTATATCAACGGGTCGATGGTGGAAAGGGTCAAGAGCTTCAAATTCCTGGGCGTGCACATCTCTGAAGATCTTTCCTGGTCCGAGAACATTGATGCCATTATTAAGAAAGCACATCAGCGCCTCTACTTCCTGAGAAGTTTACGGAGAGTCGGTTTGTCAAGGAGGACTCTCTCTAACTTCTACAGGTGCACAGTAGAGAGCATGCTGACCGGTTGCATCCTGGCTTGGTTCGGCAACTTGAGTGCCCTGGAGAGGAAAAGACTACAAAAAGTCGTGACCACTGCCCAGTCCATCATCGGCTCTGACCTCCCCACCATCGAGGGGATCGATCGCAGTCGCTGCCTCAAAAAGGCTGGCAGCATCATCAAGGACCCACACCATCCTGGCCACTCACTCATCTCCCTACTACCTTCAGGTAGAAGGTACAGGAGCCTGAAAAGACTGCAACGTCCAGGTTCAGGAATAGCTACTTCCCCACAGCCATCAGGCTATTAAACCTGGCTCGGACATAACACTGAACTTTATTAGCCAATACTGTTATTTGCACTTTATCAGTATATTGACCATTGTGTATATATTTATAGAATGCCTTGTAGTCAATGCTGTCTATGTTCTGTTGTGTGAAGCAAAGCAAGAATCTCATTGTCCTATCAGGGACACACGACAAGAAACTCACTTGACTTGACTTGACTTGATCTCCCTCTCTCTATCTCCTTATCTATAATCTCTCTTTCTCTCTCTATCTCTCTCTCTCTCTCTCTCTCTCTCTCTCTCTCTCTCTCTCTATGTATATATATCTCCCTCTCTACCTCTATCTATCTATCTTTCTCTCTCTCCCCCCCCCCTCTCTCTCTCTCTCTCTCTCTCTCTCTCGTTCCTTCCTTCCTTCCCAGGTCTGTGTGATCTTTGCCCCAGTGTGGAGAAACAGTTGCTGGTTTTCCCCAGACACAAGTGCGGCAGCTTACAGCTGGTGGTGAGTCTCTGTCCCCCCTGGCCCGACACCCCCCCCCATCGTCGCCTCCCCCCCGCCCTAGATGGATTGGACACTGCAAATGGCCGCCACTGTCCCATCACCACTAATGGTGGATGGATGGATGGACACTGCAAATGGCCGCCACTGTGCGGATGGACAATGGAAATGGCCGCCACAGTGTCCCATCACCAACTAATGGTAGATGGATTAGACACTGCAAATGGCCGCCACTGTGCCCCATGACCGTCTGTAACTGACCGCCCATGGGTGGGCGAGAGGGACTAATGTGTTTGCTGCCGCTGTGTTTGGGCAGGCTGGCGCGAGTGGGCAAGGTGGGCCCGGTCATCAGTCAGTACGTGGACTCCCAGTGGAGCCTGGCCTGCTTCACCGTGCCCGCGGAGTGTGCCTGCATCTGTGCATTCGGCAAAAACAGCTCCAAGAACGTCAACTCCGTCATCGGTGAGTCTCCCCCCTCCCCCCCTCCTCCCCCTTCTCTTCCCCCTCTCTCTCTTCTCAATCTCTTATCTCTATCTCTCTTTCCCTCTCTTTCTCTCTCCCTCTCCCCCTCTCTCTCTCTCTCGCTGATTAGACTCTAACACTCTCTCTCTCTCTCTCCACCTCTACCCCTCACTCTCCCTCTCTCCCTCTCATCTACCTCTCTCTCTCCCTGATTAGACTCTAACCCCCTCTCTCTCTCTCTCTCTCCCTCTCCCCCTCTCTCTCTCTCTCCCCCCTCTCTGAATAGACTCTAACACTCTAACCCCCTCTCTCTCTCTCTCTCCCTCCCCCCTCTCTCTCTCTCCCCCATCTGAATAGACTCTAACACTCTAACCCCCTCTCTCTCTCTCTCTCTCTCTCTCTCTCCCCTCTCTGAATAGACTCTAACACTCTAATCCCCCCTCTCTCTCTCTCTCTCTCCCTCTCCCCCTCTCTCTCTCCCCCCTCTCTGAATAGACTGTAACACTCTAACCCTCTCTCTCTCTCTCCCTCTCTCTCTCTCTCTCTCTCTACCCCCTCTCTGAATAGACTCTAACACTCTAACCTCTCCCCCTCTGTCTCTCTCTCTCCCCTCTCTGAATAGACTGTAACCCTCTCCCCCTCTCTCTCTCTCTCTCCCCCCCTGTGAATAGACTCTAACACTCTAACCCTCTCCCTCTCCCTCTCTCTCTCTCCCCCCCTCTGAATAGACTGTAACACTCTAACCCTCTCTCTCTCCCTCTCTCTCTCTCCCCCCTCTCTGAATAGACTGTAACACTCTAACCCTCTCTCTCTCCCTCTCTCTCTCCCCCCTCTCTGAATAGACTGTAACACTCTAACCCCCTCTCTCTCTCTCTGTCCCCCCTCTCTGAATAGACTGTAACACTCTAACCCCCTCTCTCTCTCTCTCTCTCCCTCTCCCCCTCTCTCTCTCTCTCCCCTCTCTGAATAGACTGTAACACTCTAACCCCCTCTCTCTCTCTCTCCCTCTCCCCCTCTCTCTCTCTCTCCCCTCTCTGAATAGACTCTAACACTCTAACCCCCTCTCTCTCTCCCTCTCCCTCTCCCCCCCTCTCTCTCTCTCCCCCATCTGAATAGACTCTAACACTCTAACCCCTTCTCTCTCTCTCTCTCTCTCTCTCTCTCTCCCCTCTCTGAATAGACTGTAACACTCTAACCCCCTCTATATCTCTCTCTCCCCTCTGAATAGACTGTAACACTCTAACCCTCTCTCTCCCTCCCTCTCTCCCTCTACCACTAGGGGGCGCCACATTGAAGGCAGCCTCTGGTCGTTTTTCCTACTTTTGTATATTTTAGTTTGTTTGACCAGTTTGTTTTGGGAATTCTTTAGTTGTTTAATGTGGGTGAGGGGGGCAGGGTAAAGGGGGGGAAACCGCTTCCCAGTCGCTTCCTGGCGAGGATGCGACTCTTTCTCCGAGTCGCGTCCTCGCCCCCCCTCGACGCGGCCTACCAACTGGATCGGAGCGGCCTTCCCTACCGGAGACCGCGGACCGGACCAGAGCGGGGCGCGGCGCGGCGTTGGATTCACCACGGAGCGGGCAATGCCGACCTGGAGCGTTGGGGCCTGCAGCGTGGACATGGCGGAGCTGTGGGTCGTGGAGCTCCCAGCGCGGGCGGAGCTGAACAACATCGGGGGAGTCCCTGGGGTCCTTTGCCGAGGGCCGCCTGTGTGAATGCCCGCCCGGCGCGGCCTGGGGACTTCGGGAGTCGCAGACTCCGGTGGGTAGCGGCCGATTCGGAGGTCCAAGCCGCTGGGGTTGGCCTCCCGTTCCCACGTTGGAGTTCCAACATCCCGGCGAGCGGGCCTGAGCGACGGGGCCACCCGTAGCGGCGACTGTGGGGGGCTCCGGAGACCCCGACCACGGAGAAACATCAGAGGAAGACGACTGACTTTGGTGCCTTCACTCACAGTGGGGAACATTTGATTCTCCTGTGTGGGGATGTTGTATGTTGGTCTCTATCGTGTGTGGTGGTCTTTATATTAGTGTATGGTTGTATGGTAATCACACATTACACTGTACCAACTGGTACATGTGACAAATACCTGTATCTATCTATCTATCTCTATCTCTCTCTCTCTCTCTCTCTCTCTCTCTCTCTCCTCTCTCTCTCTCTCTCTCTCTCTCCCTCTCTCCCTCTCTCTCTCTCTCTCTCCCTCTCTGAATAGATTGTAACCCCCCCTCTCTCCCTCTCCCCAGCCATCTGTGTGGACGGGACCTTCCAAAAATACGTCTTCTCTCCTGACGGCAACTGCAACCGCGAAGCTTTCGACGTCTATCTGGACATCTGTGACGATGAAGACTTCTGAACGTCCCCCCCCCCTCCGCTCCCTTCTCCTGGGCCCGATGGCGGGAGATCGGACTGTCTCTGTGAAGCTCTGGGCTCTGGTGAAATCCCACCCACTCACCTTTCATCCCCAACGAGAACATATTTAAACACCCCCCCCCCAGAACCTTTCTCGCGGAGTCAAACGGCGCGGAAAAGGCCCTTCGGCCCGACTTGCCCAGCCCAGCCAACACGCCCCATCTACGCTAGTCCCACCTGCCAATGTTTTGCCCGCATATCCCTCCAAACCTGTCCTATCCATGGACCTGTCCAAGTGTCTCTTAAAACGTTGCCTCAACTATCTCCTCCGGCAGCTCGTTCCATACACCCACCACCCTCTGTGTGGGGAAAAGTTACCCCTCAGGTTCCTATTCAATCTTTTCCCCCTTCACCTTGAACCTGTGTCCTCTGGTCCTCGATTCCCCTACTCTGGGCAAGAGACTCTGCCCGATCTATTCCTCTGGTGATTTTATCCACCTTTGAGGTTGCTTTGGCAAATAAGGTGAAAGTAAATCCAAAGGGTTTCTACAGCTATATTAATAGCAAAAGGATAACAAGGAATAAAATTGGTCCATTAGAGAGTCAGAGTGGACAGCTATCTGCAGAGCCAAAAGAGAAGGGGGAGATATTGAACAATTTCTTTTCTTCGGTATTCACCAAGGAGAAGGATATGGAATTATGTGAGGTAAGGGAAACAAGCAGAGTAGCAATGGAAACTGTGAGATTCAAAGAAGAGGAGGTGCGGACACTTTTGAAAAATATGAAAACGGATAAGTCTCCAGGTCCTGACAGGATATTCCCTAGGACATTGAGGGAAGTTAGTGTAGAAATAGCAGGGGCTATGACAGAAATATTTCAAATGTCATTAGAAACGGGAATAGTGCCGGAGGATTGGCGTACTGCGCATGTTGTTCCGTTGTTTAAAAAGGGTTCGAAGAGTAAACCTACCAATTATAGGCCTGTTAGTTTGACGTCAGTGGTGGGCAAATTAATGGAAAGGATACTTAAAGATAATATATATATAAGCATCTGGATAAGCAGGGTCTGATTAGGAACAGTCAACATGGATTTGTGCCTGGAAGGTCATGCTTGACTAATCTTCTTGAATTTTTCGAAGAGGTTACTAGGGAAATTGATGAGGGTAAAGCAGTGGATGTTGTCTATATGGACTTCAGTAAGGCCTTTGACAAGGTTCCTCATGGAAGGTTGGTTAAGAAGATTCAATTGTTGGGTATTAATGGTGGAGTAGCAAGATGGATTCAACAGTGGCTGAATGGGAGATACCAGAGAGTAATGGTGGATGGCTGTTTGTCAGGTTGGAGGCCGGTGACTAGTGGGGTGCCTCAGGGGTCTGTGTTGGGACCACTGTTGTTTGTCATGTACATCAATGATCTGGATGATGGTGTGGAAAATTGGATTAGTAAGTATGCAGATGATACTAAGATAGGTGGTGTTGTGGATAATGAAGTAGATTTTCAAAGTCTACAGAGAGATTTAGGCCATTTGGAAGAGTGGGCTGAAAGATGGCAGATGGAGTTTAATGCTGACAAATGTGAGGTGCTACATCTCGGCAGGACAAATCAAAATAGGACGTACACGGTAAATGGTAGCGAATTGGGGAATGCAGTTGAACAGAGGGATCTAGGAATAACTGTGCATAGTTCCCTGAAGGTGGAATCTCATGTAGATAGGGTGGTAAAGAAAGCTTTTGGTGTGCTGGCCTTTATAAATCAGAGCATTGAATATAGAAGTTGGGATGTAATGTTAAGATTGTACAAGGCATTGGTGAGGCCAATTCTGGAATATGGAGTACAATTTTGGTCGCCTAATTATAGGAAGGATGTCAACAAAATAGAGAGAGTACAGAGGAGATTTACTAGAATGTTGCCTGGGTTTCAGCAACTAAGTTACAGAGAAAGGTTGAACAAGTTAGGTCGTTATTCTTTGGAGAGCAGAAGGTTAAGAGGGGACTTGATAGAGGTCTTTAAAATTATGAGCGGGTTAGACAGAGTGGACGTGGATAAGCTTTTCCCATTGAGAGTAGGGAAGATTCAAACAAGGGGACATGACTTGAGAATTAAGGGACAGAAGTTTAGGGGGAACATTAGGGGGAACTTCTTTACTCAGAGAGTGGTAGCTGTGTGGAATGAGCTTCCAGTGGAAGTGGTGGAGGCAGGTTCGATGTTATCCTTTAAAAATAGATTGGATGGGTATATGGACGGGAAAGGAATGGAGGGTTATGGTCTGAGTGCAGGTAGATGGGACTAGGGGGAAGTATTTATTTTTAATTTAAAAAAAAGAAGAAAAAAAAAAAAAAAAATTAAATGTTCGGCACGGACTTGAAGGGCCGAGATGGCCTGTTTCCTTGCTGTTATGGTTATATGGTTATATATGGTTTATATAGCGCTTTTCAGGACTCAAAGTCGCTATTACTTACAGAAATCAAAAAAAAGATGGTGGTTTGGCACTGCCGAACCTGAGATTTTACTATTGGGCAGTTAATGCTCGCTATTTAACGTTTTGGACAAAAGATTTAGAAGATACCCAATGTCCAGGATGGATAAATCTTGAATGTGATTATATGCAAGGGCTATCATTGGCTTCTATTCTAGGGGCCTCTTTACCTTTTACAATTACGAGATTGAATAAATATACCACTATCCCAATATTAAGACATACACTTCGAATATGGTTTCAATTTCGTAAGTTTTTTGGATTGAGTGATGTTATTTTATCGAGTCCATTATATCTAATTTTTTCTTCCAACCTTCTAGTACTGATCAAGCCTTTCTGTTATGGAAGAGGAAGGGATTAGTAGCTTTTCCTGATTTGTTTTTGGATGGTTGTTTTATGACTTTTTTACAACTCTCCAATAAATATAATTTACCTAACTCACACTTGTTTAGATATTTACAAATTAGACATTTTTTGAGGGCTACTCTACCCTTTTTTCCGCTACCACATCAAACCGATATCTTGGAAAAAAAATTATATTTGAACCATTATCGGAAGGGTTTAATAAGGACTATTTATGAGTTGATTTTGAAATTTAAAAAAGATACATTTGATAAAATTAAGAATGACCGGGAAAGAGAACTTCAAATTTCTTTATCTATAGAGAAATGGGAGAGGATTCTTCAATTAGTTAAAACTTCCTCAATGTGTGGAAGACACGCTTTGATACAATTCAAGGTGGTTCATAGAGCTCATATGTCAAAAGATAAGTTAGCTCTTTTATCGTCAAATAAATCCTACCTGTGATAGATGTAATTCTGAAGGGGCCTCATTTACCCGTATGTTTTGGTCCTGCCCATTTTTGGAAAAATATTGGAAATAACTCTTTGATACTATTTCTGTAGTTTTAGGTATAGATTTACAACCTCATCCTATTACTGCGATTTTTGGGCTACCAATGTTAGATTTTACTCATCTGTCCCGTTCCGCCCATCGGCTGATTGCTTTTACCACATTAATTGCCAGAAGATCTATTTTATTTAAATGGAAAGATTCCAATCCTCCGACCACACTCCATTTGTACTCTGAAACGATATCATGTTTAAATTAGGAAAAAGTAGGAGTGACATTGTTGAACCCTTGGTTAAATTTGATAGGACATGGGGAAGATTTATTCAACATTTTCATACGACATCAACTGTCCCCTCTCCAGCTGGTACACGGTGGAACGGACTTGACGACAAACAGGGACTTAAATTGTTGAAACTCTTTGTAGCTCAGATTCTGTTTTTCTTTTTTTTTCTTTTTCTTTTTCTTTTTCTTCCTTAGTTTAGTTTTATTTTTTATTTTTCTTCTTCTCTTTTTGTTTTTATACATATAAGTTCTCTTTTAAACACTTAACTATATTGACATAGAGGTGTATATTCAATGTGTATGTCGACACTGGACTCATATTGAGGTTATACCTGCCATTAATGTAACCCTGATCCCTACGGATCAATATCATTGTTATGTTCATCATTACTTTTTTGTTGTTTTGTTTTTGCTTTTGGAAAAAAACTAATAAACAGATATTTAAAAAATTTTAAATGACTCTGAAGCGGCATCGCTGAGCCATATATTTCAAGTCACAAATAAATCTTTCCACAGGCTCGTCGGGAAGCTGGTGCCTCGCGAAGAATTTTGCCTTTTCCAAGATACGGTTTGAGGGTACAATACAATACAATACAATACCGTTTATTATCATTTGGACCTCAAATGAAGTTCAAACGAAATTCTGTTTCTGCAGTCATACAACAAGAAAAGAACCAAGACACAACACAATTTACACAAACATCCATCACAGTGAATCTCCTCCTCACTGTAAGGCAAAGTCTTGTCTCTCCCCTACACTCCCCATTCTCCTCCCGATGTCAAAGTCAAAGCCCCCGGCGGGCGATGGTAAGTAAGTCCCGCGGCCATTCAGGCCGCGCCGGGCGATGCAAGGCCGCGCTCCGGGTCTTGATGTTGGAGCCCCCGGCGGGCGCCAGCAAGTCCCACGGCCATTAAAGCCGGGCCGGGCGATGTAAGACCCCGCTCCAGGTCATCTTCAACCCCGCAACTCGGGCGGGAGTAGCTGCCGTTGCGGGAGCTCCAGAAAGCGGTCTCCCGCCAGGGACCCGCGAGCTCCCGATGTCACCGTCCACCAGACCTGCGGCTGGAGTCTCCGGGGTCGGGTCGCAGCCGCGCGCCACCACAGCTCTCCACGCTCCGAACTCGGCCAACTCCACGATGGTGAGTAAGTCCGCAGGCTCCGCGACTGGAGCCCCAGGTCGTTCCGGTTGGAGGCCTCTCCACGGTGCTAGGCCCCAACGACAATGGAGACCCGACAGAGAAAGGTCGGGTCCTCCATACAGGGAAAAGATTTTAAACGTTTCCCCACCCACCCCACACACATACCCAGTTAAAAAAACACTATAAACTACACACCACACACAAACGAGACAAAAAAATAAAAAAAAAGACAGACGGACTGCAGAGGGCGCTGCGACATGGGGCGTGCCGCCTACCGGACCTATGTCTGGTACACGGTAGGTTGCATAGTTCACGGAATTTACGCAGTAAAACATTGGGGTCACGCGCAGTCTCAGCAGGTACAACTACCTGATCATTGGCATCGAGAATGGCTGGTGTCTAGTCAAAGGTCTGCGCTCTCATCAGAGCCTCCGGTCCCGCCAGGTTTAGTAGAAGAGAAGCCTTGACAGCATCTGGTTCATTACGATGGACGATGTTGATATAGTGTTTGTAGTCAATTTCAAAAATCCTCCATCGTTCCCCGATCTCAGAATCAAAGATGAGCTGGGGCTTCTTGTTCATCAGTCTATGAAAGTAAGCATGCAGGTACAGCAGGCAGTGAAGAAAGCCAATGGCATGTTGGCCTTCATAACAAGAGGAGTTGAGTACAGGAGCAAAGAGGTCCTTCTGCAGTTGTACAGGGCCCTGGTGAGACCACACCTGGAGTATTGTGTGCAGTTTTGGCCTGTTGGCCTTCATAACAAGAGGAGTCGAGTACAGGAGCAAAGAGGCCCTTCTGCAGGTGTACAGGGCCCTAGTGAGACCACACCTGGAGTATTGTGTGCAGTTTTGGTCCCCTAATTTCAGGAAGGACATTCTTGCTATTGGGGGGGAGAGGAGTGGAGGGGAACCCTTATTAATTCATGTCTCTGGCGTGTCCAAACCCTTAATAATCTTATGTTTCAATGAGATCTCCTCTCATCCTTCTAGACTCCAGAGTGTACAAGCCCAGCCGCTCCATTCTCTCAGCATGTCCAAACCCTTAATAATCTTATGTTTCAATGAGATCTCCTCTCATCCTTCTAGACTCACCGCTCTCTGTGAGAAAAAAGTGTTTCCTCGTCTCCGTTCGAACTGGCCGACCCCTTATTCCTAAACTGTGTGTGTGTGGCCCCTAGTTCTGGACTCCCCCAACACCGGGGACACGTTTAAGAAGGAACTGCAGATGCTGGAAAATCGAAGGTGGACAAAAATGCTGGAGAAACTCAGCGGGTGTTTCCTGCCTCTGGCGTGTCCAAACCCTTAATAATCTTATGTTTCAATGAGATCTCCTCTCATCCTTCTAGACTCCAGAGTGTACAAGCCCAGCCGCTCCATTCTCTCAGCATATGACAGTCCCGCCATCCCGGGAATTAACCTGGTGAACCTACGCTGGGCTCCCTCAATAGCAAGAATGTCCTTCCTGAAATTAGGGGACCAAAACTGCACACAATACTCCAGGTGTGGTCTCACCAGGGCCCTGTACAACTGCAGAAGGATCTCTTTGCTCCAAGGAGGTCCTTCTGCAGTTATACAGGGCCCTTTTGAGTCCAGAACCAGGGGCCACACACTCAGTTTAAGAATAGGAGTCGGCCATTTAGAACGGAGACGAGGAAACACTTTTTCTCACAGAGAGTGGTGAGTCTGTGGAATTCTCTGCCTCAGAGGGCGGTGGAGGCCGGTTCTCTGGATGCTTTCAAGAGAGAGCTAGATAGGGCTCTTAAAGATAGCGGAGTCAGGGGATATGGGGAGAAGGCAGGTATGGGGTACTGTTAGCTTTCATAGCAAAATGATTTGAGTATAGGAGCAGGGAGGTTCTACTGCAGTTGTACAGGGCCTTGGTGAGACCAAACCTGGAGTGTTGCGTACAGTTTTGGTCTCCAAATCTGATGAAGGACATTCTTGCCATAGAGGGAGTACAGAGAAGGTTCACCAGACTGATTCCTGGGATGGCAGGACTTTCACATGAAGAAAGACTGGATAGACTCGGCTTGTACTCGCTAGAATTTAGGAGATTGAGGGGGGATGTTATAGAAACTTACAAAATTCTTAAGGGGTTGGACAGGCTAGATGCAGGAAGATTGTTCCCGATGTTGGGGAAGTCCAGGACAAGGGGTCACAGATTAACTATGGAGTGGAAATCCTTTAGAACCGAGATGAGACAAACTTTTTTCGCACAGAGAGTGGTGAATCTGTGGAATTCTCTGCCACAGAAGGTAGTTGTGGCCAGTTCATTGGCTATATTTAAGAGGGAGTTAAATGTGGCCCTTGTGGCTAATGGGATCAGGGGGTATGGAGAGAAGGCAGGTACAGGATACTGAGTTGGATGATCAGCCATGATCATATTGAATGGCGGTGCAGGCTTGAAGGGCCGAATGGCCTCTACTCCTGCACCTATTGTCTATGTTTCTATGATTGGGGATGATCAGCCATGATCACATTGAATGGCTCGAAGGGCCGAATGGCCTCTACCCCTGCACCTATTGTCTATTGTCTGTAAGCTGAACTGAGCACGGGCTCTGGACGTCTATACTGACTGTGTGAAAATCTTGGTCTCTGGAACAGGAGGGAGAGTATGATATGTCGCGACTGAGAAAGGCCTTAATTCTCTGCATTGCAAACGGTAGGAGCGGAGCTGACATTGATAGGAAAACTCTCTGGGATTGCCTGAACAAATTAAACTTCCAAGTGACTGAGCACATCGATCCGTCTGGAAAGGTGAGTTCCCCATTCCTGCTTTTTCATCTCACGTTTATTTAGAATCACAGAGTTACGCAGTTCGACACAGGCCCGACCGATTTGCCCACACCGCCCAACATGCCCCATCTACACTAGTCACAGAGTGATACAGTGTGGAAACAGGCCCTTCCTTCAGCCCAACTTGCCCACACCGCCCAACATGCCCCATCTACACTAGTCACAGAGTGATACAGTGTGGAAAGAGGCCCTTCGGCCCAACTTGCCCACACCAGCCCAACATGTCCCATCTACACTAGTCACAGAGTGATACAGCATAGAAACAGGCCCTTCAGCCCAACTAGCCCACACTAGCCCAACATGCCCCATCTACACTAGTCACAGAGTGATACAGTGTGGAAACAGGTCCTTCAGCCCAACTTGCCCACACCGCCCAACATGTCCCATCTACACTAGTCCCACCTGCCTGCGTTTGGTCCATATCCCCACGTCCCTCAGTGTGATGGATCTTATAGAGATGTACAAAATCATGAGGGGAATAGATCGGGTAGACGCACAGAGTCTCTTGCCCAGAGTCTGGGCAAGAGACTCTGTGCGTCTACCCGATCTACTTCCCCTCATGATTTTGTACATCTCTATAAGATCATCACATGAGGGACGTCGGGGATATGGACCACGCAGGGCAGGTGGACTAGGTGAGGAAGGCGGTGTGGGCAAGTTGGCTGAAGGACTGTTTCCACACTGTATCACCCATAAGGTAGTTGGCTGAAGGGCTGTTTCATGCAGGACTAGAGTAGATGGGGCATGTTGGCCTGTGTGGGCAAGTTGGGCCGAAGGGCCTGTTTCCACACTGTATCACTCTATGACTTGTGTAGATGGGGCATGTTGGCCGGTGTGGGCAAGTTGGGCCGAAGGAAGGGCCTGTTTCCACAATGTATCACTCTGTGACTAGTGTAGATGGGGCATGTTGGCCAGTGTGGGCAAGTTGGGCCGAAGGGCCTGTCTCCAAATTATATCACTCTATGACTAGTGTAGATGGGGCATGTTGGCCAGTGTGGGCAAGTTGGGCCGAAGGGCCTGTTTCCGCGCTGTATCTCAAAACTAATCTTTTATATTATTGACGTGCCTTCCCCCTCACACTGTCTTGTCAGGAAATCCTGGAGTTTCTGGAGAAGTATCGGGACGAGATGAATCCTGAAGTCTGTTGCTCCTTTGTCTTCATCCTCGCTCACGGGGAAGAGGGAAAGATTCGCGGATCTGATAACGCAGTCGTTGATCTGGAAGACGTCTTTGAGACGTTCAATAATGAAGAGTGCGTCGATCTGCAGACCAAGCCCAAAGTCTTCATCATCCAGGCCTGTCGTGGAGGTGAGGTGGGACAGTCCGCGCCGACCAGCTCTCCCCGCACACTAACACCATCCTACACACACACTGGGGACAATTTATACAGTGGCTTGCAAAAGTTTTCATACCCCTTGAACTTTTCCACATTTTGTCACGTTACAACCACAAACGTAAATGTTTTTTATTGGGATTTTATGTGATAGACCAACACAAAGTGGTGCATAATTGTGAAGTGGAAGGAAAATGATACATGGTTTTCAAATTTTTTTACAAATAAAAAACTAAAAAGTGTGGCGTGCAAAAGTATTCAGCCCCCCTGAGTCAATACTTTGTAGAACCACCTTTCACTGCAATTACAGCTGCAAGTCTTTTGGGGTATGTCTCTACCAGCTTTGCACATCTAGAGACTGAAATTTTTGCCCATTCTTCTTTGCAAAATAGCTCAAGCTCAGTCAGATTGGATGGAGAGCTTCTGTGAACAGCAATTGTCAAGTCTTGCCAGATATTCTCAATTGGATTTAGGTCTGGACTTTGACTGGTCAATTCTAACATATGAATATGCTTTGATCTAAACCATTCCATTGTAGCTCTGGCTGTATGTTTAGGGTCGTTGTCCTGCTGGAAGGTGAACCTCCGCCCCAGTCTCAAGTCTTTTGCAGACTCTAACAGGTTTTCTTCCAAGATTGCCCTGTATTTGGCTCCATCCATCTTCCCATCAACTCTGACCAGCTTCCCTGTCCCTGCTGAAGAAAAGCATCCCCGCAGCATGATGCTGCCACCACCATGTTTCAGAGTGGGGATGGTGTGTTCAGGGTGATGTGCAGTGTTAGGTTTCCGCCACACATAGCGTTTTGCATTTAGGCCAAAAACTTCAATTTTGGTCTCATCTGACCAGAGCACCTTCCTCCACATGTTTGCTGTGTCCCCCACATGGCTTGTGGCAAACTGCAAACGGGACTTCTTATGGCTTTTTTTCAACAATGGCTTTCTTCTTGCCACTCTTCCATAAAGGCCCGATTTGTGGAGTGCACGACTAATAGTTGTCCTGTGGACAGATTCTCCCACCTGAGCAGTGGATCTCTGCAGCTCCTCCAGAGTTACCATGGGCCTCTTGGCTGCTTCTCTGATCAATGCTCTCCTTGCCCAGCCTGTCAGTATAGGTGGACGGCCATGTCATGGTAGGTTTGCAGTTGTGCCATACTCTTTCCATTTTCGGATGATGGATTGAACAGTGCTCCGTGAGATGTTCAAAGCTTGGGATATTTTTTATAACCTAACCCTGCTTTAAACTTCTCCACAACTTTATCCCTGACCTGTCTGGTGTGTTCCTTGGGCTTCATGATGCTGTTTGTTCACTAATGTTCTCTAACAAACCTCTGAGGCCTTCGCAGAACAGCTGTATTTATACTGAGATTAGATTACACACAAGTGGACTCTATTTACTAATTAGGTGACTTCTGAAGGCAATTGGTTGCACTGGATTTTATTTAGGGGTATCAGAGTAAAGGGGGGCTGAATACTTTTGCACGCCACACTTTTCCGTTTTTTATTTGTAAAAAAATTTGAAAACCATGTATCATTTTCCTTCCACTTCACAATTATGCTCCACTTTGTGTTGGTCTATCACATAAAATCCCAATAAAATACATTTACGTTTGTGGTTGTAACGTGACAAAATGTGGAAAAGTTCAAGGGGTATGAATACTTTTGCAAGCCACTGTACATTTACACCGAGCCAATTGACCTACAAACCCGCACGTCTTTGGAGGGTGGGGGGAAACCGGAGATCCCGGAGGAAACCCACGCAGGTCACGGGGAGAACAGTAGACAATAGACAATAGGTGCAGGAGTAGAGGCCATTCGGCCCTTCGAGCCAGCACCGCCATTTAGTCAAGTCAAGTCAAGTCACATTTATTTCTCGAGCACATTTAAAAAACAACTCTCGTTGGCCAAAGTGCTTTACATTTGTTATAAGAATAGTATAAACAAACAAACTACATACATATATACATATAGCCCTCGCTCAGAGGACGTCAGGAAAGGCTTGGGAGTAGAGATAAGTCTTTAGTCTTGACTTAAAAGAGTCGATGGATTTAATGTGATCATGGCTGTTCATCCCCAATCAGTACCCCGTTCCTGCCTTCTCCCCATATCCCCTGACTCCGCTATCTCTAAGTGCCCTATCTAGCTCTCTCTTGAAAGCATCCAGAGAACCGGCCTCCACCGCCCTCTGAGGCAGAGAATTCCACAGACTCACCACTCTCTGTGAGAAAAAGTGTTTCCTCATCTCCGTTCTAAATGGCTTACCCCTTATTCTTAAACTGTGGCAATTACTTGGGAACTTGGGAATTACTTTGTCAAATGGAACGAAATTTGCTACTGCACCCCCCGGGTGAATGGTGAGTAAGGCACCCTGAAAATTGTAGCGCTATCGTGTACCGTTTTGGCTCCATTTCGGGAACATACAGGCATGCACAAAAAATGACATCTTTTAGTCATATTTTTAAAGGGAAATAATTTGTCAAATGGAACAAAACGACTGCACACCCCAGACTCCCCCAACATCGGGAACATGTTTCCTGCCTCTAGCGTGTCCAATCCCTTAATAATCTTATATGTTTCAATAAGATCCCCTCTCATCCTTCTAAACTCCAGAGTATACAAGCCCAGCCGTTCCATTCTCTCAGCATATGACAGTCCCGCCATCCCGGGAATTAACCTGGTCAACCTACGCTGGGCTCCCTCAATAGCAAAGATGTCCTTCCTCAAATTTGGAGACCAAATCTGCACACAATACCCCAGGTGTGGTCTCACCAGGGCCCTGTACAACTGCAGAAGGACCTCTTTGCTCCTATACTCAACTCCTCTTGTTATGAAGGCCAACAGGCCAAAACTGCACACAATACTCCAGGTGTGGTCTCACCAGGGCCCTGTACAACTGCAGAAGGACAGTCCCGCCATCCCGGGAATTAACCTGGTCAACCTACGCTGGGCTCCCTCAATAGCAAAGATGTCCTTCCTCAAATTTGGAGACCAAAACTGCACACAATTTCAGGTCGAGACCCTTCTTCAGACTGTTACACACCACGGCTCTGTGCGACAATCACCACACCAGGTCCCCAATGTGGAGGGGTGGGATGGGCCTTCGTGTGTGTGTGTGTGTGTGACGGGTCGGCGTTGAACATTTTTTGTTCGTTTTTCAGACAAGAAAGATCCTGGTGTTCCCCTTCAATGGCGTAGCATGGAGCTGGAAATACTTCCCACCGTCTCAGACACCTTCATCGTTTACCCATCACAACCAGGTCCGTCATTGTCTTACTCCCGCGTCGACCACGCTCCAATCTTTAAACTCTAACCCCCCCCCTCACCCCACCCTGAACAATGGCGTCAAGTTGGGAAAAGGGGAATTACAACGGGATCTGGGTGTCCTCGTTCATCAGTCTATGAAAGTAAGCATGCAGGTACAGCAGGCAGTGAAGAAAGCCAATGGCATGTTGGCCTTCATAACAAGAGCAGTCGAGTATAGGAGCAAAGAGGTCCTTCTGCAGTTGTACAGGGCCCTGGTGAGACCACACCTGGAGTATTGTGTGCAGTTTTGGCCTGTTGGCTTTCATAACAAGAGGTGTCAAGTATAGGAGCAAAGAGGTCCTTCTGCAGTTGTACAGGGCCCTGGTAGGACCACACCTGGAGTATTGTGTGCAGTTTTGGCCTGTTGGCCTTCATAACAAGAGGAGTCGAGTATAGGAGCAAAGAGGTCCTCCTGCAGTTGTACAGGGCCCTGGTGAGACCACACCTGGAGTATTGTGTGTAGTTTTGGTCTCCAAATGTGAGGAAGGACAATCTTGCTATTGAGGGAGCCCAGAGTAGGTTCACCAGATTAACAGGAAGGCAGATTGCTGTCTAAATGGCGTCAAGTTGGGAAAAGGGGAATTACAACGGGATCTGGGGGTCCTTGTTCATCAGTCTATGAAAGTAAGCATGCAGGTACAGCAGGCAGTGAAGAAAGCCAATGGCATGTTGGCCTTTATAACAAGAGGACCCACTATGGACAATTTACACTGAAACCAAGCTAATTAACCTACAAACCTGCACGTTTTTGGAGTGTGGGAGGACACCGGAGATAGGTGTATAAAATCATGAGAGGAATCGATCGAATAGACGCACAGAGTCTCTTGCCCAGAGTAGAGGAATCGAGGACCAGAGGACACGGGTTCAAGGTGAAGGGGAAAAGATTTAATGGGAATCTGAGGGGTAACTTTTCCCACACAGAGGGCGGTGGGTGTATGGAACGAGCTGCCGGAGGAGGTAGTTGAGGCTGGGACTATCCCAACGTTTAAGAAACAGATAGACAGGTACATGGATAGGACAGGTTTGTAGGGATATGGACCAAGCGCAGGCAGGTGGGACTAGTGTAGATGGGGCATGTTGGGCGGTGTGGGCAAGTTGGGCTGAAGGAAGGGCCTGTTTCCACACTGTATCACTCTGTGACTAGTGTAAATGGGGCATGTTGGTCGGGGTGGGCTGAAGGGCCTGTTTCCACACTGTATCACTCTATAACTAGTTAAGATGGGGCATGTTGGGCGGTGTGGGCAAGTTGGGCCGAAGGGCCTGTTTCCACACTGTATCACTCTGTGACTAGTGTAGATGGGGCATGTTGGGCGGTGTGGGCAAGTTGGGCCGAAGGGCCTGTTTCCGTGACTCTGGGACTAGTGTAGATGGGGCATGTTGGGCGGTGTGGGCAAGTTGGGCTGAAGGAAGGGCCTGTTTCCACACTGTATCACTCTGTGACTAGTGTAGATGGGGCATGTTGGGCGGTGTGGGCAAGTTGGGCTGAAGGAAGGGCCTGTTTCCACACTGTATCACTCTGTGACTAGTGTAGATGGGGCATGTTGGTCGGTGTGGGCTGAAGGGCTGAAGGAAGGGCCTGTTTCCACACTGTATCACTCTGTGACTGGTGTAGATGGGGCATGTTGGGCGGTGTGGGCTGAAGGGCTGAAGGAAGGGCCTGTTTCCACACTGTATCACTCTGTGACTAGTGTAGATGGGGCATGTTGGGCGGTGTGGGCAAGTTGGGCTGAAGGAAGGGCCTGTTTCCACACTGTATCACTCTGTGACTCTACGATGTGTGTGCATTGATTTGCTTCCTGAAGTTGATTTTGATTCTTCTTCAGGTTATGTGGCATATCGGGACCCAAATAAGGGCTCTCACATGATCCAGGAGATGGGGAAAGTGTTTGAGAAGTTGGCGGACAAGAAGCACCTCTCCGACTTGTTTGTGCAGGTGAGGCATGACGTTTAAACTGGCCGTCACAAGGAACAGCGGGTATAGTTTAGTTTAGAGATACAGCGCGGAAACAGGCCCTTCGGCCCACCGAGTCCGTGCTAGCCGACCAGCGATCGCCCGTTCACACACTAGTTTAGTTTAGAGATACAGCGCGGAAACAGGAGGCAAAAGCCGGCCATCTTGAACCAGGCCCCAAACTCTCGCACTCCTCTCCCTGCTTCAACTATTCCCTTTTTACTTCAGAGATACAGCGCGGAAACAGGCCCTTCGGCCCACCGGGTCCGTGCTAGCCGACCAGCGATCGCCCGTTCACACACTAGTTTAGTTTAGTTCAGAGATACAACACAGAAACAGGAGGCAAAAGTCGGCCATCTTGAAACAGGCCCCAAACTCTCGCATTTCTCTCCCTGCTTCACCTATTCCCTTTTTATCGCCCGTTCACACACTAGTTTACATAGATACAGAGATACATAGAAAATAGATGCAGGAGTAGGCCATTCGGCCCTTCGAGCCTGCACCGCCATTCAATATGATCATGGCTGATCATCCAACTCAGTATCCCATCCCTGCCTTCTCTCCATACCCCCTGATCCCTTTAGCCGCAAGGGCCACATCTAACTCCCTCTTAAATATAGCCAATGAACTGGCCTCAACTACCCTCTGTGGCAGAGAGTTCCACAGATTCACCACTCTCTGTGTGAAAATGTTTTTCCTCATCTCGGTCTTAAAGGATTTCCCCCTTATCCTTAAACTGTGACCCCTTGTCCTGGACTTCCCCAACATCGGGAACAATCTTCCTGCATCTAGCCTGTCCAACCCCATAAGAATTTTGTACGTTTCTATAAGATTCCCCCCTCAATCTCCTAAATTCTAGCGAGTATAAGCCAAGTCTATCCAGGCTTTCTTCATATGAAAGTCCTGACATCCCAGGAATCAGTCTGGTGAACCTTCTCTGCACTCCCTCTGTGGCTATAATGTCCTTCCTCAGATTTGGAGACCAAAACTGTACGCAATACTCCAGGTGTGGTCTCACCAAGACCCTGTACAACTGCAGTAGAACCTCCCTGCTCCTATACTCAAATCCTCTTGCTATGAAGGCCAACATACCATTCACTTTCTTCACTGCCTGCTGCACCTGCATGCCTACTTTCAATGACTGGTGTACCATGACACCCAGGTCTCGCTGCATCTCCCCATTTCCTAATCGGCCACCATTTAGATAATAGTCTGCCTTCCCGTTTTTGCCACCAAAGTCGATAACCTCACATTTATCCACATTATACTGCATCTGCCAAACATTTGCCCACTCACCCAGCCTATCCAAGTCACCTTGCAGTCTCCTAGCATCCTCCTCACAGCTAACACTGCCCCCCAGCTTAGTGTCATCCGCAAACTTGGAGATATTGCTTTCAATTCCCTCGTCCAGATCATTAATATAAATTGTAAATAGCTGGGGTCCCAGCACTGAGCCTTGCGGTACCCCACTAATCACTGCCTGCCATTGTGAAAAGGACCCGTTTACTCCTACTCTTTGCTTCCTGTCTGCCAGCCAGTTCTCTATCCACATCAATACTGAACCCCCAATACCGTGTGATTTAAGTTTGTATCCTAATCTCTTATGTGGTACCTTGTCGAAAGCCTTCTGAAAGTCCAGATACAACACATCCACTGGTTCTCCCCTATCCACTCTACTAGTTACATCCTCGAAAAATTCTATAAGATTCGTCAGACATGATTTACCTTTCGTAAATCCATGCTGACTTTGTCCAATGATTTCACCACTTTCCAAATGTGCTGCTATCCCATCTTTAATAACTGACTCTAGCAGTTTCCCCACTACCGATGTTAGACTAACTGGTCTGTAATTTAGTTTGGAGATACAGCGCGGAAACAGGCCCTTCGGCCCACCGGGTCCGTGCCGACCAGCGATCCCCGCACACTAACACTATCCTACACCCACCAGGGACAATGTTTACATTTACACCCAGCCAATTAACCTGCAAACCCGCACGTCTTTGGAGTGTGGGAGGAAACCGAAGATCTCGGAGAAAACCCACGCAGGTCACGGGGAGAACGTGCAAACTCCGTACAGACAGCACCCACGGTCGGGATTGAACCCGGGTCTCCGGCGCCGTGAGGCAGCAACTCTACGTCAAGCTTGAAAGAGCGCAGAGAAGATTTACGAGGATGTTGCCAGGACTAGAGGGTGTGAGCTAAAGGGAGAGGCTGAGTAGGCTGGGTCTCTATTCCTTGGAGCGCAGGAGGATGAAGTTTGATCTTATAGAGGTGGATAAAATCATATAGATTCCCCTACTCTGGGCAAGAGACTCTGTGCCTAGAGTAGGGGAATCGAGGACCAGAGGACACGGGTTCAAGGGGAAGGGGAAAAGATTTAATAGGAATCTGAGGGGTAACTTTTCCACACAGAGGGTGGTGGGTGTATGGAACGAGCTGCCAGAGGAGGTAGTTGAGGCTGGGACTATCCCAGTTGGACAGGTACATGGATAGGACAGGTTTGGAGGGATATGGGCCACACGCAGCCAGGTGGGACTAGTGTAGATGGGACATGTTGGCCGGTGTGGGCAAGTTGGGCCAAAGGGCCTGTTTCCACACTGCATCACTCGATGACTTTACAGTGTTTTTGTGCAGGGTTTAATACTGACTGCTTTTCTGACTGAATTGATATTTCAGGTGAATCATGAAATGGTAAAAAAGAACTTTTATCCTGAAGGCGGGACCATGAAGACCACCCTGGTGATGGAGTCCACTCTGACCAAGTCGGTCTACCTTAAAGTTCCCAAGCCATGAAATACTTTGTGAAAGCACAATCAGCTTTCAAAGTCAACCTTCAAAATCTCTCAGTAACTGCAAGATTTTTCGCATCAACCTCACACCTTGAGTAGAACGATTTAAATCTGTATGCATTGTAATAAACTCACAATAAATTAACCCATTGTAATTCTTTGCAGAGTTTTCTTTATGTTCTTTATGCTCTCTCTTGAAAACATCCAGAGAATCGGCCTTCACCGCCCTCTGAGGCAGAGAATTCCACAGATTCACACAACCCTCCGGGTGGAAAAGTGTTTCCTCATCTCCGTTCTAAATGGCCGACCCCTTATTCTTGAACTGTATGCGTGGCCCCTGGTTCTGGACTCCCCCAACATCGGGAACATGTTTCCTGCCTCCAGCGTGTCCAAACCCTTAACAATCCTATATGTTTCAATGAGATATCCTCTCATCCTTCTAAACTCCAGCGTGTACAAGCCCAGCTGCTCCATTCTCTCAGCATATGACAGTCCCGCCATCCCGGGAATTAACCTGGTGAACCTACGCTGGGCTCCCTCAATAGCAAGAATGTTCTTCCTCAAATTAGGGGACCAAAACTGCACACAATACTCCAGGTGTGGTCTCACCAGGGCCCTGTACAACTGCAGAAGGACCTCCTGCTGGCAAATTTATTTCACTTGCACTTTCTGTGCAATGTGACGAATAAAACCGTATTGTATTGTATTGATCAGTCTGAAGAAGGGTTTCGGCCCGAAACGTCGCCTATTTCCTTCGCTCCATAGATGCTGCTGCACCCGCTGAGTTTCTCCAGCATTTTTGTCTACCTTGTATTGTATTGCATTGCTCCTATACTCTACTCCATCGAATGGCGGTGCCGGCTCGGAGGGACGAATGGCCTCCTCCTGCAGCTATGTTTCTATTTGTAAATTAAACTAAAATAAGCTAAGCATGTCGGGCGGGATGGGCACGTTGGGCCGAAGGGCCTGTTTCCGGGCTGCGTGACTCTACACCTCCACTTCCGCCCCCATCCCCAGCGGGGGGGAGGGGGCCATGTTGGTGGTAGATGTTGGTGGTAGATGTTGGTGGTAGATGTTGGTGGTAGATGTTGGTGGTAGATGTTGGTGGTAGATGTTGGTACATATACACATATATATATATATTTGACTGTTCTTTATTCTATGTTCCCTCTTCCGGGTGAGATGCCAACTGTATTTCGTTGTCTCTGTGTACTTGTACACTGCACAATGATGATTAAAGATTGAATCTTGAATCTGAATCTGCGATGGGGGCCAAGACAATACAAGACAATACAATGCGGTTTTTATTTGTCACATTGCACAGAAAGTGCAAGTGAAATGAATAACCCCAGGTAGACAAAAGTGCCGGAGAAACTCAGCGGGTGCAGCAGCAGCATCTGTGGAGCGAAGGAAATAGGTGACGTTTCGGGCCGAAACCCTTCTTCAGACCAGTGGGCTAGCAGGGGGGAGGGGCAAGGTTTGGGCTGAAGGGCCATTTTGTTTCCTGTAGGGGAGGAGCAGGGATGGGGGCGGAAGTGCGTCACTGGTGATGGGGGCGGAAGTGGAGGCGCGGGGCTGGGTTGGGGGCTAGGGAGATGGGGGCGGAAGTGGATCCGCGTCACTGGTGAAGGGGGGGGCGGAAGCACGTCACTGGGGATGGGGGCGGAAGTGGAGGCGCGGGGCTGAGTTAGTGGCTAGTGAGGGGGGCGGAAGTTGAGCCGCTTCACTGGGGATGGGGGGCGGAAGTGGAGGCGCGGGGCGGGGCTAGGAGGGGGGCGGAAGTGGAACCGCGTCACTGGGGAACGAGCTGAGGCGAGCGGGCGGAAGTGGCGGCGGCGGGAAAAAAGGCGCCAAAGCGTTGCCCCGGGAAACGGAGGGTGAGAGAGAGAGAGAGAGAGAGAGAGAGAGAGAGAGAAGGAGGGAGGGAGGGAATGTGAGGGGGAGGTGAGGAGGAGGAGGAGGGGAGGTGTGAGGGAGTGAAGGAAGGAGGGAGGGATGAGGGAAATATAATTTGAGGCAGTCAGGAGAAGGAGGGAGGGAAAGAGGGAATGGGATGGGAGGAGAGGAGAAGATGGAGGGAAGGAAGGGAGGAGATGAGAGGAGGGAGAGAGAGGAGGGTGAGAGGGAGAGAGAGAGAGAGAGGAGGGTGAGAGGGAGAGAGAAGGAGGGAATGTGAGGAGGGGGGAGGGAGGAAAGGATGAGGGAGGGAGAGGGGAGGAGGGAGGGAGGGAGAGGGGGAAGGGGAAAGGGAGGGGAGAGAGAGGGAGGAAGGGAGAGGGGGGATTTTGAGGGATGAGGGAGGGGAAGATGAGGGAGGGGAGGATGTGAGGGAAGGGGGGGTGGAGGAGAGGGAGGGGTGAGAAAGAGGGAAGGAAGGAGGGAAGGAGAATTTGAGGCAGGTCAATGGAGGGGGAAAGGATGGGGAGTGGAGGAGAGGAAAGGATGAGGGAGGGGAGGGAGGGTGTGAGGGAGAGAGGGAAGGAGAAGAGGAGAAGGAGGGAGAGAAAGACGAGGGAAAGAGGGGGGAGGTGGAGGAGAGGGAAAGGAGGAGGGAGGGAAGAGAAAAGGGAGGTGAGAGAGGGAGGGATGTGGTGGTAGAGGGACGAGAGGGGGAGGAGGAGAGAGGGGGGAGGGAATGAGAGAATTTGAGGCACTTAAAGGAGGAAAGAGAAGGGGAGAGTGAAGGGATGAGAGAGAGAGGGAAGGGGAAGAGGAGGAGAAGGGAG
>JAXLNO010000255.1:0-50369 GCA_038087875.1 Malacoraja senta | reverse complement strand
ATCTACCTATCCAAATGTTTTTTAAGTTGTGATGTCATAGAGCCATCACTTGCTTTGTACTGCAGTTTGTCCCAGGACACTCGCACATACAGGATTTTTATTCCTGAAAGGAGGCAAATGTTCTCTTGCATCTGGGCCTTGAGAAATCAGCAATAATCAGTTTCAGTAATTTTGAATTTAAACAATAGCCTGAGTTTCCATTCTTAATCACCTTGTCTCCAGGTGAGCCAAACTTGTAAAGTGTATTAGATGAAGAGAGAAAGGTGGAATAGCCAACAACAGCATCCAGATTCATATCTGAAAGATGGACCCTTACGGAAAGGACTGACAGTTTCCACCTCTAAAGAAAACTCGATCATAAATCACAGCCTCCAATATAGCTAAACAAAACTGAACAGAATATCTGATGACAGAAAAAATATTCTGATGTTACAAAGAATGTAGAATAATAATACAATTAATGGATAAATGGGATTGACTGAAGAGGGCAAACTAAAGGAGGAACTTAGATGAGATCATCATGGCTGAATTAGTGAATTATATATATTCGATCAATGAATTTCAAGATTAGTATAAAGCCTTACATTCACTTTAATAACATCTGTATTTATGTTGGGGCTTTAACATAATGAAATGTTCCAAAGAGAAAGCAAAAGGCATGTGATACTATCAGGGGTCGGGGGTTGTAATTGCACATTCACAATCAGAGAGAGAAGCAAAGTGGAGATGTTTCTGAATACCTGGGAATGACTGGGTTCAGTCACTGGTGGATGAGTTGAGGGATGGGGCAAAGACTGGTTATCATATCTCATTTATAAAAACAATGTCAATGGTGAATATAATGGTTTTATTTGAAACTTGGGTTTTTCTGCAAATAGATATCGTAACGTAATGAACATCATACCTGTGTAAAACATTATGCTGCAGTTCCACTCTACTCACGTATATATCCCTCACAATTCAGGTTGACAGGTGAGCACAGTGGCACAGCCTGATAGAATCAGGGAGCAGGTTCAACCCTGACCTCGGGTGTTGTCTGTGTGGGGTTTGCCCCGTGACCTCTTTGGTTTCATCTGGGTGCTCCCATTCTGTCCAAAGAAAATACCATAATGATCTTATTATGTCTAAATAGTGCCTGTGCATCATCCTTCGGTCTGTAATTCACTGCAGAATTTGATTGTGATTGTCAGCATGGAATATCATATGGGATTGATTGGTATATGTGGTAGTTCTTGAGGCATATAAGATATATGCTTTTTCTTATTCTGTGTGTAATGTGCAAACTTTCCATGTCCCATGTAGTGGCCTTCTTATGCTTAAAAATATACACAATTAAACAAGAATCTTGAATGCATTTGACATTTGCTTTCTTCAGCATTTTAGCTGAGCCTCAGGATTTTAAAATCTTCAGGATTTTAGCTGAGCCATTTTAGGATGTTTCTAAAGCTTCATTAACATTTAACGTAAATGGAATGCAACAATGTGCATTTGCATCTCAGATGTTTCTTGGTCACAGTAATGTGGTAAATGCCATTTGTTCCCTGGTAAAATCTCATAGCACAATCCTAAGCAATTTCCCATCTGAGTACCAGTGAGGTCTGAATCTACTTAGCTTTTCACAAAGACTGTAAAAAGTTGTGAACACTGCCCAGTCCATCATCAGCTCTGACCTTCCCACCATCGAAGGGATTTATCGGAGTCGCTGCCTCAAAAAGGTAGCCAGCATCATCAGAGACCCACACCATCCTGGCTACACACTCATTTCCCCCCTGCCATTGGGAAGCAGGTACAGGAGCCTGAAAACTGTAACGTCCAGGTTCAGGAACAGCTACTTCCCCACAGCCACCAGGCTAGTAAACATTACAACCTCAAATAAGCTCTGAACTTCAATAATCTATTATTATTAATATTGCACTACTATTGTTTTTTTTTTAGAATGTGTGTGTATGTAGGTATATATATATATATATATATATATATATATATATGGTGGTGCAGCGGTATATAATCTATTAGAATAGCAATCCACATATATATATATGGGGTTTTTTAAGCATAATCCCGGAAGACCCTCTTTACACAGAGTGGTTAGAATACTGGGCTCACTACCATCTGGAGAAGTTTTATAAATAGCTGGGAAGCATTAAACAAAAGCAAGAAAAGCAGTTAAGGGAGAAAGGAATTGAAGGATGGTGGCAGATACAGGGATGGTGACACCATTTATGAAGCATCTGAACAGGTGCTTGCATGAGCAGGGCTCAAAGTGATGTGGAATTAATACAGGCAAGTGTGTTTAGTGTAGACTGGCATGATGGTCAGCATAGACATGATGGGCCGGAAGGTTTGATTCTGTGATGTGCAACTCTTTGATTTGCTAACTGATGAAATGAAGAGTGCTGGGAGAAATGTGATCTGGAGCTTGAGGACTAGCACAAACCCTTGAGCCTGAATGGCCTGTTCCTGTGATGTAAACAATTTGTAATTGAGGTCTCAATTAAAATAGGGTTGTAAAATTTCATAATAGCTTTGAGGATGTTAATTACTATTCTATGGAATTATTTTAATTACATTTTACTACAAATTGCCTGTGTATTATGGAGACAACGTTACTCTATTCTGCGGGAGATTGTTGTTCTTATTTAGTACATGATATAAAGTGGGTTTGTTAACTCATGTAATATTGTTTGCTATTCTAATAGATTAATTCCTTTTAGCTGCACGTAACAAGCAGGAAGAGTCAGTTTATAAAATACCAGTTTTCAGATTATCAATAAAAGCATGGAAACGCAACATATGCACATTAGAAACAGACGTGGACTTATTCTGCCCTTGGTGCTCCTTCATTATATGATTTAAAGTGTTTTTTTGGTTTAGTGTGGAGATACAGCGTAGAAACAGGCCCTTCGGCCCATCAAAGGCAGGATCAAACCCAAGTCTCTGGCACTGAGGCAGCAGCATTGTCAGCTGCACCAGAAAATTTCTGATATCACTTTCCTACATTAACTCATATTCCTTGAAGCCCTTAACTTACAAAATTATCCTGTATACGTTCAGTTATTGAGCCTCTACAAGCCCATGGTAATGAATTCTAATGATCCCCAGCCTTTGGGTGAAGACATTTTTTCTCATCACTTTCCTGAAATGTTGACCGTCCATTTTGAGACCATGAACATTAGTTCTGGAAACCTCAACACTTAAGCCCCTTAAGAATTGTTTTTATTCCAATGAGATAGACCTTCCTTCTTTTAAACTACAGACAGTTTAGCGTTAGTCTGCTTAAAATCTCCTCGCACTATAAGGCTGCCATCATGACATCAATCTGATGAACCTTTATTTCCCTCCCTTAAGTTTATTCTGCTTCGACAGGGAGACCAAGCCCATATCAAATATCCCACATACAGTCCCACAATGGTGCAGCTGGTAAATCTGCTGCTTCATGGTGCCGGAATCCCTGGTTCGATCCTGACCTCGGATGCTGTCTGTGTGGAGTCTGCACGTTCTCCCTGTGACTGAGTGGGTTTCCTCCAGGTGCTGTGCTTTCCTCTCACATCCTAAAGACGTGTGGGTTTGGAGGTTAATTGGCCTCTGTAAATTACCCCTGGTACATAGAAAGTGGATGTGAATGTGGGATAGCATAGAAGTGGAAGCGGGTGATGGATGGCTGGCAAGGATTCTGCAGGTCGAAGGACCTGTTTCCATAGAACATAAAACAGTACAGCACTGGAACAGGCCTTCGGCCCATAATGTTTGTTCTGAACATGATGCCAAGTTAAACTGATCTCATCTGCTGGTATGTGATCCATATCTCTCTATTCCCTGCACTTCCTTGTGCCTATCCAAAAACATCTTAAATGCCGCTCTCGTATCTGTAACATAAACCGGTAATTTTCCAGGATCTAGTCCTATCGATCTTACTGTTAAGCCTTTTGGCCAAACAAATCTCCACCAAGAGAGGTAGCACTTCAATGCTTAAATACAAGTCTGCTCCAGTAGCCATGCTGTATCTCTAAACTAAACTAAGTCTGAAGAAGGGTTTCGACCCAAAACATTGCCTATTTCCTTCGCTCCATAGATGCTGCCTCACCCACTGAGTTTCTCCAGCATTTTTGTCTACCTACGAAATTACATTATACTCTTTTTCTTGAGTGAACTGATAGCACAGATGATAAAGTGTAAGCAGGAAAAGGTGATGCTGGTGAAAACCTATTTTGTATTCAGTCATAACCCAATGCTGCAGTCTTTCTTTAATTTCCAAGCTAGAAGCAGATGGGTTTATTATGCACTACAAACTTGATTTCAAGTTACACTAAATCTCCAGAGAGGATTGAGAGAAATATTTTATCATTAGAGAGGTCACCTTCCAAGCCAGGCATTGATATGTTATCCCATCTATCAGCTCTGGCAATGTAAATGTGGCAACACTTGAAATCAAATCCAGTTAAAGAGGATTAGCTAGTACTTACCCAATTTTCAAAATATTAGGGTAACTCAGCAGTTGATTTGTGCAAGGAATGGATAGGTGACTTTTCGGGTCGGGACACTTCTTCAGACTGTTGGAGCATTCTCTACCCAGATACTGCCTAACCCGCTGAGTTACTCCAACCCTTTGTGCTTCCCTCTAGATTCCAGCATCGTCAGTTCCTTGTGTCTCCACTTATCTAATTGTGTTTGTGTGATCCTTATTGTGTATAAATTGGCCGGGCCACACTGCTCTGTTTGACAACAGCTGCTATCTCAAAATGTACAAAGTGGCTCTAAAATGTGATCAATTAATTTGAAAATGCCATTGATTAATACAATAAATGTTCTTGTATAAATACATAGCTCACTGAATTTCTTGAATGTGATGCACATATATCATCGAAGGGCCGAATGGCCTCCTCCTGCACCTATTTTCTATGTTTCTATCTGAGGAGTAATATCGTCCGAAATTCATGCCTAAAATGAACTCATCAAATAGTAGAACTTCCAGAAGATATGTATTTGATGCACAGCAAATTAATTTTGCAAAGTATTTCAGTGCAGCAATTCATGCCAAATTCCTGGATTGGGTAATTGAATTGAGTGAAAGATACAGCATGGAAACAGGCCCTTCAGCCCACCGAGTCCACCCTAACCATCAATGCCCCCCTCATGATATGCTATTCCACTTAGTCATCCACTCCCTGCACACTAGGAGCAATTTACAGAGCCCAATTAACCTTTAAACTCACACGTCATTGATGTGGGAAGAAACTAGAAAGCCCAGGAGGGAGGGAGAACATGCAAAATCCACAAAGACAGCTCCTGAGGTCAGGATGGAAACTGGGTCACTGGCACCGAGAGGCAGCAGGTTTATCAGCTTTGCCACCGTGCCATAAGGATTTGGGTACAGAGGTGAACTCTATAATGTGAATCTAACATAATGTATATCTCAAGTCAGATTCAGTCAAAGGAAGCAGCATCAGGATATGATGGTAGTTATATTTTGTCCTGCTTTAATCAAAAGATAATTAACCATTTTATATTTATTTTAAATATTTATGTAATACGTATTTCCCTGAATTAACTTGTGCTTCACAATCCATTCATCAGAAATACCTCAAATAATGTAATCTCTGTCAATGCACATACAGTATCTCACTCAAATTGTGTTTCTTATTTTCTTTTTGTGCTTTTGAAATTGCATTCTGTCCTTGATTTGTGTACTGTGGTGTTTTTATATTTAATTTTTTCCGATTATGTGTTTTGTATTTTTGTGATTCCATGCATTGTAAGGTGTCCTTGGGTTTTAGAAAGGCGCCAGTAAATAAAATGAATTATTATTATTATTATTATTTTTGAAAAAGCATCCAAAAGCAAAAACTGCATTTAATCGGTAAACAGATCACTACAAGTAACTGTCAATCATCAGGACCACACAATGCATAGTGACTTTTATTTTGGCGAGGCCACATGCAAACAGAAGAAACAACACCTCATATTCGTCTTGGGTAGCCAAATGCATGAGAACTGAATTCTCCAATTTCAGATCATCTCTGACTTCCTCTGTTTTGTATCTTTCTCCCACCCCATGCACACACCTTTTCCCCACTGCCTCTGTTCATCCCGTTCCTTTCCCCTCCACCTTCCGTTCATCTCCTATCCCTCCCTAGTTTAGTTCACCATTTCCCTTTGATCCCCCCTCTTCCCCCTCCATCCTGTCCCCTCTCACCCACTATCCCTCCCTCTGCCTTTACATTTCACTCACCCTGTTCTTTCCTTATCTGATATGTTTTTGTCTCCATTTCACCTCTGGTCTTTGTCACTATCTCCACCCATCTATCACCTCCCAGTTCCTGCTTCACCCCTTCTCCTGACTGCTCTTTACCAGCTTTCTATGCTCAACTCCATCAGTCTGAAGGGAGGTCCCAAGCTGAAATTCTGTCTGTCCATTTCCTCCACAGATGCTGCCTGGCCTGATGAGTACTTTGCTCAAGATTCCAGCATTTGCAATCTCGTACATATTCATTCAATGTCTAATGCTTTATCATAGAAACATAGAAACATAGAAAGTAGGTGCGAGAGTAGACCACCAGGCCCATCGAGCCCGCACCGCCATTCGCTCATGGCTGAACACTAAACAGACACCCTTACCCACAAACAGTAGACACAAGACACAGAACACAAGACACTACCCTCCCCTTTATATCGCTATCACCCCTCTCCACCCCAAGAACCGCGTGATCTCCTGGGGGAGGCATATAATACAGTGATTGTTCTCCAGGTTTATTATTTTGCCCTGTTGGATAAGATAATAATTATCCTGAACACAATGATTATCTTCAATGGTTATGAGATACATATTACACGCATAAGCTTACAGCACCAGTAGAGTGAAATTTACCAAGGAAATATTACAGGTTGTAATAATTGCCTTACAACTTTAAATGCATTGACTACAAATGTCACGGACTTGCTCTCAAATCGTTAAATCTGGTTGCAGATACGCACACAAAATAGGTAAATGCAGTAATGTAACCTGACGGAAAAGCGTGGATAGTTGCAGATTCATTAGCAGTTATCGAAGAATAATTGGGTATATTCTTGAAAAAGGGATGTCATAGCAACACTGATGCTTAGTGTTGGCAAAATATGTTGAGCTCTTTCAAACAAGCAGCTTGTGCCTGATGGGCTGAATCTCCTGTTTCTATTTCTATTCTGCTGAGGAAGATTTTGGGTTAACCAGACTGTTGATCAATGTGGCATAAAATGTCAGCTAGAAGCGAATTGGGCTCATCAATCTAAACTTTAACTGCCTCGAGGAGTGGGTATGGAAACTGCAAAACAAGCACTTCTGATCTGTTCTATCTGAACAGTGAACTGGATATGAATGCAAAATAAAACCCAGAAAGTAGAAAAGGCTGCCATTTAGCGTCTGGTGACTAATCAGATTTTATCCTTATTGCAAATTATCCTTGTCGCTATGACATTGGGCCATGTTCCCAGACGTGTGTCTCAAGTGGGGACAAATGACTGCAGGTCTGTAGCCACAGTGACGCCATGTCACCAAGGATTAGTGCTGGCGTATGACATTTTCCCTCTTATAGAATAAATAACAATAAGTACTGAACTCCGAGCCTCCTGGTAGCAGCAGAATATTAACAATCGCTGGCATGAAATCAATAACAAAAGTTAAGTATTTGCACACTTAGACTAATGGTGTTAACATTTACATACAGTCTTCTCCTGACTAAAGGAATGTTTTCCATGTCCTTCATCTGCAATAGTCTCAAATCTTTCTCATTATAAATTGCTACAAAATGGAAGGAGTCATTTACTATACGTTGTGCGAAAAACCAAAAACTCAAGGTTTGCCACATAACAGACGACCCTGCAGAAGAACTCTCTCCTAACCTCTGGCTCACCAGCTTTTCATCCTGCAAGGCTCATTTGATCGACAAACCCTGTTGGAACAGAAGATAGATGCAAAATGCTGGAGTAACTCAGCTGGTCAGTCAGCATCTTTGGAGAAAAGGAACAGGTGACTTCTCGGGTTGAGACCCTTCGTTAGTCTGAAGGAACAGTCCACCTGATGGTCAAATTCGTCAAAGCGTAGGCTTCACTGGCACACAATGAGGTCCAGGTAACAAGGTTTCATTTAATAATGGAATTTCCTCCTTACACAGGTGGTTGTTTGGAAACCGTCACTGGCATTTCTCGGCTATGTTTTTCTTTACCGGTGGGGAGTGAGGACACTGAACCATGCAGTTTAAACATCTTAAAAGGGCCAAGGTGCAAGTCATCACTCTATATCAGGAGGAAGGGAGAATTTCTAAAGTAAAAATATATTTTCCCAGCTCTGATGGAAGACATACAATGAGAGGTCACGGCCCTTTTTAAAATTCACTTTGAACTCTCATCTCATCACATAGAACAAGCCCTTCGGCCCACAATATCCATTTAGAAGCTAAACTAATCTACTCTGCCTGCATGTTTAGTTTAGAGATACAGCATGGAAACATGTGATCACTATCCTTCCATTCCCTCCATATCCATATGCCTATCGAAAAGCCTCTTAAATGCCACTCTCATTCCCGCCTCCTTCACCACCTCTAGCAGTGTGTTCCAGGCACCCACTACCCTCTGTATAAAAAACTTGCTCCCGCACATCTCCTTTAAACGTTTCCCCTCTCGCCTTAAACCTATGTCCTCCAGTTTTTTACATTTCCACCTTGGGAAATATGTTCTGACTGTCTACCCTATCTATACCTCTCATAATTTTTTATCTTTCTATCAGATCTCTCTTCTGATGTTCCAGGTCAAACAATCCCAGTTTGTCCAACCTCTCCATATAGCAAATATCCTCTAATCCAGGCAACATTTCGGTAAAGCTCTTGTCCACCCTCCCCAAAACCTCCACATCCTTCCAGTGATGGGACGACCAGAACTGCATACAATACTTCAATTCCTGCTCACTCGTTGGCAGATCACCAACTTGCCCTGCTTACTCATCATGCCAGGAATGGTGAAATATGGAATAAGTGCAGGCAGAGGAGATTAATTTAAATTGGCAACATGTTTGGCGTGGACATTGTGGGCTGAAGGACCTGTTAATGCGCTGTACTGTTCTATGTTCCAAGAGACTTTTATGTGATTGTAAACAATGGTGCTGTTGAGTCTCGAGGTGGTGGTCTCAGTTAAACCACAAGGTCACCCATCTGTGCGTCTGTTGCCACAGTCTCTGCAGCTATGTGGGGGAGGAGGAGGGAATCATTCAACCATCTCTGCTGCCAATATTCTGTTGGGTCTTAGATTTTAACTCCTTTCTGTCCATGACCACTTTTCTTTCAAAACTTTCTCCAGTCCTAAGAGGCATATTCTCCAATTGCATCCTTCCCTTGTATACCCTGCTATTAATTGCTCTCCCATTAGAAGCCATGTTGACATGAAATTCTGGTCTTGCCTGTCCGCTATTTATCTTTCCTCCGATAAGATCACCCATAAAGCAAAACCTTTTGATTCAGTGATAGGTTGTCATGATTATACCTACACCATGAATTCTGCAGCAAGCTACCATTGTCAGGATTCATTTCATTTGCTGTGATCTTCGATGTCTAATAGGTCACTGATGTTAACATCTTGAAGGGTGGCCCATGCCTGGCAGCATGGTGGAGCAGCAGTACAGTTGCTGACACAGCTTCATAGACCCAGGTTCGATCCTGACTACAGGTACTGCCTGCACAGTGTTTATACGTTCTTCTGGTTTCCTCCCGCATTCCAAAGACATGAAGGATTGTGGGTTAATTGTCCTCTGCACATTGCTCCTATTGTGTAATATGTGAAACTGGGATAACATAGAACTAGGGTATGGGTAATCAGTGGTGAGCGTGGACTCAATGTTTTTTTTGTGTTTTTTTTGAAAATATTTTTTATTGGAGATAAGTAAAGTAAAGTAAAGTAAAGTAAGTTTATTTATATAGCGCCTTTCAATCAGATTACTGAAACCAAAGCGCTTCACAGACAATTAACCATATAAATAAAAATAAAAAGGTAGAATAAAAAAGACACGACACACTATTTAGAGATTCAACATGAACATCCCGCCACAGCAGAGTCGACACTCTCCACTGTGAGGGAAAGGCACCAAAATGTCCAGTCCTCCTCCCAGTCCACCCGAGATCGGGGCCAGTCCGAGGGCTCCGCAGCCAGTCGCCGCAACGGCAGCCCGATGTTGTAGACCCACCCGCCGGGAAGCTGGAACACCGGCATCGGGTTGAAAGTCCTCAGCGGCCTTGGAAGTGTCTGGAGGGGCCGCTCCCTCCCCAGAGACTGTGACGCCCGTAGTCTTCAGGCCGCGCCGGTTGGAGCTTCGACTCTGACTCCGCGGTGTTTTCGATCCAGCGCCGCCCGCCCGCGGCGGGATGCCCTCAGACTGCAGCCCGCGGCTGCTCGATGTTGGTGGTCGGCGGTCACAGCACTCCGGAGCGGCGACCCGGCAAGGCATCGCCCGCTCCGTGTTGGTGTCCCAGCGCTGCGCCGCCGAAGCTGTGGTCCCCGGCAGGAAACGCCGCTCCAGCCCGATGGAAGGCCGCATGGGGAGAGCGAAGATGCGATTCGGAGGAAAACCGCATCTCCGACCAGGTAGGACTGGAGTTGAAACAGTTTCCCCACCCCCCCACAGAGAAAGAATAGACCTCCAAATAAAAATAGACAAAATAATAAACAAAAAAGGGTTAGAGGACTGACTGCAGGCAGGCAGCCCGCACAACCGGCGCCCACTCCTGCACATCCGCCATCTTGAAAATGCACAACCTATTAACATCATTACAGTCTTACATTTTTAAATTGATAATATTATCAATTATTATTACATTGTCTCCAATACCTTTTGCCTTTTTTTTTTAAACTAGATAGAACTAAAAAGATAGATGAAGAAAGAAAAGAGAGAGAAGAAAAAGAGAAAAAAAAAGAAAGAAAAAAAAACAACAAAAAAACAAACAAAAGAGAAAGATAGTTAAAGAAGAATGGAAAAATTTATTAAAATAAAAAACTTCATTCCAGATATATTCGTACATTTCAGAGTATAGCATTTCATCCATTCTTTAGCCCGAGTATTAGTCAGGTTCCTGTGCTGAGCCATTCTGACCCTTTAAATAATCAATAAAGGGAGACCATGTTCCAACGAATAATTCCTGTTTGTCCAACAGGGAAAATCTGATTCTTTCCACGTTTAAGGTCTCCGTCATTTCTATAATCCACATTTTGATTGTGGGGGACGTAGGGCCTTTCCAAAATTTTTAAATTAATTTTTTTCCTGTTATTATACTATAATCAATAAAGTTTCTTTGTGTTGTTGTAAATGTTTGATTTAATTCTAATGTTCCGAGTATTATTAATTTTGGATCCGGGTCCAATTGTGTGCTGGTCACTTTAGATATTATACTAAAAATATTTACCCAGAATTTTTTAATTTTTATACAGTTTGCAAACATATGAGATAAGGTAGCTTCTAAATGTTGACATTTATCACATATAGGTGAGATATGTTGAAAGATTTTATGTAATTTTGTTTTTGAATAATGTAACCTATGTATTACTTTAAATTGTATTAAAGAATGTCTGGCATTTAATGAACATTGATGTATGTGTTGTAAACTTTCTTCCCAAGTATCTTTCGTTATTATTTGATTTAATTCTTTTTCCCATGTTTGTCTGTGTAAGTCCGTCGATGGAATGTCACTGTCTAATAAGATATTATATATATAAGATATTAATTTTTCTGTATTAGGATGTTTATTCCAACATTCGTCAAGAATTTCTGAATTTCTAATTCGAAAATTTTGAGTATTCGATTTTACATAATCTCTGAGTTGAAGATATCTGAAATAATCATTTCCTCGCAGTCCATAAGTCTGTTGCAACTCTGAAATGTCAGAAAAGTGCCTTCCTTGTAAAGTTGTCCCATATTTTTAATTCCATAATTCTTCCATTGTGTAAAACCCCTGTCCAACCATGAGGGCTTAAACAAAGGGTTATTCACAATTGGGAGAAAAAGTGATAAATTATTTAATTTTAATGTCTTTTTTAATTGTTTCCAAATTCGTATGGCACTAAATATTATAGGGTTTTCCCTATAATTTTTTTTGTTTAATTTAGATGTAGCAAATAATATCGAACCGATATCAAAAGGCAAACAATCTTCCTTTTCCATTTTTAACCAATCTGGTTGTTGATCTATTTCTTCCAACCAGAAATTCATATTTTTAATATTAACTGCCCAAAAATAAAACAGAAAGTTGGGTAAAACCAAGCCTCCATTTATTTTTGATTTACACAAATGTCTTTTATTTATCCTATGATTCTTATAATCCCAGATAAAATCATTAACAATGGAGTCCAATTTAAAAAAAAAGTTTTTTGACAAATATATCGGAATTGTCTGAAAAAGGTATAATATTTGCGGTAAAAAAATCATTTTTATGGCATTAATTTTGCCAACCATTGAGATAGGAAGTGTTTTCCAGTATTGAATATTCTTATGTAGTTTGTTCAGTAATGGGGGAAAATTTGCTTTAAATAATGATGTATATATCTTAGTTACATAAATACCTAGGTATTTAAATTTTTCATTTACTATTTTAAATGGAAATTGTTGTATTATCTGTTTGTTATGTTCCCTTATTGGCATAATTTCACTTTTATTCCAATTTATTCTGTATCCTGAGAGTGAACCAAATTGGGTTATTAGCTCTAATAAGTTTGGAATACTAATTTCTGGTTTTGTAATGTAAATTAGTACATCATTTGCGTATAGAGAGATTTTATTCACTGTGTCCTTTGTGATATACCCATATATTTCCGGATGACCCCTAACTCTTTCTGCGAGTGGCTCAATAGCAAGCGCAAATAATAATGGAGATAACGGGCATCCTTGTCTACAACCTCTAGATAGGCTGAATTTAGATGACAACCTTTGGTTTGTTAATATTCTAGCCGTAGGATTTGTATATAACAGTTTTATCCATGTGCAGAATTTCTCCCCTAGCTGCATATTTTCCATCACCGAAAATAAATAAGACCATTCAACCTGATCAAATGCCTTTTCAGCGTCAAGTGAGATTATTGCTAGATCTTCATTAATAATTCTCTTAGAATAAATAATATTAAATAATCTTCTTAGATTATAATATGAGTACCGTTTCTGAATAAAGCCTGTTTGGTCAGGGTGTATTAATTTATTCATCACTGTACTTAATCTATGCGCTAGTATTTTAGTTAATATTTTCTGATCTGTATTTAAAAGTGCAATTGCTCTATATGATCCCAGATCTTCCGGATCTTAATCAGTTTTAGGAATAAGTGTTATTATAGATTCATTTAAAGTATCTGGAAGTTTCTGTTGAGTATAGATATGCTCATACAGCCTTTGTAAACGTGGGCAGAGCAAGTCATAAATTTTTTAATAAAAATTCAGAGCCTAAACCATCTGGTCCTACTGCTTTACCATTTTTTAAAGAGCCAATAGACTCCTCAATATCCTTTATCGTAATCTCCCTTTCTAATAATTCTCTATCGTTTGAATCTAAACCTTTTAAATTACATTTTAGTAAAAAATCTGCTATTCCTTCTGATTGTGCTACAGTTTTAGTTGAATAAAGGTTATGATAGTATTGGAGAAATCTTTCATTTATGTCCTTGGGCATTTTTAATAATTCTCCTGTCTCAATTCTAATTTTATGAATTTTTTTTCCCCTTCCATTTTTCGTAACTGACGTGCTAATAGTTTTTGTGGTTTGTCTCCAAATTCAAAATGTAATTGTTTGGTTTTTTGATAAAGTTTTATTACTTGTTCTGAATACATTTTATTTAATTTATATTTCAATACAGCAATTTTATTATGTTTTAAAATAGATGGCATTCTCGCATTTTCTATATCTAGTTGCTTGATTTCCCTTTCCAATGTTTGTTGTTTAATCCTGTTCTCTTTATTATAAAATACTTGAGCAGAAATTAATGCACCTCGAACAAACGCTTCAAACGTTTCCCACATAAGAGAAGTAGGTGTGTCAGGGTTGTCATTTACCTCAACAAATATTTGAATCTCTTTAATAATATATTCCTGGCATGATCTTTCGTTCAAAATTTGTGGGTTAAATCTCCAATATGTTTGTTTCTAGGACATTCCATTTAATTTAATCATGAATGTTACAGGTGCGTGATCTGAGATTATAATATTATGATATTTTGAGTTATAAGTAAATGGGATAAACGTGGAGTCAACTAAAAAATAATCTATTCTTGAGTATGTTTTGTGTACTGGTGAGTAAAATGAGTATTCCCGTCCAGTTGGATTTTCTATTCTCCAGACATCCTTAATATTAGTGGTATTAATAAATGAATTTAGAAATACACTTGATTGAGATTTTACTTTTTTTTGCCTTGATGATCTATCTAAGTATGAATCTAATGTACAATTGAAGTCTCCTCCAATTATTAATTTATATTGTGTAAATTCAGGAATTTTATTAAATGTTTTATTAAAAAACATAGGGTAATCAAAATTAGGCCCATATACATTAAGAAGAATCACTTTTTCTCCATTTAACTCTCCAACTAATATAATATATCTACCATCAATATCCGCTATTGTTGATGAATTCGTAAAAGGTATTCCTTTACGAATTAATATTGCAACTCCTCTGGACTTATGGGAAAAAGAGGAATGATATGATTCAGCGATCCACTTAGCTTTAAGTCTATGTTGAGATTCCTTTTTAAGGTGTGTTTCTTGAAGGAATATTATATCTGTTTTGATTAAATTTAGATGTGCCAAAACTTTACCTCTCTTAATTGGTTCATTGATTCCCTTGACATTCCAACGACTCAATGTTTTGATGGGCCTGTTTCCACGCTGTATCTCTAAACTAAAACTAAGCTAAACTAAGATCACCACATTTTGCGTTTCACAGGCGACTGTCCTATAAGCTAATATGAGATATAGAAAATGCTAAGATTTCAGCAGGACAGACTGCATCTGTAGGAAGGTTGATTGATTGAAAGGTAGAGTATGGAAACAGGCCCTTCAGCCCAATAATTCCACATTGACCATCGATCACCTGTTCTATCTTATCCCACTTTCACATCCACTCCCTACACACTAGAGGCCTCCTGGATCTCTCGGTTGCTAACCATTTTAACTCCTCTTCCCGTTCCCACATTGACCTTTTTGCCCTTGGCGTCTCATTTGCTAGAGTGAAGCCACGTGTAAACTGTAGGAACAGCACCTCATGTTCCGTTTGGGTAGCTTACAACCCAACCGTATGAACATTAAATTCTCCAATTTTAGGTAACTACAACCACCCCTCCTTCTACCCCCACCCCTTTTTTCCACCCCTGTGCCCCACCTGGACTCACGCCTGTTTCTCCCCCTCCTCTACCATTGTCTCCTCTAGCTTCACAATTTGCAACACTTTTGTCTCACACATTCTTTCTTTTCATCTCTAGCCTTTGTTCCCCCATCCCACCACCACAATCCGTCCGTCTGAAGATGGGTCCCGATCCGAAACATCACCTATTGACGTTCTCCAGAGATGCTATCTGGCCCGCTAATTTACTCCAGCACTTTGTGTCTTTTTTTGTAAACCAGCATCTGTAGTTCCTTGTTTCTCCATTATATAGATGAGAGATGGACAAGCTGTGTTAGACAGATGAGTATGCGACAGGTGAGGGCTTCATTTCTGAGTATTGGATAGATCCCATCCAAAATGAGTACTGTTTAGATAATGTTTCTAACAGTGTTTCCTGATTCTACCATAGACATCAGGTTGAGAAAGCATGATGGTTTGCTATGTACATATACCATGAAACCTCTGCAACACGTTCATCAACTGTATTACTATCTACAATGTATCATGAAGATGTTGATAATTACACTGTTTATTGCCACAGTGGTAATTAGTATATTTCTGAGAGTAAAGACTATCAGTAGTATAATTCTGAGAGTAAATTAGACAAACAAGAATAATTTCATAAATTTAACCTGACGACTGGTTTACGCACTCTTTCCAATCTCCTGAGTGGTTTAGGGGGGGTGTCAGGTTATGGTTCTAAAGGTGAGTCAAGTTCAGGATCATTTACCTTTGTCTCTCCTTTCTTTGGAGATTCTGCTCTTACATCTGAACTTGGAATAATACCAAAGTCTGACAGATCTGCTTCTTCGTCTATGCTTTGCTCTTGTACCGGTTCATCCCTTGCTGGAATCATATGGTTATGTGCACACTTCTAACACGTCCTCCAATTTCTACCAAGTACCTCCTGGTACCACATACATCAACTACTGTTCCCACCTCCCATTTGTTTGCATTGTAAGGGGGGCTGAGAACACAAACCTGATCATGTATATTGAACCTACGTTCTTTTTGACTTCCACCATACAGTTGTATGGATACATGTACATCCATAGGTTACATATGTATGACATTTGTGTACCTGTGTATCAGGTTAATTATTTGTACATACTTGCTGTGTATATTAATGCAAGTATGGTTACATGCATGTAAGTATTTGCATTTATAGTTATATGTCCACATACACATGTTCACATCATCAGAGAAGCCAATCTTTGGCCATTTCGAGGCACTCTACGTAAGAAATGGTTTAGTGTGCCAGAATGAGCAAAGGTGATCATTCATGACAACAGTGGTGAAGGCTCACATTCGAGAACTACCTGCAACTCTGTCATCTAATGGATAAAGCATAAAATTGACAAAAGCTTTCCAATCCGCAATCGAATTATTGGCCTATCAGTGGCCAATTTCAATTGTCAGCAACGTGCACTTGACAATCCTATCATGTCACTCTTTTTTCAAGATAAACTGCTAGGTGATGCTCAGTTTGGTATTTTCTCGCACCTCATTGCTCGAGACATCAATAAAACTTTGCATTGGACAAAGAACTGAATTGCAGATGTGTCATCAAGACATGATGTAACACAGTGTCGCATCAAAAAGTCAAATCAAATTGAAGATCATGAGAGTCAAGGAAAATACACTCACTGGCGGGAGTCATATTCACCATAATGTAAGGTGGTTGGTCGGTCAATCTCACCATGTCAGCAAGAGATCCTCAGGACAATACACTTCACCCATTTGTCATTATTGCCTCATTGTTATCCTTGCTCCCATTTAGCAGATTACACAGTGGCGCAGCTGGTAGAGCTGCTGCCTTGCAGCACCAGAGAGCTGGGTTCAATCCTGTCCTTGGGTGCTGTATGTGAGGAGTTTGCACGTTCTCCCTGTGACCACCTGGGTTTGCGCTTGGTGCTCCGGTTTCCTCCCACATCCTAAAGACCTGCCAGTTGGTAGGCAAATTTGCCTCTGTAAATTGTCCCTTGAGTGTAGGTGAGTGGTAGAATCTGGGGGGCGATAACAACATGGAGAGAATAAAGTTGGATTAAATTAGTGCCAGATTAGTGTACATGGGTGATTAATGATCAGTGTGGACTTTGTGGGGCAAAGGTCCTGATTCCTTACGGTATCTCTCTATCTATCTATAAAAATGATGATGTTCTTTGATGCATCCACAGTACTCAGTTATGTTTGAATAGCTGGTAGTCAAACAGCCGATGCCTACATACAACAACGTGTATAGGTTGATAAGAGGCAGGTAACATTTACATCACGAAGATTCAGACCATGATTATCTCCAAAAAGAGAGTGTCTAACCTTTGCCCTCTGACATTTAACATATTTACCAGTGGCCAAGACTACCCCCACTCCCATCATCATCTTGCTCCAAACCTCAACTGGACCAGATCAACACTTGGCTTTTCTGAGACCAAGTGACATATTCATCTGAATTAGCAAAGTATTTTTTATCATTCATAAAGCACAAGTCAAGAATTCAATGGGATGCTCTCCATTTGACAGAATGGATGGAGCTCTAACAGCAACCATCTAGGACAGAGCATCCCACCAACTTACAGTGCCCACTGCTTCATCTTGCCAATGCCCCTTACAATTTTTCAAAAATTTGATCTCTACCACAGAGCAGTTGCAATGGTAAAATCCCAGGCCATGCAAAGTGGACAGTGAGGACATTTACAGCACACACAACCATCTACGGTATTTAGATTAATGAAGTAAAACTAGAGAATACTGGAAACACTCAGCAGGTTAGGCAGCATCTGTGGAAAGAGAAACGTAGTAAACTTTCAATTTGTCCGGGTTTATTCACCATCCAATGCCCATTATGATCTGTCCATTGGTGACTTCTGCAATGTACTAGTGAAGGCCAACATAACCTTGAATAAAAGCACCTAAGCTTCCCTCTGTGCACATGGTACGGTTCAGGTCTCAATATCACATTCCACAATTTTAGGGTACACTAGACCAAGTGGGACCCGTTGGGTCCCTGTCACACGGGAGGGCTGGTCCCCCAACGCAATATTCCACCACTCACCCATAGCCCCCAACTGCGCAGGCGCGGCTGATGGGTCCCCGTTGTGATGCCAGAGATCCCCGTTGTGACATGAGTAACGGCAACCCTCCCCAAATGCACCTCGCCATGCCTCTTCCTACCCCTATCCTCCATTCCCCCATACCCAGCACTTCATACCCCTCCTCTTGACCCTCCCTCTCCTCCTCAACTCCCCCACTCCCTCCCTCACCTCTCTCTCCCTCTCCTTTCCCCTACCCTCATTCACTCCCTCCCTCCATAACCCCTCTCCCCTCCCTACCCCCCTTGATGTCATTGTGAGGTGGAAGCTGCTGTGTTTTTGAAAACATTTAAAAAATGTAAATAAGATCCCATTGTGATATCATTGTGGGGTGGAACATTGTTGACAGGCAGTTTTTTTTTAAACTGAGTTTTTTAAAATGTAAATGAGATGCCATTGTGATGTCATTGTGGGGTGGAACACTGCTGACGGGCAGTTTATGTAAACGAGATCCCATTGTGATGTCATACGCTGCTAACTGCCAGTGCAGATGGAAGAGATTTTGGTCAAAGTGAGGTTTTTTAAAGTTTAAAATGTGAATAACTTGTAGAATATACCATCAATCTGAACAAAACGATACAACAGACCACAGGACAATGGTGAGTAAGGTGGGCCAAAAATTATAGCGCTATCGTGTACTGTTTTGGCGTAGTTTCAGGATCAGACTATAGACACACAGACAGACTCACGGACATACTAACAAACAAGATGAGAGTTTTAGTAATATATAGATGTTTTGCCTGTTTGTATCAGAGCTGGTTACTTCTGAAGTATGTTATTCATCTGTAATATTAACTCAGTGTTACTCTGTTCACGAACACTAACTGATCTTCTGGGCATTTCTCAAAATTCGGACCCACATTTCACAGCTTTAACTTACTGACCTGCCCTGTGTTTCATAAGATCATAAGACATAGGAGCAGTATTAGGCCTATGGAGTCAGCTCCACCTTCTGATCATGGCTCATCTATTTTCCCTCTTAACTCCTTTCTCTTGCCTTCTCTCCATAACCCTTGATGACCTTACTAATCATGAACCCATCAATCTTTGCTTTAAAAATACCCCAAAATACGAAAGTTTCCAACATTTGTCTGGTCCCTTTTCAGATTGCCATAATCTGCAGCTGTTTAAAATGTTTTAATTTCCTGGGTCGTTGTTGTCCTGCTTTAACGGCCAAAAAATGTTTGGGATAATGATGTATCGGATTTATTTACTGTACATATGTGTATGTGGTTTGATAGTGTTTGTGCGATAATTGCTTTGTATTAGCTGTGTTTGCATTGTGAGTAGCGCAGGTGCAGTGGCAGGTTACATTGACCTGATCCAGTGCAGTTTTATGTACAGTCCCTGTCACATTCATTAAATACATAAATACCTGCTGACACTAATTAAACATCACAGGGAAACGGCGCTGGTATTAATGCGAGTTGGATAAACATTTAAAATAGTTGTTTGGGGGTATTACTGTCAGGGTGGGATATTTATAAAGCCTTTTAAAAGTCGTGACAAGCTTGACTGAGACGAAGGAAAGCTCTATTTCGAATCTTTCACCAACCCTCACCACGTCCTTTGGAATTGGACATTCACTCTGATTACATTTTGAGAGACAAGTGGGAATTAAAATTAAAATGCACGTTCGCTGTTGAAAATTACTCCGTAAACAATTTGTTCCCTTGATTTAAATGTGTGTCATAAAATATTCGGTGAAGAAGTCGTCCGCTCAACAAATGCAGACCTGCGGGATAAACCTTGCTGGGGTGGAGATATTCAACGCTGAACTAACTCCACGGCAACACGTTGCCATGTCCAACAAACGCCACGAGGTGTCGCCCCGGGTTGACAGTGATGGCTCCAACCCTTAAGGCTCCCAAACGAGGAAGCCCCTGTCCCGGCACCTACTCCAGCAAACTCCCAAAGACTTCCCCCCTGACAGTAAACTAGAGGAGCATCCACAGACCCGATCATGTCCACATTCCGGTGCTCTGCAGGTAATAAAAGTAGAAAATGCTGGAGAAATCCAGCAGGTCATGCAGCAGAAATGGTGAGCGGAGCAGACTTAACGTTGATGATGAACGTTTTATACATGATTAGAAAAGGTTGGAAATCAAATAAAGTTGAAAGAAAGTGGAAGGGCGGAAAGGATGAGGTGGAAGGGAAAAGTGGTTGGATAGCACAAGTTGTGGCGTTGGCGATACCGGCTGAGATTGTGTCGAAGGTTTGTTAATAGCTCAATATTGAATTCGACAATTTCAGATCACTAAAGATCACTTCGGTATATACCAGCATTTGCAGTTCTTTTCCACACAATTTCAGATCACCGATGTTTCCAGTCAGGGTCATAGCTATGATATGATACAAGCTGTGATAACAGGTCATCAACAGTACACCAACTCTGCTTTGCACAGATGCTGCCTGTCCTGTTGAGTATTTCTATTTATTTTCCATTCCCCGCAGTCGCAATTGTTTTTGCATCTCATAGTTCCACCCTGTTCTACTTTATTCGGAAGAATTGTTCCCATCCGAAACGTCGTGGTGCTGATGAAGGGTCTCGACCCGAAACGTCAAACATTCCTTCCCTCTCCAGAGATCCTGCCTGTTCCGTTGAGTTGCTCCAGCATTTTGTGTCTATCCTCCAGCACTTTGTTGTGTTCGAGATTCCAGCAACTAGTTTCTTGAATCTCCAGTTTATTCTCCTTTGTTCACCCTTACAGCTCATCCTGACAGTTCAGTCATTTGTATATAAGCCTGTACCATGACAACACGGGTGTCATTCACTGAAGAAAGGTCTCGACCCGAAAAGTCGTCTGTCCATTCTCTGCATAGGTGCTGCCTGATCCGCTGAGTTTCTCCAGCACTTTGTGTTTTGATCAAGAGTGTAGCATCTGCAGTTCCTTGTATCTACATCCACTCTCTCTCTCCGGTCCATCACAGACATTCTCTTCTTCTCCGCGACTGTGATTTCTAACTTTTCTCGGTTCCCCGAGGAAAGTTATTGACCTGACACCTTCACTCTGCCTCTCTCCAAGACGCGGAGTACTTACTTCATGCTTTCTGTCCACTTACATTGAATTTTCCACATTAAATCACATCATGCTGTACAGAGAATTCCTTTCCGATTCCAGTATTGGTAGCTTTTGAAGTTACAAGTGCTTGAATGAATCGCTGATCAGAGACCGGAAAGAGTAATCTTCAGCTCTGACTTGCAAGCTGTATGCGCGCACTCACGCTGTGATTGCTTTGTCCAATATGTCCACATGTCAAATACATTCCAGTGTTAACAAAAACTACTTTCACTGCCCGCTCTCCAAAGTAAGGAGATTATGGGATTGAATTGCGTGCAACAATTTAAAAAAAAAAAAACACTTTTAGCCTTAAGGTGAGAGGGCAAAATTTAAACGAGAGATTTGGGGTAAGTTTTTTTTACAAGTGGGTTCCTGGAACTCGCTGCCAGCGACGAAGAGGATATTTGTTTAACTTGCCATCATGTTCTGCACAGATATTGCGGGCCGAAGGGCCTGTTCCTGTATTCAATCTTCTATGTAACTCATTGCATGTGTTAAGTCAAAATATGGTGAGTGTGGAACCGCAAGGCAACATTCAATTCATATTGCCTCATAGCTGCCCAGTAAATATTGCGGTGCTACGCGGGGTAATATACACTCAATGTTATAACTGAAGCAGTATTTTAAAAAAAATCAGTTTGAATCAGGATTGCGCAGAGCAGGGGTTTTTGTGTGTGTCTGAGCCGGTTCATTGAACGAGCCAATCCATACACGAGGCTTCTCTAGATTCCCTGTAATATTTTCCCCTTCAGATATGTTTTTTTCCCTATCTGACAATGAGTGTGCAAAAGTAAAGCTGCCATTCCAATGGGGAGTGAAAACTATATTTTTCAGATTGCAAATTTGCCAGCAAATTGCCGGCACGTCTGAGAACAACGCAGAAAGTAGACACTTGGATGAGACATGGTGATTATAGAACTACTGACAATAATCACAGAACCACATCGCAGAAGAAGGCTGTTTGGACCCATCGAACTACAACACAGAAGGTATTCATATCCAATGTATATTAACGCTGAAATACTAATGATATATCCTAAACAATATTCTAAATATTCTAAAGGCAGCCAGGCCGAGCTATGTTCGTTATAGATTGAAACTCGCGTTTTATGGGCATAAATAAAATTATGAGAGCTACAGAGACCCCAAGGAACTGCAGATGCTGGAATCTTGAACGAAACACAAAGTGCTGGAGGAACTCAGTGGGCCAGACAATATATGTGGAGGGAATGGACAGGCTATGTTTCGGATCAGGAACCCCCTTCTTTCGAGCATATGTTCCATGAAACAAATTAACCAGCACGATATTTAAACTAAATTCCTAAACATTAGCTCTGCAATCCGAGTGCGCGATGCAAACATGCACTTCTTTGCACGTTTTTTCGCCAGATGGCTGATGACTCGCGATTCAGTGTTTCTATTTAGAAACACAGAGACGGTAAGTACACCGGCTTGAGGTTCACATCTCACCACTGACCAGGTACCAACAGTCTGAAGAAGGGTCCCGACCCGAAACATCACCCATCCTTTTTCTCCAAAGATGCTACCTGACCCGCTGAGTTACTACAGCACTTTGTGTCTATCTTAGGTTCACACAGACATTTCGTCTATATTGTGAAACCGATCTGTCTTAGAGACTCTGTACCACAAGCGAGAATACTGTGGTATTGTGGTATTTTGCATTTCCAGCAAATCAGACTAAACCAATCACGAAAAACACATGTCATTGTATATGTCAATGTATTCCTTTTTTAACGGCGTAAATGAATACTTGGTGGGAAACACTCGGGAATCATTCCAATCAAACAACGCGAAAGTTATAATTTCGGGCCAGACTCCGCCTCGCTGGGACATCTGTGTCATCTCCCAATAAAATTATTTACATCAATATTTCGGCACGGCTGTGAACAGAATCCCGTGAACATGTTGTGATTATGTATTTCTGCGATTGTTTATTCCTATATATGTGGGAATCGTATGTTTGTATGTTTAATATGTGCAAAGTTATCTTGTTAGTATGCGAGTGTGTGTGCCTACAGGCGTGGCTTTAACGTATGTACCTCTATATATGTGTTATATATACATATATTTGCTTTACCTATGTGTCCAGTACGTGTGTATTTCTACACGCCTGTGCAAATATGACTGTATCAATGTATATGTCAATGATAGTAGTCTGTATACGTTTGCATTGTGGCTACTATTAAATGCGGCAACACCTTCAAGTAATCAACTAATATGAGTGATTTTTTTTAGCGAAATAAAATTGAAACAGAAATCTTTAACTATATGTGCTAAAATTCGAAACGGACATTGACGGAAGATTATTACCGTGTCGCTTTACTTCAACAACAGAGGCCATATAATAAAGGTAGGTAACAGCGCACGACTTAGTGTTACAGTGTTACATTTATTTTATCCTTATAATTAAACATGAATATTGGTTGGTTAGTTTTTGCAGGATCGGAGAACAAAGATGGGGGAGTTTTCATAAAATATCGACCTTCAATTTAATTAGTCAGTACAAGCGTGCAAATTAAGAGTAGGAGTAGACAGTTCAGCCCAAAGTCAACCGCTCAAATCTTCTCAGCGTTCAAAACACTAAGGTTGGAGTAATTCCAGCACTTAGTGTTTTGTTTAAGATTCCAGTGGCTGTAGTTACTTGTGTCTTCTTAGCGTTCAATGAGATTAAGGCTGAATTGACTGTAGCCTCTACTCCGCGTTCCCGTGTTCCCACGATAAGCGTTCGCCCTCTTGGGCTGAACGAGGGTTTGTCCATCTCTGCCTCTCTGCCATGAAAAATATTGAAAGGTTTTGCTTCCATTCTCCCTTGGAGAAGAGAGTCCCAAAGTGTCCCAGGCGTTGAGAGAGAGAAAAATGGCCTGGCCTCTGTTTTAAGGGGGGGGGGGGGGGGGGGGGTTGGTGCTGTCTTTATATTTGATCAATGATCCCCGCTTCTCGATTCTCCGACGAGAAAAATCCTCACCACATTTATCCTGCCAAGACAGTTCCGGATCTCACGTGTTTCAATCCGCCCCTCTTACTCGACTAAACGCAACAGTGAGCTATCGTCGACAGATTGCTTGTCCTTGACTTATTATTATCTGGTTTAAATATGAGGCCTACACCTGCTATTGTTACTGTAGACATGAGCAAGTTGTATCGGGGTTACCAGTCAGTCCCGAGGTGGAGAAATCTCGGCTCGTTTTACTAATTATTAATCTGGTCCAGTGCAGCCCAGGTGATCTCACCGCCCGGCAATAAAACACGTGGAAATATGAGCAGAAATAGGCCTCTCGGCCCCTCAAACCCGCCCTGACATCCAGTATGATCATGACTGGTCTATGCTGGCCTCCACCTCTGTGCCATATCCCCATAGCCCTCAATTACTCAAACGTTTCAAATATTTATCTATTTAAAAGACACAATTAGCACCTCTGTCGTCTGGACGATGCCCGGGCGCGGCGCTACACAACATTACATTTATAGCATAGACGATGTAATAATATGGTCTCGGTGACCGGATTTGCCTCCATTAGTTCCAGCGGTACAACTCAACAGCGCAGAGGAGGTCTTTCGGCCCATTATTCCTGCTGCACCCTTTGAAATAAGTGTCCGACCTTTAAACCCGTGTGTTTCTCACCCCACACACGACCCCCCCCCCCCCCCCCATAAAAGTTGCCCGTCACTTAATTTTTTCTTGTCTGGAAAATACAATGTCTTTTAAATGTGGCCATTCTACTCCACGTCTAACCCTGAACACACACAATACTTCGCCAAAGAGACCACGGGGTTGAAGCTAAAAACAATATTTCTGTCGCCGAGTCGTTATTAAGCTCTTTGGACCTACATGGACACCGTGATTCATCACAATTTCCCCCTTTCTCGTTTGGTGTTAGAGGTGTTGGAATCTGGAGAAATTTAGTGGTTTTGAAACAATTGTTTGATTTTTAATCCCATTCTATAGCTGCATATTCGGCCTCTTTCACTCACCTCGTTATTTTGGATTTGCACCCATCCTAACTTCAACTTGATCTCGTTTAATAGATTTCTGTCTTCTTGTTTAACGTGGAAAGCAAGCACTAAAGGTAGACTCGCCATCTCCCGTCCTGCCTTCTCCCGTGATATTGGTGGTTTGAGATCTCGTGTTGTTAATCTGATTCTCTTTCTGTGATAAAGAGTGTTTTTTGTGTTGAGTTTAAGTGTTTTTTTGTACTGTGAATAGCTGTGAAGATCTTCCAACATGAAAGACCATCTGATATATTTTCGTCTGCTCAGAACTTCGTAAAATTGGAAAGGCTGGGAGTCCATAGCCCGAGCACGCTAAGAACTACCGAATGAACAATCTGATTTGAATACGACAAAGGTTAGAATAAATCAGCTCTTATCTTGATGATTACGCCGGATGAATCTAGGGAGCTGCAGTGTGGATTGCATTTGGTCCTCTGTTGAAATAGATGCTGACTGAATTTCAACCCCAGTCGAGATTGAACGATTCCTTATAATGGTTCAATGGTTCTTTAATGTCACGTATGCACTGCACAGTGAAATTATTGCACCCGTCGCCACAACAGAAAAAGAAAAGGCCAATGGTATCCATGCCATTTCCCTCCCTGAGCGACCTGACTGGGGTTCATAAAATCATGTAGTGCCTGAGTCTGAAGAGTCTGAGTCTGAGCTTCAGTCCGAAGAAAGGTCCCTACCTGAAACGTTGTCTGTCAATTCTCCCACCGCAGACGCTGACTGGCTCCTTGAGTTCCTCCTGCACATGGCATTTTGCTCCCTCTCTAGCGGTTTGTTCTGTGATGTGACCATTTACCCAGCCGACGGCGAGGATTCATTGAAAGAACCGCAGTATTTCACAGGGAACCACCACATCATATAATGGCTAAAACACAAACGTTCTGGAAGAACTCAATGTGCAGATAGTCTGAAGAAGGGTCCCGATCCAAAATGTTGTCTGTCCATTACCTCCGCAGATGCTGCCTGGCCCGCTTAATTGCTCCAGCACTACTTGGTGTTTTGCACAATATTACATCATCTGCAGTACCTTGAGTCACCAAATCATGCCTAGTTCTAATGAGTCACCTACCCTTACCAGGTCCTATCAAAGGGGGGGGGGGCAACGAGAGCCATTTGGCATGGGCCTCATGACTGTCTGCTCCAAAACGGATCTTGATTTGGGGGCCTCTGCTTGATCTTGGTTTGGGGCCTCTAAAATTGAAATTGGCCTGGGCCTCAGTTCATCTATGAGAGGGCCTGACTCTTACCACCAAACCGTCTCCATGGATTTTGTTTATTCTGAACTCTAAATCTAAAAAATATATACATTTCTTGAACAAATTATTATTACAAGAAATGTCACTTTTTTAGTTTAGTTTATTACTGTCACATGTACAGTGAAAAGCTTTTGTTTGCCTGTTATCTAGTTAAAGAAGAGTATAGATGAATATAATCAAGCCTTCCACAGGGCACAGATAAAGAGTACAGCATTTAGTGCAAGATATAACACTGAAGTCCCACAAAGTCCGATTAAAGGAAATTCAAAGGACTCCAGGAGGTAGATGGGAGGTCAGGACCACAGTCTGTAAGGAATCCCTCAGTTTCTAGAGCTTTGCCCTTTTCTGAGCACCAGTAAAGCACTTGGCTGTATTGTCAGGCAGCATCTGTGGAAAAAGAAAAAAATAGGTTTCAGATCCCGATCCTTCATCAGAACTTGGAATAAGAGAAAACAAATTAGTTTAAAGACCCTGTCCCACTTTCCCGAGTTACTCACGAATGCTCCCGAGTTTTCCCTTGATTCGAACTTGGGGAATGTCGGGGAATGTCGGTAGCGAGCTCGTAGGAGGCCATAGCAGTCCCTAGATGTTTCGTAGAGGCTCGTAATGCCAGCCATAGGAACTCGGGGCATCAGGTAAGTTGGGACGTTTTTTCAACATGTTGAAAAATGTCCACGAGTAAAAAAATAGCCCTGAGTACCTACGAATGGCTATTACCGTAATTCTCCGAGTTCGAATCAAGGGGAAAACTCGGGAGAGTTCGTGAGTAACTCGCGGAGTAGGACAGGCCCTTAAGGTAGCAAGGAGTGGAGGGAGTTAATAGGTGGAACAAATGGAATATCTGAAATGAATTGATTGATTGAAAGATATAGCTTGGAAACAGGCCCTTCGACCCACTGAATCCATGCTGATCAGTGATTACCTGTTCACACTAGTTCTGTTATCCGACTTTCTCATCACTAAGCACTTGGGCGAATTTACAGAGGGCAATTAACCTACAAACCCACGCTTCCTTGAGATGTGGGAGGAAACTGGAGCAGCCAGAGGGAAACCACAGGAGAACATGCAAACTCCACATATTGTGCTTTAATGCCGAGAACTATATTCTGCTCTCAGTATCTTCCATTTGAAGCTAAACCTAAACCTAATGGAAAGGATCTTGGGTCATGAACAGTAGATCAGACGGCACCAAAATAAAAAGTTTTTAAAAAGATCCAAAATGAAAGCAGACAAATAATTCTGGAATAAACAGAAAGAGTGAGGTACTTAAAGGTGGAGAATTCATTATCAATTGCTACCAGCTCCAACAAGATTCCACTATCAGGCACATACTCCCCTCTCCATTTAGGATCATCCCCTTCAGAATTCCTACTCTTGCATCCCAACCTACCATTCTTTATTATATGTCACTTTCCCTTTGCAGCTGCAGAGTTTATCACCCTGTCGTTTCATCCCATTCTCTTGTCATCAAACAGAGACTGAGACATTCTTTCCAGCTGAATCAGTGATTCACTTGTACTTCCTCCAATCTAATGTTCTGTACATAGTCTCATATTGGTCAGACCTCCCTGACAAAATAATGGTGAGACCTCCCTCTTGTTCTACTTTTCACTCCCCACCTTCCTTCTCTATCAGATTCCACCATCCCCATCCATCCCTCCCCTACTTGACTCATCTGCCAATCAGCCCTTTCTTACCTGGATCCGATGACTAGCCAGCTCTTGCCCCATCCCTTCCACTCACATCTTTCTACCAGTTGTCTCCCCTCTACTCCAGTCTTGAAGTAGGGTCCCGACCCGAACTGCCACCTGTTCATTTCTTCCACAGATGCTGCCTGAGCCGCTAAGTTCCTCCAGCATTTAGTTGTTTTTTTGCTGGATTCTAGTATCGGCAGTTTCTTGTGTCTCCAAGTTTCAAGAAAGGGCAATGCAGACCTGGATCGAGGTTAAATGCATTTTTTTAAGCTTGCACGAATAGTGTTTCAGATCATCAAACTACCACAGCTTCGATTTTGCATGTTCATCGTTAGGTAGTAGTTTAAAGAAACTTCCCGAGATGCTGTCAAATTTTTCACCAAAGCTCATTCACTTCACAATTATTTCTAGCTCCAGAGTCAGGTAACACCACAGGAGCAGAGCAGGATGGCATGGGGAAGCCAACAATCTGATAAGTGTTCTCATCGATTGCTAGCTGATACTAACACTGGAAACTGGATCATGATTCTCATTGCCATGCCCTTTCCTAGATGAGACTATGTATAATGGACCAGGATTCTTTTCTGCTCAGGTCGCTTTGAATTGGAGTCAACGTTGAATTCATCCAAGGTAAATCAGGATATTAAAATTACGTTTATAAACCCAATGTGCCTGAAGTGCTTGGAGGCCGTTCTCAAATGGTTCAGGCACAGAGAAAAGGCCAGTGGATTCTTCGCCTATCCAGTCCTCCATAGGTGCTGCCTGAACCACTGAGTTACTCCTACATTTGTCTCTTTCAAAGTCCTATAAAGCTGCAACATGACTTCCTGACTCTAAAACCCCAATCAATGATGGCGAACATACCATACACTTTCTTCACTGCTATACATCCCAGGCACAAGAGGAGACCATGCCATCAAAGCATCTTGACATCAACAGCCACCATCGATTTTCCTGGCAGAAGCAGGGATGCTGTGTGTAGTGAGGCGGGAGATGAGGCACAGCTTATTCGGTAATAAATTAGTTAATGCTTTATTCTAATATCACACAGAGGAATTACATATCAAGTGCTGTTAATGTGACAGTCATTTCTGAGCTACAAAAATATTTCAGTCAATCTCACGTTGTATTGCACCTGGAAGTCAGGACTGAGTGTTGTACTCAGTTCAATCTGAAAAACATTCACAATAAATGAACTGTCTATTAGCTTCATCTTAAGTGCAGTATAGAGTTGGTGATAATAGGCTTGGAAAGGTATCATAAAGTCACACAACACGGAGGGAGACAATTTTGTGCAAAATGTGCATGCCAGCATTTGTGCAACTTGTTATACAATTTACTCATAGTCTGAGTCATATCTTCTGTTATAAATTACAAAATCGATAATTGTAATGCAAAATTCCTTTGCAAATCTGTTCTTTATCTGATGATATCCTCTCTGGTAAATATGGCGTAATGGCTCTGAAACTAATTGCACTCTAAGAAGTTCACAGAATATTTCCCTTGCATGTGTGAATAGAGAAAATCATCATGGAGATGCATGATTGGAAATTTCACCAGATAGAAATGTATATAGGAATAAAGATGTACCCTGACATGCAAACTTGCCTTTAATGTAATAAAATATGACACTGTGTCTAACAGGAACATAAACAATAGTGAAAGAGAGAAATAAGAAGAGATGACAAGCCTTTGGATCAAAGAGATAGGTTGTGAGAGAGGTCTCAGCAAGTGAGTGACTTTCCAACAATCACTATCAAAAGCTAAGTTGGGCTGAGGTTGGGCCCCGGCGAGGGATTACAGACTCAGCGATGGAAAGTCCACGCCGTGCCCACGGCTAGAAGCTCCGCAGACCGCGGCTTCAAGATGTTATAGTCCACGGGCCAGCAATCGGAGCACTTCTACTGACGATCCCCGGCAAGGGATCACCCGGCACCGCGATGGAAAGTCCGCGCAGCGCCTGCTGCTGAAGCTCTGGGCCCGGCTCCAGGAGAGGCCGCACCAATCCAAGCTGTTAGGCCGCGAGGGAGGGCGAAAATGCGACTAGGAGAAAATCGCATTCCACGGAGGTAAGTGACTGAAAAACAGTTACCCCCTATTCCCTGGATCCGATGACTAGCCAGCTCTTGCCCCATCCCTTCCACTCACATCTTTCTACCAGTTGTCTCCCCTCTACTCCAGTCTTGAAGTAGGGTCCCGACCCGAACTGCCACCTGTTCATTTCTTCCACAGATGCTGCCTGAGCCGCTAAGTTCCTCCAGCATTTAGTTGTTTTTTTGCTGGATTCTAGTATCGGCAGTTTCTTGTGTCTCCAAGTTTCAAGAAAGGGCAATGCAGACCTGGATCGAGGTTAAATGCATTTTTTTAAGCTTGCACGAATAGTGTTTCAGATCATCAAACTACCACAGCTTCGATTTTGCATGTTCATCGTTAGGTAGTAGTTTAAAGAAACTTCCCGAGATGCTGTCAAATTTTTCACCAAAGCTCATTCACTTCACAATTATTTCTAGCTCCAGAGTCAGGTAACACCACAGGAGCAGAGCAGGATGGCATGGGGAAGCCAACAATCTGATAAGTGTTCTCATCGATTGCTAGCTGATACTAACACTGGAAACTGGATCATGATTCTCATTGCCATGCCCTTTCCTAGATGAGACTATGTATAATGGACCAGGATTCTTTTCTGCTCAGGTCGCTTTGAATTGGAGTCAACGTTGAATTCATCCAAGGTAAATCAGGATATTAAAATTACGTTTATAAACCCAATGTGCCTGAAGTGCTTGGAGGCCGTTCTCAAATGGTTCAGGCACAGAGAAAAGGCCAGTGGATTCTTCGCCTATCCAGTCCTCCATAGGTGCTGCCTGAACCACTGAGTTACTCCTACATTTGTCTCTTTCAAAGTCCTATAAAGCTGCAACATGACTTCCTGACTCTAAAACCCCAATCAATGATGGCGAACATACCATACACTTTCTTCACTGCTATACATCCCAGGCACAAGAGGAGACCATGCCATCAAAGCATCTTGACATCAACAGCCACCATCGATTTTCCTGGCAGAAGCAGGGATGCTGTGTGTAGTGAGGCGGGAGATGAGGCACAGCTTATTCGGTAATAAATTAGTTAATGCTTTATTCTAATATCACACAGAGGAATTACATATCAAGTGCTGTTAATGTGACAGTCATTTCTGAGCTACAAAAATATTTCAGTCAATCTCACGTTGTATTGCACCTGGAAGTCAGGACTGAGTGTTGTACTCAGTTCAATCTGAAAAACATTCACAATAAATGAACTGTCTATTAGCTTCATCTTAAGTGCAGTATAGAGTTGGTGATAATAGGCTTGGAAAGGTATCATAAAGTCACACAACACGGAGGGAGACAATTTTGTGCAAAATGTGCATGCCAGCATTTGTGCAACTTGTTATACAATTTACTCATAGTCTGAGTCATATCTTCTGTTATAAATTACAAAATCGATAATTGTAATGCAAAATTCCTTTGCAAATCTGTTCTTTATCTGATGATATCCTCTCTGGTAAATATGGCGTAATGGCTCTGAAACTAATTGCACTCTAAGAAGTTCACAGAATATTTCCCTTGCATGTGTGAATAGAGAAAATCATCATGGAGATGCATGATTGGAAATTTCACCAGATAGAAATGTATATAGGAATAAAGATGTACCCTGACATGCAAACTTGCCTTTAATGTAATAAAATATGACACTGTGTCTAACAGGAACATAAACAATAGTGAAAGAGAGAAATAAGAAGAGATGACAAGCCTTTGGATCAAAGAGATAGGTTGTGAGAGAGGTCTCAGCAAGTGAGTGACTTTCCAACAATCACTATCAAAAGCTAAGTTGGGCTGAGGTTGGGCCCCGGCGAGGGATTACAGACTCAGCGATGGAAAGTCCACGCCGTGCCCACGGCTAGAAGCTCCGCAGACCGCGGCTTCAAGATGTTATAGTCCACGGGCCAGCAATCGGAGCACTTCTACTGACGATCCCCGGCAAGGGATCACCCGGCACCGCGATGGAAAGTCCGCGCAGCGCCTGCTGCTGAAGCTCTGGGCCCGGCTCCAGGAGAGGCCGCACCAATCCAAGCTGTTAGGCCGCGAGGGAGGGCGAAAATGCGACTAGGAGAAAATCGCATTCCACGGAGGTAAGTGACTGAAAAACAGTTACCCCCTATTCCCTGCCACCACCCCCCACACTAAAACACACTAAAATACACTTTTAGACATACTAAAAACAAAAAAAAGTCAAAAGGACGAACAGCTGTTGACGAGGCTGCCGACTTGCGGCACCACCCGATGCGACACTAGTCCCAATTGCCTGCATTTGGTCCATATCCCTTCAAACCTGTCCTATCAATACCCCTGTCTAACTGTTTCCTAAATGTTGGGATAGTCCCAGCCTCAACTACCTCTTCTGGCAGCTTGTTCCATCCATCCATCACCCTTTGTGTGAAAAAGTGACCCCTCCGATTCCTATTAAATCGTTTCCCCTTCACCTTAAACCTATGTCCTCTGGTCCTTGATTCACCTACTCTGGGCAAGAAGTCAGTATATATATATATATGAACAGACAACTAAACAGACAATAATAGTGCAAGACAATAGGAGAATCCATGAGCTGACAGCATCCTGCTGGGTCAGGCCGACACCTACTTCATCGATCCAGTGCTGCAAGGACAGGGGGCCTTAAGGGCTTGTCCCACTGACGCGACCTTTCAGCGACTGTCTTCGACCTTCAAGCTCGAGGGCCCTCGCCTGAAAAACCTCGAGCTGGATAGACCGACAGCGGTGAAACCGCGAGCTGGATCGCAAAGGCAAGGGTCAGGGAAAGTGGGGGAGCGCTGTCTGAAATTCACATCCGCGATGAATAGAAAGGTAAAAGACGGCTACACAGTGTATGGTAAGTCCTTTAGAGAGGGGGGTTGGAGAGAAGGGGAGAGAGGGGGAGAGAAGTGGAGAGAAGGGGAGAGAATGGGAAAGAAGGGGGGGAGAAGGGGGGGGGGGAAGGAGTGGAGACACTTTTAAGAAGCCAGACAACTTATAATAAAGTTTAGTGGGCATTTTACATCAAAGATCCTATAGCGAGCAAGATAGTCCACTCGACGAAAAAGACATAGTACGGTCATGGGCAGATTCATGGGTAAATTAAGGCCCCATTTCCGTAACCGGCTTGCGACTCCACACCAAAGATCCCATAGGATAATAGTGCGGAGACGGAAGCCGGTTACGGAAACATCCTCGTAAAAATAAAAGTTATTTGGTAAAAATCTTCTCCTCATTTTCAGATTTTAATTTATTAACACAAACTGTTCCCCCGCAACGTTGATTACACTGCGAGTCGGGTCAGGTTGGGTCCGGTTACGGAAATGGATGAAAAAAAGGCCCACGTTCCGTTCTGTTGCGTACTACACGTCAACCCATTGCATTTAGCAGGAGTGGTCTATAGGATCTTTGTTTTACATTACCGGTCGGTTTTCCTTGGTCCTGAAAACTCCAATCAGCCAATTAAAATGCCCGGTCAGCGAAGGAATTGCCCGCGGCTGCCCTCGACTGCCTGTAACTACATAGCGACCACACTCCACTGCACTACGAGTTCAAAAGAACCGTGCCGACCACTTTTTACTCGCTGAAAAAATTTCCTCGACCAAACTGAGACCGCGAGTATGCGGGAACTTCCCTCGAGCATGAGAGTTCCAGTGACCTCATAGGACCTACCAGGACCACGTGTCGACCATGCTGCGAGTTTGAGTCGAGGGCAAACTCTTCTAAACTCGCAGATTAGGTTGCCCATTAAAAGTGAGAAATACAGTATAAGAAATGTATTATTTATTTGGGCCTGGAACAGACTTTTCAGGGACTTGGAAGGTGCTAAATGGCACTGGATCATGGCAACTCTCGTCAATCTATTCCAGTGGAGGATCTATAATACTCAGGAATTAGATGATTTAATGGGTAGCATGCAGAACAAGAATTTCACTGTATCTCTGTGTGTGAGATAATGATAAACAATTGAACCACTAAAAGCCATTGGATCTATCCATATTTAACTCTTTAGATTCTCATGTGCTGTATTGTCTATCATATCTATCTATGTCCCTTCCTTCAATGTGTCCGTATTACCCTTCTATATCTCTTTTTATGTGTGTGTGGTTCACTGTCTGCACCTCCGTGCATTTGCATGTGTGTGTCCTAAAGCAAAACAAGTTGTCCCTGATTCAAGTATGGAATGTGGGAATGTTATTACCGGTTTTTGAGCTGAGAATGGGTTTAACATGCAGATCCCACAGGATAGATAAGTAGTTTACATACTGTAAAAGCTGGAAAATGTCCTCAGCTGATCTTCCAGGACTATATGAAGCTAGTATCACATTCCAAAGAGAGGAACTGCTGCACATCCCCCGGAAAGGCTACCAGATGCCTGCATCTTCCAATGAGTTTCCCATCTGCCACTCTTTCCTCCTAAAGCCACAGTGGCTCAAACCAAATTTCGAAAGCTATCAGCACCCTAACGTAAAACATGCAACAATCTTTCCACACTGTGAACCAGGATACAAAATATGTTCCTACTCTATCTCTTTCTTCAATTGGAATGCTTCTCTACAGCTAATTGGTGGGAGCCTCTGACAAGTGAGTTGAAAAAATAAATAAGTGTAAATGAGAAGTCAGGACCTGGATCCAATTGTTCATCAGACAAAATAAAATTGATAAAAGTATTTTTTTATTGCGAAAGTGTTGTAAAAGAAAAGTTAAATTGAAAATGGTATATTTGTTACTTTCTTAGAATAATTATCTTTTAAATGAAATAACCAAGAATATAGTCCCAGAGTTGATATTTTTCCTCTGGTCAGCAGACGATTTGAACCGCAGAAACGACACCCCTGATTATCATGAAGTGATTACTCCTGGAAAAGTTTGTATTTTTATATGTGTGTGTGCTTGTCTGTCTCTGACCATGTGCCTGTCTCTTACTGGGTCTCTGTGGGTCTTCCTAGTGTGTATTTGAACTGGCGAGTTTCAACAAGAGGTCATCAATGCCTTCACTTCCTTAGAAGATTGAGGAGTTTCAGTATGTTGACAAATACTCTCTTGAACTTCTACAAGTGTATGGTAGAGAGCATATTGACTGGTTGCATCAGGAAACTCGAACGGGAGGTTACAGAGATTAGTAGACATGGCCCGGCCCATCACAGAGACTGACCTCTCTATCACTGAAGGGATCTATGGGAGGCACTGCCTCAAAAAGGCAGCCAATGTCATCAAAGACCTACACCACCCTGGCCACATTTTAATTTCACTCCTACCATTGGGAAGAAGATACAGCAATTTGCAAAACATGACCACGATGTTAAAAAATAGCTTCTTCCTAACTACCACCAAGCTCTTGAACACTACATTACACTAACCTCAAATATGAAATTTTATGGACTATCTTTAGTTCCACTGAGGACTATGGGTATTTTGCAATAGTATTGTGGTTATTAATTTGTTTAATTTTTTGTATATTATATGTTATTCATGTATTTTGTACATTGTATATTATATATTATTGTATGTATTGTGCTTATAGGCCCATTAAGCTGCTGCAAGTAAGGATTTCATTGTTCTGTGGTTGGTACTAATGGCAATTATATATTCTTGACTCTCAAGTTAACGCTGTTCTTCTCTCCATTGGCAATGTTTGACCTGGTAAGTATTTCCAGCACATTTCAGATTTCCAACATTTACCATGTTTCATATCTCCAATACTTTTCCTTTTATTCCTTCTCTCCACTATTTTACTCATTTATCTCTTCCTCTTTACCTCCTCCAGCTTTTACCACCATCTCCTTGACAGCACCACCACTGTGGCTGAAACCTGATGCAGACATTTCTTGCAGACCCATAAAGTGCAGATGCTGGAATCTTGAGCAAAAAAGATGAATTCAGTGGGCCATGTATTATCTGTGGAGAGAATAGGCAGGAGACATTTCGGGTTGGGACCCTTTTTCCGACAATGTTTTTGTTCTTTCCATCCCATTCTCATCCATATTCCTATGGAAAATCTCATAGTGCCACAGAGTCATACCACACAGAAGTAGGCCCTTCAGCCCATCATATTCATGTTGACCATCAAGTATCCATCCATACTAATCCCATTTACATGCACTTGGTACGTGCTCATCCTGATATTTCTTAAAATGGTGTGGGGATGACTGTCTCCAAATGTGGGAATGTCTGGTCCAATGTCTAATGTCTCCACATTCCAATCACATCTGGGTGTAAAAGATCCTGCTTAAATCCCTCTGAACCATAATATCCCTTACCCTAAACCATTGACCTTAGTCTGAAGAAGGATCCCGACTCAAAACATCATCCATGTTCTTCAGGGATGCTGTCTGACAGCTCTCCAGCACTTGTGTCTTCCTTTGCCCTCTGGGTTCAGTTACCTATGCTGTGGAAATGTTTCTGATAATCTATCCCATCTATGCTGTTCATAACAGTGTACACCTCTATCAGAAACTCCCTCAGCCTTCTCTAGACAAAGGAAAACAAACCCTTAAACCCTGTCTCTCCTGAAAATAGATCTCTGGGACAACAGTGGTAAATTTAGTTCTGCCTGCAGTGTGGCACTGTTTAGTATTATTTGTTCAAGCTAAAATAGGTCCTTTTTTAATCCCCGCCCCCAGGTTGAGTGTTCACATTTATATTCACGCTTGGACTGGAGTTGGTAAGAGTTTTGTTAGGGCCCAACAAATTTGTTGCAGTTATTGTCTCAACAATGACCCCGTCAAATAATATTGCTGAAAAGCCATCAAAATTTGTTTGTCTCTCCACAGATGCTGTCTGACCTGCTGAGGATTTCCAGCATTTTTTTAAATTTCAGCATTCCTAGGTCTTCAGAGCAAAACTCAGTGCTGGAGGAGCTCAGCAGTTCAGGCAGTATCTCTGGAAGGAATGGACGGATGACGTCCCTAGTTGGGACCCTTCTTCAGTTCTTTGACTATGGCGCTGGAGTTCCACCTTGAACTGCTGCCCTCTGTCATCTTGGCTGAACTAATTGTCACAGAGAATGGGTGGCACAGTGGCGCTGCTGCATTACAGCACCAGAGACTGGGGTTTGATTCTGGAAATATACAGCCAGCCAAGCATCTGTAAAGAGAGATCCTGACTATGGTTGCTGTCTGTACGGAGTTTGTACGTTCTCTCTGTGACCACGTGGGTTTTCTCCTGGTGCTCCAGTTTCCTCCTCCACTGCAAAGATGTACTGGTTTGTATGTTAATTGGCTTCTGTAAATTATAAACTGTCCATAGTGTGTTGGTTAGTGCTGGTGTATGCGGTGATCACTGATTGGCATGGACTCCCTGGGCCGAAGAGCCTGTTTCCACACTGTATCTCTAAACTAAAGTTCATGTTATAGGTGCAGAATTAGGCCATTCGGCCCATCAGGTCTACTCGATTTGATCATATCTTTCCCTCCCAACCCACTTCTCCTGCTTTCTCCCCATAACCCCTGGCTCCCTTACTAATCTATAGTAAACTAAACTAAACTAAACTAAACTCTGTCCACTTCACCCACATCAATTTGGACACAATGGGTACCCTTGTAACATGCACCTGGGTTTGGCATACATGGAAGCATGGACAGTACAGATTCCCTTCTCTACAGCATAGAATAATTTAATTTTGAACTTCTCTCAGTTCTGACCAAGAGTCCTCAACCCAAAACATTGACTTAGTTTATCTCTTTACAGATGCTGCTTGGCTGGCTGTATATTTCCAGAATGTTGTTACTGCTATCAGACATTAAGAAATGTCTGAAGAAGGGTTTCAGCCCGAAACGTTGCCTATTTCCTTCGCTCCATAGATGCTGCCTCACCCGCTGATTTTCTCCAGCATTTTTGTCTACCTTAAGAAATGTCTAGTTTTGTTTTGGTATTTCATTTTGCATGAACAAATATTTCTACATCGCAAGGCACTAAAGTGGCAAAGCTCCATGTGTTTTTGTTTTGGTTACCAGACTTTTGGTGTCCTGATTACAGTTGAGAAATTTCCAGATAAACTAATCCCAAAACTGGCTATGTGGGAACCCTAATTATGAGGGAGGAAGGGGAACTGATGGCAAGGACTGCAATCAGGAAGTGGCTCATTAGTGCCTTGGCACCCCTGCCCTCCCTCCTCACATCTCCCTGATTGGGGCACCCTGGTGACAAACGGGCCAATTAATCTTTCACTCCACCTGCACAGCATTTCCTAAGCTGCGTTTTTTTAAATTTTCAAGGCAGGTGTAGGGGTTGGTGAAATCACACTGCCTGTAATGTTATTAGAGGCATAGTCTCAGAGCCTCAGGGTGCGAGTGCCTTACTAAAACATTTAACACAAAACAGATCTCTGTAGGAAAGTTTTACAGCAGTGAGCTTAACATACGGCACAGCCTCTTTTTTTTTATTAGTTCTGCTTGGCCTGTATTAATCACATGATGTTGATTTTGCTCTTGCTCTTGCCAACATATAGAGAGAACGGCGATAACATTAATTACCCTGTGAGCTTAATCTTCAAGCTGGCATCTGAATTTTCTATTCCTCTGTTTGATGGTCAGTTCCAACTCAGGTAATATCCCATATCCCTCATATTAAATCCCTTGCCCTAGCTTTCATACTGAAATGACTCCGTGGCCTTTGTATCTCGGTGACGTCCTCTGTAATTATCACACTTGTTCGGTTCTGGCCTCTTGCATATCTTTAGTTTCCATTGCCTCATTGTTGGCGGTCATGTCTTCAATTGCATAGGCTCTGAAGTTGGGCCCTCTAAAACTCTCTACCTCTTCATTCTCCTATAAGTTACTCCTTGGTCAGCTTCTTTGCTAAAGCTTTGGTTCAATTGTGTTATAAACCTATTTGCATAAAAAATTGTTTTAATAATAATCATGTGAATCTCTTTGGGGTCGTTTTTTTTGGTCTCTTCAGAGGTACTATATAAATGCAGTTGTCCATGGAGCTTGTGATGCTGCAAGCTATCATGCTTAAGGCAGACAAAGCCATGCATTACTTGAGTACAAAGAAATGTTAATTGATGTTTTTGTTTAGTAGCATTCCACTGTTGCCATAATGTATAATGCTTTGATCTTGCAGCCAGTAAATTGTCTAACAGCATGCGACAACAGGGCTAATAAGGTTGGGTGGCACTGGAGCCAAGAATTAAACAAACATCAGAAGTGGTCGTGCCAGTTGCCATGGTAACTGTTTGCAGTTTACAGCCGACCAAATAAATGTTTGAGGGACAAAAGCCAAATGCAAAGTATTGCTCATTGGGTTGGAAGTGACTGCAAGGCAGAAAGGCACCGAAGACATGGTGGTGAGACAAACTAAACACCATTAATTATCATGAGTGAATGATTTATAAGAATATCGAGGGAGAGAGAATGTACAGTGAGTTAGGAAGCAAACCTCCCCAAAACAGACTCAAAATCAATCCAGCTTATACATTAGGACAACACAATGATCAAACTACTGCTAGGAACTCGAGAACAGAAATATAAAAACAAGAAAGATGTGCATTTATATAGTGCCTTTCCCCAATTCAGTCTCTGGAGCAGTTTTTGAATCTAGTTACTAACAATGTAACAAACAACAGAAAATAAATGGTATTAACTTTTTTATTGAGGGACAAGTATTGAACAGGAAGCAATATGTCACTACTAATCTTCTTTAAAAAATCTTCTTTAAAAAAAGGTCCAGGAGTCCTTATATATTCACCAGGAAGAATCACCTTGTCCAAAGGATGGTGTGTCTGACATTGCAGCAATCCCTCAGTACATGTAAGCTGACAACACACAGTTACACCTCTCCCTCCTTCACACCTCTCCATTCATTATCCTTGCTCTGTCACAGATATCCCACATTCAGAACTGTATGAGGAACAAATGCCTTCATGGTAGACCACTTTGCGAGACACAACATAGAAATAAATCTGTGACCCTGAATAGGCCAGATACATTTGGGCAGACAGTCGACATGGTCAGCTACAGCGTGTTTAACATCTGATGATTGCCCATTGCAGTGACGTGCTGTGTGTCATCTTATGGTACTAAACCAGGGATAACTCATAAAACATAGTTTATAGTTTACCAACTTTGACTCAATGCAAGCTAGTCTAGGAAAAATGATGTCTCTTTAAGTACTTTGTTCTGGAGGTATCCATTGGCTGACACACGGTGTTCTACCACAGGCAGTTGTGCATTCATTTTCTGGAATTCTCTTTCTGAACTCTTGTCTCTCTTTCCTTTAGATTATTCCTTAAATCTTTGTGAAATGAATGGTCAGAAGACATTGTAGTTAGGGACCCTTCTTCAGCCTGAAGAAGGGTCCCGACCCGAAACATTATCTATCCATTCCCTGCACAGATGCTGCCCGACCCATTGAGTTCCACCAGCACTTTGTGTTTTGCTCAAGATTCCAGCATCTGCAGTCATAGAGACATAGAGCGATACAGTGTGGAAACAGGCCCTTCGCCCCAACTTGCCCACACCAGCCAACATGTACCAGCTACACTAGTCCCACCTGCCTGTGCTTGGTCCATATCCTTCCAAACCTGTCCTATCCATGTACCTGTCCTCTGGTCCTCGATTCCCCTACTCTGGACAAGAGACTCTGCCTTTGTGCTCAGTGCTCTGTGCATCCATTACTTGTCATCTGTTATATCTATATCTGTCTGTTACTTGTGTCTCCATTCCTTAAAACTTTATCTTCAACCTAACTAGTTAACCTAACCTGTTTTAATATCTCCCACACCCCATTTTTATGTTTTCTTTTGGTGATGTTTGAGATGTATTTTTAGATTTATTTTACATTTTTAATTGTTTTCTAAATGCATTGTGGTCTTTTTAAAAATTAAATTATAAGAACCTGGAGGCTGCATAGACTGAACATTGGACAGGGAACACTGAACAGTACCTCACAGGAACAGCCCTTCAGTCCACAATATCTGTGCCGAACATGATGCCAAATTAGACCAATCGCCTCTGCCTACACATGATCCATATCCCTCCATTCACAGCATATCGATGTGCTGATATAATAGCCTCTTAAATGCCCATGGTCTTACACGTTTCCAACGCCACCCTTGGCAACACATTCCAGGCATTCACTGCACTCTGTATTTAAAAAACCTTGCTTCGCACATATTCTTTAAACTTTACCCCTCATAAATTTATGAACTCCCGTGAGGTGTCCCCTCAACCTTTGACGCTCCAGAGAAAACAATCCAAGTTTATCTGACCTCTCCTTATAACAAATACCCTCTAATTCAGGCATTCATATTCTGATAAACCTCTTCTGCACCCTCTCCCAAAGTCTTTACATCCTTTCTGTAATTGGGTGAAATGAACTGCACACAATACTCCAAATGTCTCTTTAACCAAGGTTTTATAAAGCAGCAACATGACTTACTGACTCGATGCCCTGTCTGATGAAAGCAAGCATACCATATGCCTTCTGTACTACTCTATCTGCTGGTGTTGTCACATTCAGGGAGCTATGGACTTGGATCCCAAGATCCCTCTGTACATCATTATATCATGCCTTGTATTACAGATCAGCAGGGCACCCGTCTCACTAGGATATAACTATTCCCAGTCTTACTTTCATCCGTGAAAGACTGAGTGAGAATCTTGGCAGTCGGAAAGTTTATTTAAAAAAGACATATTTTCAATGATGCTCATTTCCAATATGCACAATTCTTTGAACAATTAATTTGCTGCTCTTGAAGCTGGTCTCCTGGTGCTGTTTGAACATTATTCCAACATTGTAGGGAAGTGCATTACTTCATTCCTGGCATCAATAGATACATACTGGTGTTAACTCCACCACAAGGTCCTGGACCAAGATGGAGCAAATGACCTCTTTCTGACATCCTATCCCTTCGACGGGATTAGTGCAATCAACAATCTTCCATTTATAATCCGTTTGATTTATTTTGTATCTGAAAAATTATGCCATAATCTATTGATAATATTGCATTTGGAAAACATGCTATAAATATCAACTCATCTACCTGGCTGTTTCTATACCCAAACAAACATTCACTTAATAATCTTCAATTGGCCAGAGCAAGTAGAAAGTGTTCAATAATCCATTATTTATCCAGAACTGTTCATGGCACCGTGAATTAAAGAGGTCATAAATTGTGATATTTTCAAAGTTGGAGTCAGTCTAGTTATTTTTCTGCATTGCCAAGAATTGATCGTCTAAATGGTAAGATTCTGATATAGAAGTCTACTTAAATAAGAAATGTGCTCATGCCACAAGTAAGCATTGTTATGTAGGTTCTCTGGTACCACTCATATAGTTTGTGGCATGAAATATACTGTGTATATTTACTCACTGGAGAAAATATTTATAGCTGTTCTGGTAAAAGGACAATGACTACTTATTTCCCTTTAGTTACAAAGTGTTCCAGTTAATTACACCATTTGAGTTCTGATAGACCAGTCATTTGAGCAAAATTGTTTGTGACACAAGGTTACCAAATAAATATTTCCCTGAGTATAATTGCTGCTAATTCACTTCTTCCTAGATAGAACATAGAACAGCAGGAAAAGCTCTTTGGCCCACAATGTTTGGACCGAGCATGATGCCAAGTTAAACTAACTCATCTGCCTGTACATGATCCCTATCCCTCAATCCCCTGCACCTCCATGTGCTTATCTAAGAGGCTCTCAAATGCTACTATTGCATCCGACTTGGCACCGCGCTCCAGGCCTCCACTACTCTCTGTATGAAAAAATCACGGAAACATATAAAAATATATTAGAGAACTCCTGCCCTTAACTACATGAAGGGGTTTAGAAAGATTTTGAGAATGCAATAAGTTGGATTTAATTTTTTACTTTTTAAGAAAAACCCGATAGAATGGGGCATACATAGAGTAGACAGTTAGAACCTTTTCCCAACCCGAGGGTAGAAATGTCAAAACTAGAGGGCGTAGTTTTAAAGTGAAAGGGGCAAAGTTTGAAGATGTGTGGGGTACGTTTTTCCACTCAGAGAGTGATGAGTGCCTGGAATGCACAGCCAGAGGTGGTGGTGGAGGCAGATACAAAGGTGGCAGTTAGGAGGCTTTTAGATAGTGTGGCATCAGGTCGACATTAACCACACAGACACCCACAGTAGGGTGAATGCATGTAATATGGTTTATTTAGAGTGACAAGTAGAGTCACTCATCACCAGTGCGCATGTGAGGTGGTGGTGTCGACCTCGAGCTCGTCCCAGCAGCTCATTCCTGGTCTCGAAGGAGACACAGTGATCTCAGGGTTGGCCCTACATTTCACCCTTGCCTCGGTAGGGGATGTTAGTGGTCTCAGCCTGGTAGCTCTGCTTTGGGCTTGAAGGTGGAAGCATGGCAGTCTTAGGCTTATACGGGCTGCTCGGTATTGGTGCAGTTTTAGTTCCTCATTGTCTGTGGGCAGGTAAAAGGCACTGATGGTCTAGGCATGGCCTGGCCACTCAGTCTTGGCCTCAGTAGAGGTGTGACTGCTAGGGGTTGTCCAGGCAGCTCAGTCTTGACCAGAAAATGGTGAGCTGATGGTCTCAGGTTTGTCCCAGGTGCTCAGCCTTCCTCCAAGATGCCTAACAGGGGACACAGCTAGCAGGGAGGCACCCCACTTTACCTCCCCATCTTCTTCCTTCCTTCCTTCTTTCTATCCTACTTCTTCTCTCACTTCTCCCTCTGCGGCAACGCATAGGGTTTGTAGGCTGACAAGGTTCAGGTGGGCAAAACCAATATTAGCTGATTGGACAGTGTTAATACCTTTGATGCTGAAGTTTGGCCTCCCCTGGCCTGTTTACCGGTGATGGGGATCAGAGCGGCATCCGAGAGAGGGGTCGCTGTCCAATAGGCATACCAACACGCAGGGTATGAGGGATATGGATCACATGTCGGCGGAGGAGATTAGTTTATCTACACATCACATTTGGCACAGGCATGGCTAGCTGAAACGTCTGTTCCTGAGCTGTACTTTTCTAGGTTCTCTGCTCTGATAAAGAGCAGTCCAGTTTTCTGAAGAAATTGAAGCCAACCTACTGACATTTTCATCTATTCCACAACACCATGCTCTACCAAAACACAACCATTTGCCCTTGAAAGTGTCGGTACTTCTATTCCAAATAAATGTAATCTCTTGTTAATTACTGAATAAGAAACCTTGAATATTTGAATGTCCAATTTGACTGGCTCACTACCAATTATGCCCCATATTATTAAACATTTCATTTGTATTTTTCTCCAAACAAGAATGCCCTAAATTAATCCCTTTTTCTCAATAAATGTTATTGATCACTATTATACCATCTTGAGGCTAATAGTAATCCTTTTAATATAATTAATTGATTGAAAGATACAGCATATAGACAGGCCCTTCAGCCCACCGAATCCATGCTAACCATCAATCACCAATTTACATTAGTTTCTTGTTATCCCACTCTTGTATCTACTGCTTAAACACAAGGGGCCACTTACAGAGGCAGCAGCACTACCAGCTGCACCACCATAATGCCCTTTGAGCCAGCAAGAAAATGAAGGCTTGAAGGTAAGGTTTGTCCAATTTAGAGAAAGGTGGTTCATTTGTTTGATGTTCACCCTCCCTCTCTATCCATTGGTGTGTATACCTGCATATCTAGTGCTCTGTCCTTTTGCTTCTTCTGTCTGTGGAGTTGGAAGGTGTTGTGAAAACAGTCTTGTAAATGTTATAAAACAAAGAAGACACTGTTGCCAACTTAGATTAGGTCAGTTGTGTCCAGTTGAAATTGTGAACTAGCCATTGGTTTCTATTTTAGCCACATGCTAAAATTTAAGTTGATATGATTAGAAATATATGTGCAATAGGATAGAATTTAATCAAAACATGAACTTCAATTGAAACAAGTTGACACGCAGCAGCCTGTATACGCTCACTGTCATTTTACATTTAATACAATTTGACATCTCTTATTCAGAAATCATCTTGCATGCATGATCTGTAAAGTGCAGAGGCAAGTAAGTCTTTGCAAGGCAGGTGAAACCCTTTTCCCCCAATAAAAAGCAATGCAGCTTGATAGGTCCCGTGGCCATTGAAACTGGATTCTCTCTCTAACAAGACCTTTATCCGTGGAAACAGGACCCTCATCCTAACAAGGCATGTGGCCATGGAAACAGGACCTCCTGACAAGGCTGTTGCCATGGAAACAAAACCCACTTCCTGGTGGGTTTCTTTCTTGCTTCCACCTCCTACCCCTAGCTAGGCATCCACCACATGTCCAGCTAGGGCACACCTTTACCCACAAACCTCCCTCCAGCACCCCTATTGCCCTAGACCTAGCATCCTAATACCTCCCAGCACAGACAGCACTTGAGACCCACCATCTTCTCAATCATAATTAACATCTATGATCCACAACCCTCAATGTTTTTACTGGCATAGCCTTGCAGCGGAAATACCTTTGTGCACAGTTATACACACTGTCCAATACTATTGTGCCCAATACCTTAGACATTATGTGCAATAGAATATTTTGTGAGGAAAACCCAGGCACATAACATGTTACCTCCTCTCCATGCCACCATTGAGCACTGAAATCTCACACATGCCCACACTCAGTACTCACAGATCAACTTTGTGTGTATATTAATTAATAAAGGTCCACCAAAATAAACTGATCTAGAAATTAAGATGCATTGGGATTAACAGTGACTTGGTAGTTTGGATTCATAATTGGGTTAACCATAGAAGACAGGTGGTGGAAGTATGTTATTCTGGATGGAATGGTGGAGTTACAAACAGTGAAGAAGCCTGTCAAATAATACAACAGGAGAGCGATCAGTTGCAGTTATGGGCAGAGAAATGGCAGATGGCATTTAATGCAAACAAGTGTGAGAAGTTGCACTTTGAAGGTCGTATGTAATGGAAAAGTATACAGCTAATGGCAGTAGCCTTAACAACATTGATGCACAGATTTATCTTTGGGTCCAGGCCCATAGGATCTGAAAATAGCAACACAAGTAGAGAGAGAATGATAAAGAAGGCACATGGTATGCTTTGTCTTCTTAAATCATGGAATTGAGTATAAGCATCAGGACGTCAAGTTGCAGGTTTATAAACTGATTATTTGGAGTATTATGTGCATTTATCGTCATCCTATTTTAGGAAGAATGTTGAGGCTTTGGGGAGCGGTGGAGAAGAGGTTTACCAGAATGCTCCAATAATTAGAAGGTATTAGATGCCATCAAACATTTTCACTCTAATCTTAAAGCTCAACACTCTATTCTTTCAGGTCTATCAGGTCCCAGTTTGTCCAGGTTCTCCTTGTATCTAATACCTTCTACTTTTGGTAGTACTCTGGTAAACCTCTTCTCCATTGCTCCTCATAGCCTCAACATTCTTCCTTAATTAGAAATTCAAATGCACCAGATGGTTACAGAGCACATACTTTGATGACTCTGCAATTGTGGGCTGCATCGGTGAGGGGAGGGAAGCTGAATCCAGAGGTGTAGTCAACGACTTTGTTAAGTGGTGTTGGCTGAATCACTCGCACCTCAACACCAACAAGATTAAACTGGACTGGTCCAAGAACACTGAGGCCCTGTACAAGAAGGGGTAGAGCTGGCTGTACTTTTTGAGAAGGCTCCGCTCCTTAAATGCCTGCAGTAAGATGCTGCAGAAGTTCTACCAATTGGTGGTAGCCAGTGCCACCTTATTTGCTACCATAGAGTCATAGAGTGATACAGTGTGGAAACATGCCCTTCGGCCCAACTCGTCCATACCGCCAACCATGGCCCAGCTACACTAGTCCCACTTGCCTACACTTGGTCCATATACCTCCAAAACCTGTCCTATCCACGTACAGTACCTGTCTAACTGTTTCTTAAACAATGGCATAGTCCCAGCATAGTCCCAGCCTCAACTACCTCCTCTGGCAGCTTGCTCCATACACCCACCACCCTTTTTGTGAAAAAGTTACCCCTCGGATTCCTATTAAATCTTTCCCCTTCACCTTGAACCAATGTCCTCTGGTCCTCGATTCCCCTACTCTGGGCAAAAGACTCTGTGCATTTACCCGATCTATTCCTCATGATTTTGTATACCTCTATAAGATCTCCCCTCATCCTCCAGCGCTCCATGGAATAGAGACCGAGCCGACTCAACCTCCTGGCAACATCCTTGTAAATCTTTTCTGAACCCTTTCAAGCTTGACAATATCTTTCCTATAACATGGTGCCCAAAACTGAACACAATATTCTGAATGCAGTCTCACCAACGTCTTATACAACTGCAACATGACTTCCCAACTTTTATACTCAATACTCTGACTGATGAAGGCCAAAGCGCCAAAAGCCTTTTTGACCACCTTATCTACCTGCGACTCGACCTTCAAGGAACCATGCACCTGCACTCCTAGATTCCTCTGCTCTCAACACTACCCAGAGGCCTTCCATTTACTTTGTAGGTCCTGCCCTTGTTCGACATCCCAAAATGCAACACCTCACATTTTCCTGTGTTAAATTCCATCAACCATTCCTCCGCCCACCTGGCCAATCGATCCAGATCCTGCTGCAATCTTTCACAACCATCTTCACTATCTGCAAAACCACTAACTTTTGTATCATCAGCAAACTTGCTAATCTTGCCCTGTATGTTGTCATCCAAATCATTGATGTAGATGACAAACAGTAACGGGCCCAACACCGAACCCTGAGGCACATCACTAGTCACAGGCCTCCAGTTTGAGAAGCAACCTTCCACCATCACCCTATGCTTCCTTCCATGGAGCCAATTTGCTATCCATTCGGCTATCTCTGCTTGGATCCCATGCAATCTAACCTTCCAGAGCAGCCAACCATGCGGAACCTTGTCGAACGCCTCACTGAAGTCCATGCACACAACATCTACAGCTCTGCCCTCATCAACCTTTTTAGTCACGTCTTCAAAAACATCAATCAGATTTGTGAGACATGACCTTCTACGTACAAAACCATGCGGACCATCCCTAATCAGCCCTTGCCCATCCAAATGCCTGTATAACCTATCCCTCAGAATACTCTTCAGTAACTTAGTAATTACTGTGCTGGGGCAGCAGGGCGAAGGCTGCAGACACCAATAGGATCAACAAACTCATCAGGAAGACTGGCTCCATCCTGGGGCTGGAGTTGGATTCATGGGAGGTAGCCTTGGAGGGGAGGATGCTCCCCAATCAGCAGAGCATCCTGGGCAATACAGCTCACCCACTCCATGACAAGCTGCTCAACCTGAGAAGTACCCTCAGCAACAGACTGGTTCCACGAAGATGCAGGACAGAACACCACAGGAAATCCTTCTTCCCTGTGGCTATCAAACGTTACAACTCCTCCCCATTCTGTCGTGGGGTAGACTGAGACTGACTCCCCTCCCCCAATCTTTGCACATCCCCCAACCCTTTCCACTCATCACTTTAATTTAATTTTTCATGTATTTTGTGTCTTTATGACTGTTGGCAGATCAATTTCCCTCCTGGGATAAATAAAGTTCTATTGTACCGTATTGTATCGTATCATATCGTTACATGATTGGGAAATTTCAGAGTCACTTACTCAACAATCGTGACTGCCACTTATTTTTTATTTTCTGATTAGGAATGAAAATTTTAATAATCTGCAGCATTTCGCTTTCAAATGTTGGTGAACTTTTGTTAATGCATCTGGATTCCTATTAGCTGCTCGTAGCTATTGGACTGGACAAAACTGCACTCTCTACAACAAAATACAGATCTTCAAGCAGCAGTAAATGCTTTAAAGAGAGAGCAGTTTTGTTGCGTATGGGGAGACATTAACCGCTAGAATGTTTTTTTGCAAAGGGTATTCCAATAAAACCTCTGTAAATCACTCAAGGGCTGTTCATGCCTGTAATGGAAGGACCTTAACTTTCAAAAGGAGGTTAAGCTAAGATTTTCTCTTTTATGATTTTTCATTCTAGTGATAACTTGCAGAATTTTATGTAGGTTTTTAAACATGTCCTTGCATATTGCGTAGTATATCTGTGCAAAAACAGCCCACTTAGCTCAAGGTCCTGCCTAGTCAAGCCTCCTTCTTCCTTTCTGCATTTAACCTTCTATCTCTCTAATCCTTATTCATTAATATTTATCTGGTTTGCCCTTGGACCTGAGAGTGGAGGCAGACACAAAAGGGGCATTTATGGTGCTTGAAGATAGGCACGTGGATATGCAGGGAATGGAGGGATATAACTCACATGAAGACAAATGAGAATATTTTAACTTGGCATCATGTTCAGCAGGGACATTGTGGTCCGAAGGGCCTGTTCCTGCACTGTACTGTTCTTTGTTCTATGTTCTATGGCCAACTATTTCTGCAACAGGAATAGGCAGCAATAAGGTATTGTCAAACAGTAGTTAAGCTATGACTCAAGGATTTAGATGCATGACAACTGATCTCACTATGGTTCATCCATTCCAACTAAGATGCCTCTCTAAGCTAGTCTCATTTGGCCCATACCCAGAAGCAATAGATCAAAGCCCACCATGAAAATGTATTGCAATTAAACAAAAATGTGAACTAACTCCCCCCAGTATATTTTATCATCATAAAAAAACAACTGATTCACAAAAAGCTTTGTGTCACGAGAATCTGTTATTCTATATTAAAAAGAAAAAACAGCGACAGATGTAAAAGCAAAAATCATTCAATGTGTCAGGGAGCCTCTGTGGAGGGAGAAACGGTGTAAAAGTGCAGATCAATTACTTTTTTGGGGACAAAAGAGAAGGGGTGAGGGTGCTTCTACCGCAGCACCACATAGAGCATACTAACACATGGCATCTCTGTGTGGTATCTCAGCTGCACGAAGGCGGAGAGGAGAGCT